>CM024532.1:22487822-22974406 GCA_014182385.1 Eucalyptus viminalis | reverse complement strand
ATTGTCAACCAACATATCTGCCTAACAATCTCATCATGTACAAAGTAATATCTGATGTCAATATGTTTTTTCCTCTCGTGATACATCGCATTCTTTGTCAATCGGATCGCACTTTGATTATGATAAAAGATAACGAGGCTCTCTTATGCTTTACCCCAAATTTTATAACCAAATGCTTCAACCAAAGAACTTCTTTTACTGCTTCCGCTACTACTAATTGTGGAACCACCAAGCATAAAAGCATAAACTGTCAAATATCTCATTTTGTTGAGATTGCTTGCATAGTCAAAATCAACGAAGCCAACAATCGAATGTCCTATCACAACTTTTGTCAAAGACCATACAAACATTTTGAGGTACCTTGGATGTATTGAAGAATCAATTTCACGATTTGGTAGTGAGCTTCACCTAGATGTGTCATATACACACTCACAACACTACAGTCATATAAAAGGGACATGTTACATAGCGTATCTAAAAACCTTAGCCTCTAGATTAAATCTCTTCTTTGTTTTTCCTATCAAATTTGAAGTGGCACCCTTCGAAGGGCCAAAACAATTTTGGTCAATGGAGAATCAAGATGAAGGTATTGTTATTTTGAGAAGGTTCGAGTTAGAGTCTTGGACACGAAGACAATGGGGAGAGAGGAGGATTTTACTATCTTCAACAACGAGTACAAGAGTACAATTCAAAAGCTCTAAAATAAAAATAAAATCACTTCGGGAGTCACAAGATCTAAAGATCTAATAGGATGATATGAAAAAAAAAGAAGGTAGATAATACAAAGGATAAGGTTTTTGGATGTATTGTGTAACACATCCATTGACATCCATTTTATAGTCCCACTTCAAAAAATCCTAAAACAAATTTGCATGGTCCAAAATACTCTTATCACTAATTTGAAAGTCAAAAACTTAACACTTGTTGCGACCCTAACCTTGCAGGCTTTTGATACTAAGGAATAGGTTTAGAGATACTTGTTTAATAGACAGTCCTCAAGGTGCATCACACAAAGAAAACTCAAAGCATCTTCTTTAATGTTCGTCAAGGGATCCATCAATTGAGAACATGAATTCTCTCAAATCAGTATCTAGTGTCACGACCAACAAAACTTTATCTATGAGTTGCAACTAGCGTCTTTGTTTGGGGCCGGCTAGAAACCCAATCAAAAGGGTCAATAGACCTCCTTGATTTCACAGAACCATATATTTCATGTGTTCAGGGATTTGGGTTGCTTTAAAATTTCTATTAGCACCCTTTTTGGTACTATGGTATGGTTGTTATCTAAGGTGGTCAGCGCTCTTTTCCATTTTTTTTTTTTTGTACAAGTTTAATTTTTAATAATAAGTGATCACACATGGATGGTTCATTTGTGTATTTCTATTCTGACTATTGAAATGAAAGAAACAATCAATCAAGTAAATTGAAATTGCATTACAAAAATAAACACTCAAGACAACAAAATAAATAAGTAAAGAAAAACAATTCAAAGTACAAAGTAAAGTAGACTCACAACTCATCAACACAAAAGGGAAGCCAAGAGATATATCGGGAAATGAATTAGTACAAATTATCAAAACCAATTGAACATTAGCTATCGTACCGTCTTCAAGTCCCTATAATCACCTCCTCCAAGGGTCGCTGTTGGAACTAGTCTAATGCTAATTAATGCTAAAACAACAATCAATGGTTGAATCAAACACAATCAAATAAGTGCAAACATTTCGAGGCAATTCAAAACACAAGGCATGCCTCAAAATTGGCCTTTGAAATTCATACATTTCCAGCCATCCTATAACCACTAATCGATTGTTTTTAACTGTTGGTATTTGGTCATCCCTTATGTTCATAAGCGGTGGACAAAATCGAATGACTCCTAAAATTTGGGTCTAGGTGTGTCCTTTTGGTTTTACCTTGTGTGCATGCATTAGTCATAAGCCATACATCTAGAAAACACATGCAAAAGAAGTATAAGCTCATGCACTTGGGTCATAAGACCTTGGTTCTCAATCAATCAATCAATGAAAGTGAATTGAAACAGGTCACTTGCACAATCAAGGCAAATTCAATCATTTAAGTATGCATACAAGAAAGAAAACCAAAAGATCAACCTTTTTAAAAATTTGCAACCAAGAACACAAGTTTAGAAAAATTGCAATCAAGGACATAAGTTTTGAAAAATTGCAATTTAGTTCTTAAAAGAAATTTTTAAGTAACAAGTGATAACAAACAAGGATATTAAATTTGTTTAAATTTTGAGACAAGTACGATGTCCTTGGGAAATGAATTTCTGGACCCAGTGCAAATAATGTCTACACACTAATCAAGTCCTTTGAACTATCAAACATGACTTGATTCTAACAAACTTGATATCAAAAGAAAAATTAGATCAACATCTAAAATTTTCAGGTTTTGAGAATTTTCAGAATATGTCATTAACTTTGTTAAAATTGTGAAATACCTCCAAGTGTTCAATGAGAATTTGAGTGTGGAATTAAGAGCACTCTAATCAAGCTCTCTTTTGAATACCTTAAGGAATTTCAAGCTTAATGAAACTAATGCCATATGAAATTTTTAAAAATCAAGGAGCAATTCTAAATGGTGTAGTAATAGCAAAGTAACAAGCAAGCATGACACAATAAGTGTATGTTCATGCATATCTAGAGATGTGAGATTTCCCACGAAAATTTTATGGCATACAGAACATGTAAACACCTACATTTTCATGAAGAAATCTACTTTTGAATCAAATGCATGATTTGATCAAGGTCAAAGAATCAATACACTCAAATCAGCAACATAAACTTTACATAATAGAGCATGTACACTTCAAAGGCAATCATCCTAACCAAGTGAATTTCAAAACCTTTTAAATTTTTACATGTTGTATGTCACACACAATTGTCATGAAGAAATCACATCTAGAATCAAAGTGTGACATCCTGATTTTCTGATTCTATTTTCGCTTGAATGAGTCAAGCTTTTCATCGATGCACCTATAGTATTTTTCTTTGAGTTGATTATTCACAAGATAACTAATCTATCAAGTGAAGCCATTAAGGAATTTAAACGCAATAGACATGAGAATTTGACCAAAAATCGATTGTTTAACTGTGCTAATCTGCAAGGATCAATATGACATTATTAAAATCGATTATAGATTGGAGATATATTGATTCAATTGAGGTATGTGATTAAAGTATGGATAATTCCACCTAATTGCAAAATTCTCGTTGAACGGCCTTTAAATTGATTTTTCTATCATTTTTGTACACCCTATGCCCATATTTGAAATATCGAGATTTTCATAATAACCGAGAGTTGCCAATGAGTTGACGATGCACAACGTGGCTCGAAAATAATCGACCACAGATCAAATGCGCTAAAATTTTCTAAAAAACTACCCGATAGATTATGTTACGCTAAAATCATGTCTAGTTGAAATTAATCGCAAAATTAAATCCGATTTCGGAAATTGAAAGTTCTTTCATGTCACGGTTTATTTTAGGAACGTCGACTCATCCTTTGAAGATTTTTCTGCAGACTCGAGTTTTCGGCGAAAATCCAAAGTTGTGTCTTTTTGGACCGGGAAAATTAAAGAGCCACTTTTCAGCGCACTTTTGGCTATCAAGTTAGTTCAATAGGCAACAAAAAAATGTGGAATGTGATGTGAACACCTTGGATGAATTTATAGGCACCAATTTGAGTTTAATAATTGAATAAAATTGGAGGAAAAATGTCACAAATTCGTAGGTCAGGGGTTGCAACATTTCAGCTTCTTCCATGGCTTATTGGGGAAGATTTGTGAAGGAAAAGAGGTTGAGGATGAGGCAGCAGCTAGTGGGGCAATTGTGATGAGTATTTGCATATCTTTAGAAGACTTTTGAGGCCATTTGGGCCCCCCTCAAGCTACAGCTCCTCCATTATCCTTCCTTGCTCCCCTTTCTCCATTGTTGTGATTATTGAGAACTCAAGAAAACTAGAGAAAGCAAGCTGCAGCCCGTCAATAGCCCTTGTTGCTCGCCAAGCTGTGCTAGTCGCTGCCGTTGTGCTCCAGCCCACATGCTGCGGCGGCCGTTTCCTCGCGTCCTGTCCGCTCATGCTGTTGCTCGAGTTGCCTAACGTCGTCTAGCCTAGCTGAGCTCCTTCGTCGCCATTCAGCAGCCCTCGACCCCTTGGACTCGCTATCGCCTAGCTCTCTCATGCCGTCCCTAGCCGCTCGAACCACCCCCTTCATTGCGACTAGGCGTGGGCCATTTCCGAGGCCGTCCAAACCTTACTTGGAGTCATTGTAGGCTTGTGTTCCGCTTGTTGTCGCGTTGCTGTCACTGTGGACTCACTAGCCCATTAATCTAGTGAGTTTACTCACTAAACCTTAGGGTTAATTATGTTTAAATGGTTAATTTGATTAGGCTAAGTATCGCTTAAGTGATTAGTTTATATTAATTAATGATTTAGGTTCTTAATTATGATTGTTAGGTGGTTAGATTAGATTAGTTAAGAAGGGCTAAATAGATTATCTTATTAACTGGGATTCGCCGTGGCCGCTCTTCCAACATAGAAGGGGAGGTGAGGGTTCAAATCACATTCTCATGGGGATGGGATAGGGATGTGTAAGTTTCATGAGTGGGTGTTGACTCACCACCTTGCAAGAAAGCAGGGCAAAAGTTTGAGAGTGCGTGTAGTGTAGGAATAGAGTAGGATTGACCACAAAAAAAAAAAAAAAAAAAGATTGTAGCATTTATGTAGATAGGTGTATTATTTTTCTAGGCCCATTTAGGTGGTTAGATTATCATTTCTAGCCTAAGTATGCATTTATTGGATAATTTTCATTTATTTAATTAATTTTCTAACTTATTTAATTATTTAATATTTTCCGGAATACCAAGATAGCTAGTGACCAGAATTTTGTGTTGATTGCAGTAGTGTGCTTAGTTTATGCAATTGAATAATAAATTGTGCAAATTGAGTGGTGATTGTGATTTTGAGTATTTATTTCAAAATTATGAAATTTTGGTATTTAATTAGAAAATATCGAGTGTCGGGTTTTGACATCGAAAATGTTTTTAGATACTATATCAACTAGTGAGATTTTAAAGAAAGGATATCAATTTTTTAGGTTCGATTTGACTGTATACTCACATACGATTATTTTCACCGGGTGTTTTTAATGCGAAGAAAATAGGCCAAGTTCATTATTTTAATTGAGACATTTGAGAGCAATGCACAATGTCCTTGGCCAGGAATAGATGTGTGCATGATTGGTATGAGAACCTATCGCAAGCGTTTTGGCCGGACGTTACCCCTATATGGGATGCCCTTGGACAACGGATGCCGGTCCCAATAGAGGCTGGACCCGATCCTCCTTGAGGATTGCGTCTTGTGTAGAACGTTGTCGTGCTTAATAAGGTGAGATGATGCCTGGTTACACCAAAAGACCACCTAACGTCAAGTAGGCCATGCTCTAAGGGCCGTAATTAAATGGAATGCATGATGGATTGAGATAGATGCGCCGGGTTTTGGGACAAAAATGCGTGGTACGAAATGTGACATGTTTTAACGATTTGGCCCTATAATCGGGGCCCTTGTGATTGATTAAGATTGAGTGAAACATTCCAATTAATGTGTGCATTTGTTATATGAATTTGTGATATGAACTGTATTGACATGCGAGAAGGAACTGAGGCAAGGTGAATCATCTGTGATATGTGGTTAGACTACCTCTAAGCGTATTTCCTTCTTAGTCAGCGTTTAGGGGGGGTGAACTTGCTATTACATTGTCTCACCCTATTGTTGGCTCAATCTTTTCAGGTCCTTAGATGGCGGTCCCTTCAATTTGTTTTGGATAGCCTTAAGGGGTTACTGAGTGGAGTATAAACGTCCCCTATCCTCGAGTCACTGGGATCCATGAGCTTGTTGTGATCACTATGCAGGTCGATGAAGGCCTACCTCAAATGGTACCTTATCGATTCAAGGCATGGTTTCGCCATAGGCGCAATGAGTATAAAGGTCCCCTTCAGGGTTTCGATATCCCCGCCATTGTGGTCAACGCCGCTTTAGGTGAGGGTGCAGCTGACCTATCTGATAGGGTTGTATAAGACCCAAAGCCCCCAGAGCCTATGAAGGTAGAGTTTGAAGGATTGGCAAATATGTCCGACTAGTAGGTCGTAGAACAGCTTCTTTTTGCAAGCTCATCTTTTTGTGAACATACTAGTTTGTTTATGAAAGTGTGGTTTTTGTGAAATTGTTATCCTACTTTTCTATCCCATGTTGAGTGTTGTTTGGGGATTATTATACGCTTTCGCATGTGCATAATCGATTGGGTCGATGACGCGTCCTAGGACATTGTAAGTTGTATTGACCATCGAGGAATGTGCACGTGCTCGAGGTTCGGGGCATGACATCCTCTCCTAAAGTGGTATCAGAGCTGGTTAGTGGTTGCAGTGATAAGGTGCAATGGCTTATGGAATAATTAGTAGGAATGACCTTTACTTTAAGTTGATACATGTGATTGATAGCTGTTTGGTAGATTATTTTGTGGGGATCACTTAGTTTCTAATTCTCTATGGAATTGGGAATAGGTTTCGTAGAAAGTCTACATAATGAGTGATCAAGAGCAGAGAACGCTTAAAAAAAGGACCATAGGACCAGTGACTTGGGGTAGGACGTCGACAAAGTTGGTACCTGAGGTGATCATGGTAGAGCGCAGGCTCAAGCCGGCACGAGTGGAGTAGGACCACCTCTAGTCAGTGCTGGGGTGGTAGCTCCTAGCGATCTTAGAATCGATGGGATCGTTCAAGCGGTAGAGACTCTTGGAGCTTTGATAGGGCAACATGCCCAAAATCAAACTACCGCCAATATCACCGCCGCTACAGCTGCTGCTGCTACTGTCATTGCTGTCACCGCACTTGCTGAAGTTCCACCTAGGAACGTAATTGCTGAGAGGCCGATGCACAAGCTCGTAGAGCGATTTTTGAAGTTGAACCCGGCAAGGTTCACCGGTGCAGGAGATTATGAGGCTGCAACACTCTGGATCCAAGACTTGGAGAAAACCTGCATGCTGGCGAGGTGCACTAAAGAAGAGAAGGTTGTCTGGCAATATATCAATTACAAGGTAACGCAAGTACACGATGAAGGGCCACCAAATGTTAAGTAGTCTCTAAAGGTGTGGTTTTGGTGTGGAACACCTTCCTTGGAGCCTTTAATAGCAAATACTTTTCTGACAGCACCCTAGAGTAGAAAATGGAGGAATTCCAGCACCTTTGTCAAGAGATGATGACTATGGATCAGTATGAGGCTAAATTTGATGAGCTATTGCAATACGCTCCTAGACTGGTGGAAGATCTAGAGGACAGAGCTTAGAGGTTTAGGCATGGTCTTCAACCGGAGTTGAAGAATCCCTTAGTGTCGTTCAATCTAAAGGACTACAACAACTTATACAAACAAGCTCAACTAATAGCAAAGAACCTGAGTGAGCAAGCTACTACATCTACATCAAGGTTTAGCTTGAGCAAAGATGGAAACCAGTTTGGGAAGAAGCCCATGACCAAAGGAAGGTATCCTATCCCACTTAACAGGAAAGGTTGGGTAGGTAAGTCAGTACTGAGCTACAATGGAGTATGTCACTTCTGCAGAAGGTGACACAGATCAGCCCCATGCCATTCTAGGCTGGGTGCTTGCTTTGAATGTGGCCAACAGGGTCACCTGGACAAAGAATTGCCGCAGAAGATCGATGGGATAGTAGTTGTCGCCACTACCGCCAATAGGTCAGAATTAGGGATTCGCACCACAGAATGCACATCAGAGTGGATGGAACAGACCTCCAGCCCAAGGAAGAGTGTACACCATCACCAGAGGACAAACAAAGGACTCGCCTAATGTGATCACATATACGGTCTCCTTGAATGACCATGTTGCTTATGCTTTATTTGACCCAGTGCGATTCATTCGTTTATAGTTAAGCGGTATGTTAAGTTGGTAGAATTGAGTCCCGAAATGTTGGAATCGTGGTTAGTATATCTACACCGTTAAAGGATAAGGTGTTAGCTGCAATGGGTTGTCTTGGTTGCAATTAATGATTGGTGAACAAGAAGAGAGAACATATTTGATAGTCCTAACCATGTATGATTTTGATGTGATAATTGGCATGGATTGGCACATCAAGCAATGATTTAGTTTAACCCGTTAGTGGGTAAAAGTTTCAAGTTTATTGGGAGTCGAGGAAGACCCTCGATTATCTTAATCTTGTCGCTTGAGGCAACCCATTTGTTAGACGGAGGTTGTCAAGGTTACTTGGCAACTGTTGTGGATTCAACAGTTGAAGAGCTGAAGATTGAAGATATTGCAGTGGTGCATGAGTTTCCAAATGTGTTTTCGGAGGAATTACCTAGTTTGCCCCTAGAAAGGGAGACCGAGTTTGTAATCGAGTTGGCCCCTAGGATGGAGCCAATATCTGAGGCTCCTTACCGGATGACGTTATCAGAGTTGAAAGAACTGAAGGTGCGAGATGCAGGAGTTATTAGATAAGGGATTCATACGTCCCAGAGTGCATCACCTTGGGAACATCGATTACTGTTCGTGAAGAAGAAAGATGGTTCGTTGCATCATCGTACATCGACTATCGTCAACTCAATTAGGTGACGATCAAGAACAAGTATCCCACTGCGAGGATCGACGACTTGTTTGACTAGTTGTAAGGAGCGTCGATATTCTCTAAGATTGACTTGAGGACAGGGTATCATTAGTTGAGAATCATAAAAGAGGATATATCAAAGTCAGCGTTTCGTATGCGATACGACTATTATGAGTTCACTGTAATGCCGTTTGGCTTAATGAACGCCCTAACTACTTTCATGGATCTGATGAGCTGAGTGCTTAAGGAGTATTTGGATCAGTTTATGATAGTTTTCATTGATGATATCCTAGTGTACTTGAGAAGTCTTGAGGAGCATGAAATATAGTTAAGGACAGTGCTTCAGACTCTAAGGAATCATGAAATGTACACTAAGTTCAGTAAGTGCAAGTTTTGGTTGACTAGTGTGGTATTTCTAGATCAATGATTTTAGGAGAAGGAATCTCTGTGGACCCAACCAAGATCAAAGTAGTTATTAGCTAGCCAACATCAACGACTGTGACAGAGATCAGAAGCTTTTTGGGTTTGGCAGGTTACTAGAGAAGGTTTGTGAAAGGATTTTCAGCATTAGCCTCACCGTTGACTTGACTGCTGAAGAAGGAAGAGAAGTTCGTGTGGACGAGATAAGTGCGAGTGTAGTTTTCAAGAGCTTAAGTAGAAGTTGACTACCGCACTAGTGTTGACCATTCCATCTGATCCTCAATGATACAAGATCTATAGTTGCGTGTTAATGCAGGATGGCAAAGTTATTGCATACGCGTCTCATCAGTTGAGAATTATGAGCTGAATTACCTGACGCATGACTTAGAAGTCACGACAATTATCTTCGCTCTAAAGATTTAGAGACATTATTTGTGTGAAAAAAGGTTCCGGATCTTTTCTGATCATCAAAAGTCTCAAGTATTTATTCTCTCGAATGAATTGAATGTGAGATAATGTCGCTAGATGGAACTTCTCAAGAACTATGATTGCGACATCCTATATCATCTTAGAAAGGCATTGAGTCAAAAGTCTTCAATTGCGCAGATGATGGTTAAGGAGTGGATCTTACTTGAAGAAGCTCAAGATTCGGTTTTCAAGTTTGAGGTAGGCCACCTTACAAATCTTATGGCCACCCTTAGAATTGAACTAGAAGTACATATAAGGATCAAGACTCTTCAGTTGACAAACCCAAAGATTCAGAAGATCCTAAAAGAGGATACTGAAAAGAGAAAGGCTGACTTCTAGATTTATGGTAATGGAACACTAAGGTTTCGTGGATGATTGTGAGTACCTAACGATGTAGAGATTAAGGAGGAGATTTTTTCAGAAGCTCATCGTAGCAATTACAACATTCATCTAGGCAGTACGAAAATGTATCAAAATTTACATTAACACTATTGATGAATCGGTATGAAGGCGGATATCAAAAAGTATGTCGCCAAATGTTTGATGTGTTGGCAATTGAGGGCACATCATTGTAAGCCAGGAGGAATTCTGCAACCTCTTGAGATTCCCAAATTGAAATGGGAACACATCATGATGGACTTTGTGATGGGCTTACCAAGGAGTCAAAGGAGTAATGGATATGATCTATATCATATAACATATCTCCCCTACTCACTTAAAGGATGCTGCTTAATTACGAAGTCCATTTGGGTTGTGGTCAACAGATTGACGAAGTCGGCTCACTTCATCGTTATACTAAATGACTTTGCATTGGATAGGTATGCATAATTGTACATACATCAGATTATTTGTCTGCATGGAGTGCCCAGTGACGATTACATCTAATAGAGACCCGAGATTAGCTGCCTTCTGGAAAAGCTTGCAGATCGCCTTGGGAATGAAGCTACAATTCAGTACGGTTTACCATCCATAGATAGATGGCTAGTCTGAAAGGATAATTTTGACTCTCGAAGACATGTTGAGAGTGTGTGCGCTAGACTTCAAAGGAAGCTAGGAGGAATAGCTTCATCTCGTTGAGTTTTCCTATAACAACAACTACTAGTATAGTATTTAGATGGCACCATTTGAAGCATTGTAAGGCAGAGCGTGCAAAACGCTAGTTTGTTCAATAGTTAGTGGATGTAGTTGCAGCTATCAAAGACAGATTAAAGACTGCTCAAAGCCGCTAGAAAACCTATGTAGATAAGCATCGGAGAGCATTGGAATTCCAAGTTGGTGAGCACGTCTTTCTGAAAGTGTCACCAATGAGAGGTACTTCACGCTTTGGCAAGAAAGGGAAGCCGAGTCGAGGTACGTAGGTCCCTTTGAGATTCTAGAAAGAATAGGGACTCTAGCATATCGTCTTGCATTACGTCGAGATTGGCATAAGTGCATGACATCTTCCACTTGTCGAAGTTGAGGAAGTATGAACCCGACCTGACTCATATGTTGAATTTTGAAGAATTGGACATGGACGACGGAGTGTCGTACATGGAGAGATCGGATCAGATTGTGGATTGGATGGAACATATTTTGCGCACCAAGACGATCCCGTTAGTCAAAGTGGTCTGACAACACCACGGGATAGAAGGAGTAACTTGGGAAAGTGAAGACTTGATGAGACAACAATATTCCCACATTTTTGTTTAAGATTTGTAATAGTTTAAATTTTGAGGCCAAAATTTTTCTGAGAAGGGAAGAGTTGTGACATCCAGATTTTATGATTCTGTTTTCGATTAAATGAGTTGGGCTTTTCATCAATGCACCTATAGTCTTTTTCTCTAAGCTGATCACTCACAAAATAACTAATCTATTAATGAAACCGTTAAGGAATTTAAACGCAATAGACTTGAAAATTCGACCAAAAATCAACTGCTCGACCGTACTAATTTGCAAGGGTCAATACAACACTTTCAAAATCGATAAGGGAATGAAGATAGGTCAATTCGACTGAGGTATATGATTAAAGTTTGTGTGATTACACTTAATTGCAAAATTTTTGTTGAATGTCAATAAACTGATTTTTCTGTCATTTATGTACCATATGCCTTGAACTCTCAAGATTTTCACGACAATCAAGAGTCGCCAATGAGTTGAAAATGTACAATATGGCTCGAAAATAATTGACCACGGGTCAAATGTGCTAAAAAATTTTAAAAGCTACTCGGTAGATTAGGTCACACTAAAATCGCATCCAATTGAAATTAACTGTGAAATTGAATACGAGTTCAAAAATTGAAAATTCTTCCATGTCATGATTTATTTAAGGAACGTCGACTCATCCTCTAATTTTTTTTTTCAGCAAACCCGAGTTTTGGGCAAAAATCCAAAGTTTGGTGTTTTTGGACCGAGAAAATTAGAGAGCTGTTTTTTAGCGCACTTTTGGTTGTCAAGTTAGTTCAATGAGCAAGGAAAAATATGCAATGTAATGTGGGCACCTTGGCTGAATTTATAGCCACCAATTTGAGTCCAATTGAGTTGGAATTGAATGAAATTGAAGGGGAAATGTCACAAATTTGTAGGTCTAAGGGGGTTGTAACATTTCAACTTCTTCCATGGCTTGTTGGGAAAGATTTCTGAAGGAAAAGAGGCTGAGGGTGAGGCAGCAGCTGATGGGGCAATTGTGATGAGTATTTGGATTTTTTAGAAGAATTTTGAGACCATTTGGGCCCCCCTCAAACTATAGCTCCTCCCTTCTCTTTCCTTGCTCCCCTTTCTCCATTGTTGTGATTTTCGAGAGCTCAAGAAAACTAGAGAAAGCAAGGAATGTATTTTGATCATCATGGAAAGTGTATTATTTTACAAAAATCAAGGAATGTAGATAGACCAAAGAACAAAATCACAACAATGAGCATGAATGTTCTAAAGGCAATCGACCTAAGTAAATGTATTTTGATCATCATGGAAAGTTTATATATGGCAGATATGAACCTAATGAATAGCTTTCATTGAGGCATTGACTTAAGAATCTACACACACACACACACAAAAAATCGTGGAAAATCGACAAAAAGCAATGGTCACAAAATCAGAACAAACAAAAAGAGCATGTCAACTTTCCAAATCCCACTCCGATTTTTTAAAAATCATTTGACCTAGCAAACAACAATCAAATCTAACCAACAAGGTGTCCACAAAAACCTCTTAAATCCTCTATAAATCATTATAAGGCATCAAAGATATTCAAAGTCATCTATAAGCTCAATTGAAGATGTTAAGCAAATCAGTCTAATTTGTCATCCGAATTCCATGATCAAACATCGATATTGTGATGATAATTTGACAAGGCAAATGACAATCAAATCATACACATTATATATCGTTGGAAAGCTTGTCGAATTTATTTCAAATATCATGAAGGCATCGAAGCTAAATAAGCTCATTTAACAACTCATATCAAGTCATCAATCAAGTCGGTTATATGAGAATTTCGATTTTCACAAAACCATCAACAATGCATCATTAAGCTATAGTGTCATCATTAAACCTTAACATATCACCAAATATCATCCTCAATCATTCATATTATTCATATAAACATAGATCGCAACCTAAGTATGATTCCTAGCCTCGGTTGCCTATTGCAATCTCTCTTCATCATATTCATGATTCGAGGTTTACCTTGTTGTGATTATTCTTCGGGCTTGAATGAGCTAGGTCGGCCAGCTATGAACTTTAAGGAATGATTGATCTAAGCTCCTTGTGAGATCTAGATTACGATTGCAAAAATACAAAGTGAATAGGTAATTGATCAAGCTCAATTGGACGAAAATGATATGCAAGTAAAGTTTAGAGGATTAGAGGTTGATCGTTGAAATTTTGGAAGATCCCTGACCAACATGAGTTTAGCAACTCAATGACAAGCACCAAGGGATGATTGGACCACCAGGAGTAAACATCAAACCGTTGTTGTGAGTTGATCAACTTGCTGATCTTCTCACCGGTGTGAGAATCGGCTGATTCACTTGAGAGGAAACGACCTTGATCAAAGCCAGCCAGTGACGAAAATGTTTTCCAAGTCTTACAACAGAAGAGGGGACGTCGTGGAGGAGCTATTCATAATGGAGATTCACTGATGGAGGTTGTTGATCAATTGATTATGGTAGTTCTCCTCGGCATGTGGGCGCGCGCGCACGCGAGAGAGAGAGAGAGAGAGAGAGAGAGAGAGAGAGAGAGAGAGAGAGAGAGATTTGAAGAAGTGACCAACCCTCCCTCAATTTTGGAGGGAAAAATGGTTTTATACCTTATCTCAAGATCAAATTTGGGCCCTTAGACTGATCCAAGGGCTCACGTTGTTCCTTCTTGATCAAGGCTTAATCCTATGGGTTTAAAGATGATCATATGGATCAATGACATGTTTAGATGAGTGGTTAGGATTAATCGTTGATGAATGGCTGAAATTTAATGCTTAATCCCTAAGCATGTCTCCTAATTAGCTTAACTTCAGTAATCAGGACTTGTGACACGACACTTTGGAGCAATTTAGCAAATTTAGAAAGCACAATTCCGTCATCTTTGTGCAAGAGGGGTATGGGAGAGTTGACCATGGTATTGGGCAACTAGGGTGGTTGCTAGCCACTTGAGCATTGTTGGAAATGGCTAAACCGGCCATTTCCTATCGAAAGTCGGCTGAGTCAATTAGACTAGTTTGAACAGGTTCTAATTGGTTTGAAGTGATTTTGATTGGTTAGGTCGAATTGATTTTGATTGGTTAGGTCTGTTTTTGACTAAATTTCATGCAATTTAGTCCTAGAGAGACCTAAACGTAAATAATTTTTGCACATTTGGGAGGGAAATAGGCTAATTTGGGAAGAAACTATCCAAATTCATTGAAATTAAACCAAGCAAATCTCTCAAAAACATCTCAATTGATTTTAATTGGCTTAATCACCTCAAGAATATTGAAAATCATGCTTAAACTCAATGGGTGCATGAATTTAGAATTTCTAGCCGATTAACATAATTTATGCAATCCCTATCCTCAAAAACCAAATTAATTGAAATTGACTCTAATTCATACAACAAGATATCAATTGATTCAATTACTTATGTTCATGATGGCTTGATGCATCCAAATTAACACTAGAATGATGTTACTGACTTTATGTCAAAAATCAATTAAGGGCTAATGACAGAATTAAACCTCAACCTATCAAATTAAACCTTATTCTGGACAACTTGAATTATACCAATTGAAGCTCATTAGCCTAACTTTCCAATGTTTAAGTAAGCTAAATCCATCAAATCGAAAAATTCCCAAGTAAATTTCAAAAATTGATCCCAAACTTGGATTTAGTTGGGGAAATGAGTTGATTAGAGATAATATCTTGTAAACCACAAAGAACCGATCAAGACCCCTCATTAGGGTTGAAAATGGCAATTTTTTTCCAAGATATGCCAAATCACCAAAATGGTCGCTCAAGTGATCTTTAAATGGCCTCTAAATCAAATGTTATAAAAGAAGTTAAGTTAAAATACAATTAGAAAGAAAGTAATTTAATTTCTGATTGATTCCGAACCTAATATGAAAAATTCGAAAAATGAGGTCCTTAAATTGATTTCTGTAAAATCTTCAATACCGAAGCTAAAATGAGATGATTTTTGAGTTTTTATATTTTTCATTTTTTTGGGTCAAAGAGTTGACCAAAAGTTAATCATTTAGTGACTTATCCTCAAAATGTTGAATTTATGATAAAAAATTTGAATTTTTTGAAAAATATTGTGGCAAAAGTGAAATTAGGACTAATTGGAAAATTTATGCAAAAAGCCAAAATTGACCATAGGTTGACTTTTGATCAATGGGTTGACCAAAGTCAATTTTTTGACTTTTTTGGATTTTGATGAAAATGGCTAGAAAACTATCTACAAATGAAAGGCCAATGAAAAAGAGATGAAAATGAAACTTTTTGTAAGAAATAGGTTTTGTCACAATTGGACACTCTAATCTCGAGGTTTTGCCTTTTGTGAGACGTTAACTTAAAATCAAGAGCGCCCATGACAAAATTTATGTTTCTTTACTTTTTATTTTTCTATTCCCTAGAATAGATTTGGAACAAAAATCTATTTAATAATGCAATTTCCATTTTTTATTTGTGAAATAGATTTCTATTCCAAAAAAGATATGAAGCATAAATTAGAAGTTAAAATTTTTAACTTTTCTATTTTTGAAATAGAAAACAAATTAATTTCTTCCTCTCTTCTACTTTGGGCAACCTCCCTCAACAAAACACATTTGGGCATTCATCCTCCTCAATAGAGCGACACTTCAACCAAAAACCTTAGGCACATTGCCACTCATCTCGCCATTGACTCCAACTCTATCCTCTCGCTGGTCACATCATCGCTCACCTCAACATCGATTGTGACTCTATCCTCCCTGTCATCGTCGACTCCAACTCCGTCTTCTCACCTGTCACATCGTCGCTCACCTCACCGTCGACTCCAACTCCATCTTCCCTGCCACTGTTGACTCCAACTCTGATTCCGTCCTCTCGCTAGCATCCACTCCATCCACTTGGAGGTGTCCACTATGTCCACTCATCATCATCAACTCTGACTCCATCCTCAACCTTAGGCCCTCATCTATTGCACGAGCATATCTTCTCAATGCCTCAAGGTAACTGTGATTGACTGGCTTTCCATGCAATCGATGGCTTTTGCCTCTTTGTCCTGCTTGTGCTTTCACATTGAGCGAGGCTAAGAGTTTCCATGGTTGCTTGAATAAGGTGTGATTTTGGGCCTTTTTGCCTCTTCTTCTTGACACCTCTAGGTAATTGTGATTGATCGACACCATCCGATGATTTGCAACCAGTAGTGTCTTGCTCATGGCTTCTCACTCTTGATTCCAACATTTTCATGAGATTTCTTTTCATTTGAGTCCAAATATCCTTGTTCATGATATGGTTGTGAGCGTAAGTCTCGAGTAGATAATGACAGTTGAATATGTGGTAGAGCTCCAATGAAGTGAAGCATAATATTCGTGGTTGGAGCGTTGATGTTCTTGAATTAGTAAGCAATCCTTTGGGTTTTCTAGGTGTGCTTGAGGAAGAAGATGTCGAAAGGTTTGGGGAATAGAGCAGATGAGTTGTGAGTTTATTTTGGGCAAATTTGTACTTAGTTTTATTATAGCAAAAGAGTCTTGAGTTTCTTTTCTTGTTTTTGGGGGATCATGTTCGTGTTCGTGTTAGTTTCATCTCTTTAAGGTCTATGCAATTGCCAAAGAATACATTAGAAAATACATGATTGTCATAAAATACTTTATTTCCTTCCTTTGTAAGCAGGGGAGAAACCAGTTCAGAGAGAGAGGGAGGGAGGGAGCTAGTAAAAGATCTTGCCTTGGTCTAACTGAACTATTCGCAGCATTGCAGCATGTGATTTTTATTTTATCCAAATCATACTACGTGATCGGGAGCTTGTAGGTGTGATGTTGAATCTGTACTGATCTAGTTCTTCTTGGATGGTCCATTCGTTTTGACTTTTTCATCTTCAAATAACGCTGGTTGAATATTTCGTGAGTGTTCATGTGTTTGGCCTTGTAAAGGCAAAGCTGAGAGTTAATCAATTATAGATGATGTATACTAGTCCATGCATAGCTCCCTCTTGTCCTTGCCTCCTCCATGTGTACTGTACTCTAATTATTTTTAGAAAATATCAAGCATACATTATTCCTTTCATATTCGTGTGTTTAGTACCTCTTTTGCAAACATGATAGATTTGTATTCTCCTAATTAAGCTTGTCTTTATTGTTGCTTGAAGTGGTTTGCTAGGTAAACTGGTGCAATTGTTCTGCTTTCTATTTACTATGTCAAGCTCATAGTCTCTCTTTTGGCCTGGTCACTGGATACATATTTTGGATATTCTTTTTCATCTTTGTTTCAAATTCGAGAGAATCATTCATTGTTTCTCACGGTTGCTGCAATTTATTACTGATTCTCGTAGTGTTCCTACCATTTTGTTATTAATTCTCATAGTGTTGCTGCCATTTCAAAATTTAATGAGTACGGTTACCACAAACCATGCCATGGTCTTAAATTGTGGTTACCACGAACCAAGTATGGTTGCTGCCATTTTCCACATTTTATGCAATAAAATGTATTTACATAGTAGTAGAAGTGATCTTAGGATGTGTATGGGTTGTACATGTATGCTTGCGATATATGCTTGCTTGTATAATTTGATACGATGATGCTCTCTTTGAATTTTCTTCATGCATTTTGATTAACAGTCATAGAACATTACATTGATATGATCTTGACATCAAAGTTTATGTTCTAAAATTAGTACATCAATCAATATGGCTCATTGGATACTTAACTATTTAAGGTTAGATGGCACCTTACAAAGAGGCATTTATGGCAAAGTAGACTGAGCTTTTGAATAATTTGCTTATAAGTTTATTGGTAGAAGAGATGAAAAAGAGAAATCACCTTACCTGTACCTATAACAAAGTATGGTGGAATAACATACATACTAAGTTCAATGAACAAATAGGACTCCAATTTAATGTAATTCAGTTGAAGAATAGGGTAAACAAACTAAAGAGATAGCATAGTAGTTTTAAGAAGCTTTTTTCACAATGTAGACTTGGATGGGAAAATGTGAAAAAAGAAAAAGAAAAAAGAGAGGTTACTGTGGAGGATCCAAGTGTATGGGAGTCTCACATCAAGGTGTCACTTTACTTGAGTCCATTTGTTCTTATTATGGATGTAAGCTTCAATTATATTGTTGATGTATGTCATTATTATGAAAATTACAAGATAATAGTAAAAGGGCAAAATTCAAGAATGATGGGTTTCTTTAGTATCCCAACCTTTGTATTGTATTTGGTGATACATATGCTATTAGGGAGTATGCAGTAGGAAATACAAAAGACTTAGTGGTGTTGGAGGGAGGAGACAATGTTGTTAGTGATGACAACCGTGGTGGTGCTACAGTAGGTGATATGGAGGAATTTAATGAACACCATGTTGATGAAGGAGTCTTTATACTTGACACAACTACCATCCTAGTTCCTAAGAAGCACAAGTTGAATATGACTCCAAATTCTAGGAGGAGAAGAAAGCGTAACACCTATGATATTGGTGGCACCTACAAAGCCATTCAAGAAATGATCAAAATCGAAACGAGTCAATCAACAAATGGCTCCGTGCCTTTATAGGCCCCGCCTCCTATAGACGCCTACTTCATAGGAGCTGTGGTTGCTGTCCTAAATGGCATGCCTGACTTAGAGTAGAATCTTTATAACAAAGTTGTGAACTAGACATGTCATAATGCCACTTGGAGAAAGGCCATCATCATCTCTCTACCTAAAAGGAGACATTGACTTCTTGAATCTCTCCACTTAAAAAATATGATATGGATTTATATATGGCTTAATTTCTTTATATGACTTATATGACTTATGTATTTGAGACTTTGGGGGGTTTTTTTTAAGTAGCAATTTTGATGGCATTATTGCTATTGTTGATTATTATTAGAGCCCTTATCTAATGGGTTTATGTTCTTATTTTGTGTGATAGCATAGGTAATATGGATGGAGGTGAAAATAGCATGTATAATAGTCAACTAGCATCAGTTGAATCAGTTAAGTAGGATTTTTGATGATTTTTATCTTGATATACTAATAGCATGGTTGTCTACTATTACAATAGATATGTTCATGCACACGAGAGAACTTATTAGAGACGGCTTATTGTCAGAAACCTAATGGGTAAGGAAGGTTCTTTTTGGGCATTTAGATAGAGTATATGAAGTTTTTGGAATTGAGAGACAAGTCTTTCTCAACCTTTGTGATCTAATTAAGGTAAAAGATTGGCTGGAAGATAGCCGATATATTAGAGTAGATGAACAAGTCGGGGTTTTCTTATCTATGATTTTTTACAAATACTCAAATAAAGATTTATGTGAGAGATTCCAACGTTCAGAACAAATTATCAGCAAGTACTTGACTAAAGTATTGCAAATAGTTCCCAAATTGGCAATAGAGGTTATCATACCACATCCCTTTGATGTTGTCCCACAAGAGATTCTTATGGATTTTAACCATAAGCATTACTTCAAGGTAGAATTCTCATATATTCCTTTACACCATCAATTTTATTTTGTTGTTAATCTTGTAAAATACTAATCTTTGATAAAATGACAGGGCTATATAGGTGTTATCGATGACACCCATATTCATGCTTCTGTACCGACTTCATATTATATTATGCTACACCTAATTATAAAATGTCATATACTATATGTCAGTTGGTACACATACATCATGACTAACGCTCCATGTTATATTATGCTATATCTTATTATATTGGTTGATACATAGACATCATGATTCACGAATCCATTTTATCTTTTGTATATGTCTAGAAAAGACAAACATCAATCGGCTTCTTATGACAAAAATGGAAAAAAAATTGAAGTTGGCGTGTGGAAATTGACAAATCTAATTATAAAATGTCATATACTATATGTCGGTTGGTACACAACATCATGACTAATGCTCCATGTTATATTATGCTATATCTTATGATATTGGTTGATACATAGACATCATGATTCACGAATCCATTTTTTCTTTTGTATATGTCTAGAAAAGACAAACATCAATCGGCTTCTTATGACAAGAATGGAAAATCATTGACGTTAGCGTCTAGAAATTGACAGATGATAACCATATAATTAAAACCCATATCTCGACTGAGTTATTAGTGCTACCCGAAGATTTGATTGTTTATTTGGTCGGTAAACCTAAAAAGTAAAGAATGAATCACCTCCGTGATCTGGCCTGCTATCCAAATTTTATAACCCAGTCAATGTCATCGTTCCATATAAAACAAAATTGTATCTCGTGAAACGCATTTATCATGCACCAATCGCATGAAAATTCTTGCTTTCCACGTATGACGGTGTATATCAACAAGACAAGGCAAGTGCATAGGGCATATAAAAACCAGCATATTAATGCAAAAACTCAATATAAACTTCTGATCGACTCTCTTTCTTTTCATCCTCCATAGTGAGCTCGCTTCTATATTACTTCAAAACTCAATGGACACAGAACTGCTCTATGATATGTCTCCCTATGCAAGGATCTACAAGGATGGCCGAGTGGAGAGATTTCTTGGCACGGAAACTGTCCCTCCGTCACTTGACGAGAAAACCGGTGTCCAATCGAAAGATGTTGCCATTTCACCGGATTCTGCCGTCTCCGCGAGACTTTACATCCCAAAAGCTGCGACCGGTTCTCTACAAAAGCTCCCTGTGCTTGTATACTTTCACGGAGGAGGCTTCATAATTGAATCGGCACAGTCGCCGACTTACCACAACTATCTCAATGCCCTAGTTGCGGAGGCCAACATCATCGCCATCTCCGTCGATTATAGAAGTGCACCAGAGCATCCGATTCCAGCAGCTTATGATGATTCGTGGACTGCCCTCAAATGGGTGGCCTCTCATTCTACCAGAAATGGCCCCGAGGACTGGCTGAATTCTCATGGCAATCTCAAGAAGGTGATCCTGAACGTTCTTCATTTTCTATTTAGATCACATGCTGGGATATATATGCTAATAGTTACAACGTCCAAACTCACAATATTAGATTTGTCTTTTGTTTGGTGTAGTTGTGGCTGTAATATTGCGGTGTTGCTTTATGATTGTGCTATGAAGTGTAGTCTCTAGTATCTTTTGGTGACATATGTTTTAAGTAACACATCTTAAGGGTGGGATAGGCTGTTTCTGGAATGCTATTATGTGCTAAGGATGAGAAGGAAGCGAGGCGGGGACGGAGATCCTGGTCCCCAAACCCGTCCCGTCACCGCCGTGTGCCCTACGGGGCGGTTTTGCCTTGTGGGCATGTGGGGCCCAACCGTATAATCAAAAAAATTTCTCAAAAAGAAATAATTCCAAATTCTAGATGATTATTTGACATTTTTTTTATTCTTATTAGTATTATAAGAAAGATGGCCTCATGGGTGGATTTTATAAGAAAGAATAGCGTCGTGGGTTGGTTCTAAAGAACTAATCAAGCTCCTTTTGATAATTGGTCAATATGGGACAATTGTAAAGATGAAACACACGGAAAATTATTGGCCCATATTGCTTTCCTAGATTCTAAGCTTGCATCTTCTACAAAAGCGATTTGTAAGGAGAAGAGATGGTTCTTAGGATTGTATTTAAAATATCATATTTTTTCAACAAATAGAATAAAATAAATATATACTCATTAAAGTGCACAACGGGCAAATTAGCCCCTTCGTGCCTATTGCCTGCCCATTCCCTGCGGGGCTATTTTTTTTTTTTTTTTGGGGGGTGATTTGCTGCACTCGGAGTGGCGCACCATGCCCATCTCTACTATATGTAGCTACAGCTTCGAGGGTGCTACAGTTGTTTGAAGTTTGTCGAGCACCTTTTAAAATTTGCAGTAACGATTTTCACAAAATAGCTTTTGGGGAAATTATGCCACAAAGACTGTTGTTCACTTTTAGAAATAGGTCCATTGTCTTAGCCTTCTGACTATTAAGAGAGATTGAAGCCAAAATAGAAAACCCGTTTCAATTTGCCTCCATAATATAGAAAAAAGGTCAGCTTAGATTGTAGGATACAATCCAAAAGTTAAGGTGACTTAAGATAAAGTTCTATACGAATTTAAAATACTGGAGGTTCTCAATACAGAAAAGATAATTTCATACTCTAAAGTTAGGAGAATAAGCCAAAAAGAAAAATTAAAGCCACGCCAAAAATTGATTGCAAGAATTGTTCTTAGAATATAATTTTTAATGAGGGTTATTTGTTTCATCATAGGCACTGGATTGTTCGAATTTCAAAATGGCTTTGGCTGGGCCGTGAGGATTTCCTTTGTTATTGACGAGATAAAATAATGTTTTGCTATTCTTTCCAGTGATCGTTCGGTCGCTCAAGTCTTCTTAAACAATTGCAAACAGTTGGCGGTTTCAGAAACAATGTTTGGTATTTACGTAATATAATTTTCTGTTGGGACTGTTTATTGGAGTATCCTTGAACATGCTCGGCAATGACTGTACACACTAATACAAGATTCTCTAAATACTTCATAGGTGTTTATGGCTGGAGATAGCGCGGGGGCCAACATAGTTAACACCATGGGCATCCGATTGGGAGAGGAAAAGCTAAATGGAATCGAATTTCGAGGCGGTATTATGGTGCATCCTTATTTCTGGGGGGAAGAACCATTGCCTTTGGAGACCACCGAGCCCAAGAAGAGGTCCCTGATCAGGGACTTTTGGCGCGCAGCGAGCCCGACGACCACTGGGTGCGATGACCCGCTAATGAACCCGGCAACCGACCCGAGGCTCTCGAGTTTCAAAGTCAATAGGGTCCTGATTTGTGTTGCTGAAATAGATATGTTTAGACAGAGGGGTTGGTATTACAAGGAAGTGTTGAGTAAGAGTGGATGGAGTGGAGTTGTGGAAGTGATGGAAGCACCGGGGGAGGATCATATGTTTCATATGTCCAATCCTAGCAGTGATAATGCTGCGAAGATGATGAAGAAATTGGTTACCTTCATGAATGAGGAAAACTAGGGTCAGAGGTATTATTGTTAATTAGTTGCTTATTTATGCGTAGCTTCATATGTGTCCGGGGCTAATTCTTGTTCCGGGATATTTTTCTTATATGCTCTGCAAACTTTGAATCTTGTTAGTAAAATCGTGGGATTGGCAACTTGTTGGTTAGGTACCTTGATGGTACTTCTCCAATAATGTTAGCTACTTAGGAACATCAAATGCAATTATCAACCTTCTATGAAAGTTTAACACTCAAAACAAGAAAATAGTAGTTTACTTGCATTAATAAGGGACCAACATAGGGCCACTATTGATGGAGTAAGTGTTTACCTGGAAAAAGGAATTTACCAATTACAAGTGGAATATAAGTTATCTACTCATGTATCACTTAAAACAAAGCTTAGAATTAAAATTAAGAGCTTCCCCACGCAGGTCCAATTGAAAGTTATTAGTTACCAGTCAAGTAATGAATTCATTTCGATCCAAAAAAAAAAAAAAAGAGTAATGAATTCATCATTGTAAATGAACTTTGAAATAAGCAACTCACCGACATAGGCCTTTTATTACTTTAGTAGGTGACAAACACTTTTTTAGGAATCTACAAATGCCAAATTCAATGGTAAGTTATTTAAGTTGTTTACTAATTTATCATTGGCACTGGAATCTTACTATTGGAATTAGTATTATACTAATAAACTAGGTGGTCGGATGAGTCATCCAAGACTTGCTTTATAGGTTTGAAGGTCACAAGTTTGATTCTTCAATCTATCTTTGGTCTTAGAAAACCTTGGTTACTATGCAAAGGAGGCGCCTTAATTCAGGTGTTTCACCAGTCTTGCACTTCTCGGCTTGCACCTGGTGTGATTGTGGTGATGGATTTATGAAATGGACGGTTGGCATTTTATTAGGGCCTTAAACCAAAGATTTTAACTGCGCATAAGATTGGGTTGTGGTGATGGGCTTACCCAATGGGCAGTTGGTATTTTATTAGGGCTTAAACAGAACATTTCGGCATTGCATTAGGGAAGCCCGAACTTCGTCCAATCATTTTTGTCCATAACAAGAGTTAGTAATGTGTTGGAGAAATTATTGATTTACCTACTGATGTAGGCTCGCACTTAGGGTGGTCAGTTATTGACCCAGTAAGAAAAGTTCAGTTCAAGTAAGTCGTAAAATTGTAAACAAATTCTTGTATATTGAAGTTATTAACTTATTAATAGAAGAGAATCGATTAACTAATGGCAACGTTAATGAGCGTTGCTAATAGGACGGTACCGAAACTTTACACTAGCGACAGTGGAATAATGGCCACATATTGCAATTTGGAAAAGATAGGCAACTGGAACGTGGATTCAAGATAGTTTGATGCATTTAAAGGATATTATTCAAGCCAAAAAAAAAAAGCCATGGGACATAAACTGCAACTTTGAGGCGATGGATATTATCCCAAAATCAAATGTATTCTTTAACATTTTATCTATAATTAGTAGGATAAAATAAGATGGTTCGAGAATTTATAGAAAACTAGTTTCTAGAATTCTAAATAAATAAAAGGATGAAATTATCACTATGAGTTATTTACACCAGTCGCTAAATAGATTTTGCGCTAGAGTTTCAAAATCATGGAAAACAAAAAGTAGAGGGGAAAAGCTCAAGGATAGTTTTTTGTCACACTCCTTAGGCAAAAGATGAAAAAAGGTCAGTTAAGTCAATTCAATCATAAATCATTGCACTTATTTTAGCCGTTGTGTGGCATTAGGCAAGATGATCCTCTCTCTGCCTATCTATTCATCATAATTGCTAATATCCTCTCACTGTTAATGAAGAAAGCAACAGAGATGGTAGAATCAAAGGGATAAAGCTGAATAAACATTGCCCAACTCTATCTCACTTATTGTTCGCACATGACTCTATCTTCTTCTTGGATGAAAAAGTAATAGAATGCCAGAATATTGCTAATGTTTTAAAACAGTATTGTTTTGACCTTAGTAAGTTCCTATATTAATATGGAAAAACTACAACAAAAAAAGAAGTTGTTATAAGCCTATTACATTTTTACCAATTCAGTTATAAACCTTTTAATGTTGCCAATTGAGATCTAAAACTTTTCATATTTTCTTAATTGAGTTTATTCGGCTAATTTTAGCTAGAAATTATTAATATGGATATCAACACTGACATAGAAAATTTCAGTGATATTTTTTTGAATTTATTATTTATTTATTTTTCTTCTTTTTTTCAACTCTAGCCCTACGAGGGCATCACAACCATCACCAGCCAACAAGTGAGGGTGTCAGACTTGGCCTAGATTTGAGTGAGGGTCTAACACTCTCGCCTATGGCCAATGAGAGTGACCTTGTCGGCCGGCCAGAGTGGGAAAAGGAAAAGAAAAATAAATGAAAATAAAAGAAATAAAAATATCTAAAAATATTTAAAATATTATTTAAAAAAATCCATTTTAGCATAAGTCATACCATGTAGAACAGCTAGTATCAACGTTAGAGATTTCTAACTAAAATTAGTCAAATAGACTCAATTGACAATTTGTGAAAATGTTTCAAACTCAATTGGCGCAATTAAAATGTTTAGACTTAATAAAAAATAACAATAAACATATGATTTTTTAGATAACTTCTCCAATTAACGTACTATTTGATTTCAAAAGGGTCAAATCATGGTTTATGTTTATAAAACTTTTAACACAAGTGAACGTTTCGAACAAGTAATATAATGATGTGAAAGAATATTATCCCATGAAGACTAATGATTAATAAACTAATTAAATACTAAAATAGATTAATTCTAAAATTTATCTAACAAATCAAAATATAATTGAGAATAAATTAAATCTAAAAATCTTAAAAGAAAATTTTGGAGACCAAATGCAGTAAATTAATCAAATAAATATGTTAAAGCATCCAATTTCACCATAACCACTAGATACGAATTTCATATTATTATGCAAACAAAAGCAATATCAAACAAGTGATAGCAAAATTTCCTAGTCTATTTACTATCCTATCTCTAGGTACAACAAACATATTCAATTTATTAATCCACTATATATTTATGTGAATTTAAATAAACATAAGTGCATTAAAATTTATGAATATTTCCGGTTTACAATGATTCTTTTGGATTATTTATCATCGAAAGTTATACAAATAATGCGGTACATCTCTATTCACGTTTAATTCATGGTTATATATTAAAATGAGTAATTGCATATTGTCACTTCTCAGTCTCAAACATGCGCATCAAATCATTTAAATAGTGGCCAGTTACTCAAAAGCATTAAGTAAAATAATATATAACTCATATGAATAGAATCACTTGTACGCGTAAAATCATGAAATTCACATTATCATACTTAGGCTACATCATAGCCCTAACAAAAGAAAATTAGAACATAGAAGAAAAAACAAAAATATAAATTAAACCCAACATCTTGAATCAAAGAACATAAATTATGTCAACACTTTTATCTTCTTTTCAAAATACTTGAAAAAACTCTAGAACAATGAAAAATGATTTAAAATAAAAACCTCGCTATCCCCAAAGCTCTCAATGTTCTCCCATTTATAAAATACATTCAAGACCCTTATTTCTAGATAATTGCTTATTTTAAGCGTAAAATTTGAGAGTAAATCAGAGGATTTTTTATTTTGATATCTATTTTCAAACACTTGCAGATAAAATTAGGGAGCAAAATAAAGAATTCCCCGATTTGATATTGTCACGCCCCGATCCTCGAGCACGTGCCCATCCCTCGGTGGTCGATAAATTTGTAACATCCCAGGACACATCGTCGACCCATTCATTTTAATGCGCATGCGGAAGCATATAAATAAATCCCTAGACAGCACAAAGATGTGATAGGAAAATAGGGCCACAATGCACCACCAAATCACACACCTTTATACACAGTGACTAGTTTATTTACAAGACTAGTCTATAGACCAAGGTCTACAAAAGCATAAAGGTCTGCAAGTCCTCTAAGCATTCGAATCCCTAGCAGAAAACTCCGAGGTCTCTTGAGGGCTCGGGTCCACCACTATACCGTTAGGAGGATCGGCTATACCCTCACCGAAAGCGATCTTTAACACCGACATAAGGACCCTAGACTCTTATAAGGGACCTTCCCTAGGTCCATTTCACCCTTGATGATACCACGCTCTGAATTGATGGGGCACCCTCCGAGGTAGACCCGCATCAACCCAAACAATGGTTCTCACGAGTTCATAGACCCAAGCTCCTTGGCCCTCAGGAAGAGGAATCTAGGTGACCTGTTTGGTGATCCTCTTGGGCTGACCAAAATGCTTTGGGAGAGTAGCCATCTAAGGACCTGAAAAGGTTGAATCCACGATGGGGTGAGACAATGTCTCAGCAAGTTCTCCCCCTAAACTTTGACTAGGAAGGAACTACGCCCAAAGGCAGTCTATGCACACACAAGGCAGAGGACTTACCTTACCTCAGTTCATTTCTGCAAGTTAGTACGATTCATACACTCAACCAATCACTTCAATTCAAAACATCAATCCATCGATCTAATCAATCAATTGACTCGATTCTATTATTACTGCTCACCAAAGCTGATACATATATATATGATTGCTCACCAAAGCTAATTAATGCTCGCCAAAGCTTATTAATGCTCGCCAAAGCCGATTAATGACCATGTTGAAAACACCCAAAAAATTAATCATGTGTGGGTATATGGTTAGCCTGAGCCAAAAATACAATATCATTCTTTTAAAAAATCTCACTATTTATTATAGTCCATAAACACATTTTTGGTGTTGTAAACCGATGCCCCATTATATTCTAATTAAAATACCGAAATTACACAATTTTGGGATAAATACCCAAAAATTACAATTATCATTCAATTGTACAAAATAGCATTCGATTAAATAAACCAAGCATACTATTGCAATTGACACGAAATTCTAGTTATCGGCTATCCCGGCATAATTTTCGAAAAATAATAAATAATTAAATAAATACCAAATTAATTAAATAAATACAATTAAATGCCAAAAATAGAAACTTAGGCTGGAAATGCCTAATTAAATACCAAAACAGGCCCATAAAATTTCCGAACCAATCTAGATAAATAGTACAATCTATCTAGTCTCTAATTAAGCCGTTCTATTCACCTAACATGCAAAATCGGATAATTAAATTATTAATCCATTCTTACTAACCACCTAAATCATACTTAGCCTAAACTAATCAACTCTTAAGCATCATTAACTCCATAAGAATAGTTTAGCAAGTAAACTCACCGGTTTAACGATCTGGTGAGTCCATGGCGATGGCAATGCGAAGATGGGTGACAAACCTCTTGGTGGCGAAGCCAAGCAGGGCCCAAAAGAGTCCTAAAATGGGCCTAATAGTCACGGTTGGGCAAAGGACTTCTCAATTTTGTCCTTGGGCCGAGAGGGTTGGAACGAAGGCCGGTTGGCGTGGGAATGGTGAGGGACAAGTGGACGAGCTACAGCAAGTGACGGTAGCTGCTGGACGGCATCGACGGGGCTTTGGCTGAGCTCTACAGTGACCAAGGAGTCTCAAGGACATTAGACTTGGCACAATTGGAGTGGAACGAGTGGCGGATTGGCGCGGGTTTGTGCGGGGCTCGCAAGCGGCGCGTTGAGGCCCGACGGTGGTAAACGGGAGGTCTAACTAGCGTGTGATGGCAGGGGACTTGGCTCAGCTTCCTTTGCAACTTTGGAGCTTCAAAATGACTAGAAATGAAGAAAGCAAGCTCTGAAGAAGAAGATGAAGCTAGCTGCCCAAATGGAGGGACCCCTTGGCCAAAATATCCTCTATTTGATCATTATATGGCCCCCCACCATGTTTGCCCTATTCTCAGCCAAATAGTAGTCAACAATATTCCTAAACAAGCTAATAAAGTGGTCCAAAAGTGATGGAGGCCATGGCATACGAATTTTAGGACAAATTCTCCCAAATTGAGCCTAATTTCTCTTCAATTGAATTCAATTCGGTCTCCATAAATCCCACCAAGGTGTCATCAACCAAACTAACATTTTTCCTTATCAATAGAACCAACTTGTATCCCAAAAAGGCGATAAAAAATGGTCCTCTGAATTTTCCGGACAAAAACAGCCCTATATTGAATTTTTGCCGAAAATTTCGGTTTGTAGAAAAATTTTCGGTCGAATAGTCGGTTTCGGGTCGAATTCTCAAATCTATTGTGTTAAAAATCTCTTAACAGCTTCCTCAGATAGACTAGTTATCTCGTGAGTAATCAACTCAGAGAATAGATTTATAGTCGCGTCGATAAAAAGCCCAATTCATTAAATTGAAAATAGAATTGGAAATTTAAGATGTCATAAATATCCATCTTCCAATGCTTTTTAATTTGAATTCCTGATTTTTGTCATTCTTTTATTTATCTTCTCTATATCTTGTTATGTTGCATAAATAACGAAAATTCGAATAATTAAAAGGAAATTCAAATATTTTCTCATAGATATTATATTATTTGTTGCCTAAAATAGATAAAAATAACTTTGTTTTTATAGAGTTATCAAATCTCCAAACTTAACATTTTGCTAGTCCTCAAGCAAAAGGAAGATATAACGCATATTCAAGCCAACAATCTCCTTCATGACATTTTTCCATAATTACTAAAATTCACAATTCAAAGAAAAACACAAAGTTCATCCAAACATTGAAATCGATTCTTAAGTTAAAACAAATTCTAACTATGTGACCCAAATGTGTGTGTGAGTCCTCATCTTTTCGAATTATATGTAATCTAGATAAATTCACATTGGTATGCAACCTCTAAAAAATTCTTTAGAATTATGACAAAATCTCATAGGTTTGCTTTTCATTTCTCTCTCCACTAATGTAAGTTATTCATCCAACTAAAAATTAATAGGAATTTTCTCGATTTGTAATGTAAGGTTGGGCTATGGGTAAGATAACGGTAATTTTAAGCTCAAATCACCCATCAACACATTGATTTCTAAGATCTAATTAGAGCCAATGCCAGTATCCCCAATTTCACTCCTTCAAGATAATCTTTTTGCTATCACATATTATCATTTCTCTTTTTTTTTTCTTCTTTTTTCTCATTGCTTTTTTTTTTTGAATTACTATATGATAGAGTTTCTCCCAAAGTCCCTCCTAATATAACATGAAAATTTCCAACCCATTAAGTATCAAAAAGGCTCGCTCAATTGGAAGTTGGATAGGGAACCATAAAAGCAATTTTTTTTTTTTTATGATACACCCAAAACAACCATGGCAATCAATTTTTTTTTTTTTTTTTCATGCTTCATCCTTCCTCCCAAATTGCTATTAGGCTCAAATAAACTTTTATCTCCAAAAAAAAAAAAAAAAAAAAAAAAATTAATGTGTTCATGGGACATGGGACAATGATATAATTTGATAAAAGCTAGGGTAAACATTTATGGGTATCAATGAAAAATTGGATAATAATTAAGGCTCAATAAGGTGACTGGGGATAAATAAACAGGGTTAGCTTGAAAGGCTCAATCGATCCAAAATCGCTCAAATCATTTTTTCAATTAGATGTTAACTTGGGATTTCACGTAAAGAGAAAATCAAATAAATTCTAAGATTTTGGTGAGATCTAAGAAAATCACATACTTCACATGAATATTCTCTAGATTTCCACACAATTAAAAAATTAAAAACTTTTGGGCTCAGTAAGTAGATTGACATAATCAGAATCAAAATTAACTCACATATTAGTTGCAAGTTCAAACAAAATTCAAATTTTCCTAAGAATGACAAAAATTCATAACAATGAATGCAATCATGAAAAAAAAATTAGGTTTAACAAAAAATTTATCTCCCCCCCTCGAGACTTGAATGAGGCATTGTCCTTAATGTGAAAAAGAAAAATAGGAACAAGAAAACTCCTTGGTTGTAGAATATGTTCATGGATGACCTTGATGACTAAACTCCTAGAATGTGGTCCCTCAAGAAAGAAAATTAACTTGGATAAAATAGAGAAAAATTAATCTTTTTTTTTTGTGAAAAGTAAACTTAGTAATAAAAAAAGAAAATGAAAATGCTTGGGTTGTCTCCCAAGAAGCACTTGCTTTATAGTATTCAGCCAAAATATCTTAGATGTTGTTATTTTGGAGGATGAAGTTCAATAGTGGTTGTTTATTTGTTGTAACCATCTTCAAAGTAGGGTTTTAAATGTTGACCATTCAACTTGAATGTGCCCTCAATATCACACGTAACTTCAACTGTTCCATATGGGAATACCTATGTGATTGTGAAATGATCAAACCACCAAGAACGTAACCTTCTTGAAAAATGTTTAAGATAAGAGTTATAAAGTAGAACTTTTTGATCAATTTTGAACTCTCTTATGATATGTACTTGTCATGCCACCTTTTTGTATGCTCTTTGTGTAATTTACAATTTTCATAGGCCTCATTGCAAAATTTCTCCAATTCATTCAATTGTAATAATCTTTCTTCACTTACAAATTGCATGTCAAAATTCAGAAATTGTAATGCCTAATATGCTTTATGCTCCAATTTCACTAGTAAATGACAAGCCTTCCCAAACACTAACCTAAAAGAAGACATCCCACTTGGAGTTTTGAACGCTATCCTATAAGCCCATGCATCATAGAGTTTTTCCTAGAGGCATTCATTGTTTTTTTCTAAAATTCATTTGATTTCCTTATTTGAAACCTCTACTTGACCACTAGTCTAAGGATAATAGTGGGTTGCAACCTTATGTGTGACTCCGTACTTACTCAAAAGTTCTTCAAACTATTTTTCATAACCCCCTATCACTTATGATTGTCATAGGAGTGCTGAATCGGATAAAAACATTTTTCTTCAATAATTTGACTACAACCTTAGCATTATTTGTTGGCAATATTACAGCTTCTACCTACTTAAACTCGTACTCCACAGCCATTAAAATGTACAAATTCCCACAAGAATGTGTGAAGGGTCCCATGAAATCAACACCCCAAATATCAAATAATTTGCACACAATAATGTTGTTTAAAGGCATCTCATTTTTCCTTGAAATATTTCTAATTCTCTTACACCTATCACATAAAGATATGTAGGACTATGCATCTTTAAAAAGTGTGGACAATAAAATCTAGATTGTAAAATCTTAGCTGCAGTTTTGTTGGCACCAAAATGGGTGTCTCTCCATCATGACAATGATATAAAATGTCCCCCCTCTCTTCGCCCGAAGCACATTTCCTTATGACCTGGTCTGCATATACTTAAAACAAAAAATGTTCTTACTAAAAAAAAAAAAAAATTAACGTTAGAAAAGATTTTGTTTCTATGAATATGATAATTCAAGAGGAAAAACATTACTTACCAAATAATTCACAAAGTCAGTGTACCAAGGAATTTTTGTAAATTTGATTGAAATTTTTTCTCATTAGGGAATTCTTCCAAAATTGGTCTTATCTTTTCCTTTGAATTCGAAATTCTTGATAAGTGATCCACAACTAGATTTTCGGTCTCATTCTTATCTTTGATTTCCAAATCAAATTCTTGTAGCAATAGAATCTACCTGATCAACCGGGGTTTTGATTCTTTCTTTTCAAGTAAATACTTAAGAGTATAATGGTCAGAATAAACTATAACTTATGAGCTAATTAATTAATAACGAAATTTATCAAAAGCAAAAGACTACCAAAAAAGTTTATCTTTTGTTATTGAATAATTCAAATGTGCACCTACCAAGGTTCAATTGGCATAATATATAGTTTGAAAAACTCCATTTGTCCTTTGTCCCAAAACAGCCCCCATTGCAGAATCACTAGCATCACAGATTAGCTCAAAAGATAAACCTCAATTTGATGCTATCATAATTGGTGCTGACCCTAACTTCTCCTTTTAAGTGTTAAAAGCCTCCATACATTCACCGGAAAAATTAAAAGGAGCATATTTTTCCGAAAGATAAGAAAGATGTTTAACAATTTTGAAAAATCTTTTATAAACTGCCTGTAGAATCCTACAAAGCCCAAAAATCCTTTGACAAGTTTCATAGATGTTGGTGAAGGCAATTTTACAATGACGTCCACTTTGGCTTGATGGACTTCTATTCCATTTCGAGAAAATTTATGACTGCGCACTATTATTTTTTGCAGCATAAAGTGACATTTCTCCCAATTTAAAACAAGGTTAGTCTTCTTACATCTTTGTAAGACCAAAGCAAAATTATTTAAACAAGAATCAAATGATAAGCCAAAAATAGAAAAATCATCCATGAAAATCTCAATATAATTTTCAATCATATCAGAAAAGCCGTCATGCATCTTTGAAAAGTAGTTGATGCATTATAAAGACCAAATGGCATTCTTCTAAATGCAAAAATACCATAAGGACAAGTGAAAGTAATTTTCTGTTAATCTTCTAGTGCAATAAAAATTTGATTATACCCTATATATCCATCACAAAAACAATAAAACTCATGTTCTACAAGTCTTTCCAATATTTGATCAATAAATGGTAAAGAAAAGTAATCCATACACACCCGCCACCCAATAACTATTATAATTGGAATCAATTCATTGTTGTCATTTTTTTTTTAACAGTCATACCTCTTTCTTTCGGCACAACTTACACAGGATTTATCCAAGAACTATCGATAATATGATAGATGATACCTGTATCAAATAGTTCAATTACCTCAGCTTTCACTACCTTTTGCATCTTCGGGTTCAATGCCTCTGAGGTTGAGATAGTGAATTTTTATTGTTCCTCCATCAAGATTTTGTGCATGCAAAGTAAAGGGTTAATTCATTTGTTATCAGCTATCTTCCATCCAATTGCACCCTTATGTTATCTCAATACTCCAAGTAGTTTCTCCTCCATCAAATTTGTCAAAGGATAAGATATAATTGCTCGTAAAGAAGAAACTCCATCTAAATAAGCATATTTCAAATGAGAAGTTAATGATTTGAATTCAAGAATTGAAGGCTCTTCAATTGATGGTTTATGATTTGTTGTGTGTTGTCCCAACTCCTCAAATTTAATTGCCTTTTACCTTGAATATGATTAAGTTGCCTCCATGAAATTTGCGTACTCATTTATCTCCTCATTCTAAATTTCTTTGTCCTATTAAACTAAGCATGCTTCAAAAGAATCTTTAAAAATATTTTTTGGAAAAATCTCACCCACCAACTTGTCAACTGTCTTAACTCTAAAATAAGAATTATCGATAGATGGATATTTCATCACTTTAAAAACATTAAAGGAAACAAGATCATCTTGAATTCTAAAAATCAACTTCCTTTGTTGTACATCAATAAGGGCTCTTTCTGTTACTAGAAAAGATAGACTTAAAATAAGTAGTACCTCAAAATATTCCTCCATGTCAAGAACTATGAAATCTGCAAGAAATATAAATTTGTTGACTCTTACGAAAACATATTCCACAATACCTCTAGAATATTTATTTGATTGATCAGTCAATTGAAGTGACACTGTGTTTGCTTTTATCTTGCTCAATCCTAGTTTCTTGAAAATGAATAAGGCATCATATTAATGCTTGCACCTAAATCACACAATACCTTTTCAAAAGAAGAATCCCCAACAATGCAAGAAATAGTAAAACTCCTTCGATCTTTTAACTTTGAAGGTAATTTGTTTTGTAGATGGCTGAACACTCCTCATTCAACTTCACAGTTTTATAATCCTCCAGTTTCTTTTTGTGTGCCAAAATCTCGTTCAAATTTTTTGCATAACTAGGGATTTGTGTTAAGGCATCTACAAAGGTAATGTTAACGTGCAATTTTTTAAATACATTAAGAAATTTAGAAAATTACTTATCTATTTTGTACTATTGGAGTCATTGAAGGAATGGAATTGGTGGCACATATGATTTGGGATTATTTGGAAAAAAAGTTTGCTCTTGCCTGCCTTCTTTCGTTTTTTATTGATCTCCTCTTCTTTGTCTTTGAAAATCTCTTGTTGGGCATCTTCTTCTCTCACTTGTTTACCACTTCTTAAGGTTATACCCTTTGGCTGCTTTTGGTCGACCGGATAAAAACCAGGATAGGATATGTTTTATCATATCCCGTGTTTGGTAGCTATTTAGGATATGATAAGGTCGGATATAGAAAGGATATAAACCAGATAAAAAAAAAATTGAGGGAGAGGGTGGGATAAGGTTGGATAGGATTTCTTTTATCTGAAACATAAAACCTTAAGTTTTTTTTTTCCGTTGTTCGCCCATAGACGACTCCAACTCCTCTGTTTCCAAAGTATTGACATCAAAGCCTTCTTTTCGATAGCTCTATAATTCACATCGAAATTTTACAAAAGCGACAAATTTTCAAAGGTAAATAATCATTCTCTCCCTCCTTCCCTCACGTTGACTTCTAAAGTAGCCATAAGGTTGGTTGTGGATTGTTTTCCTGTTTCATCTATGTTCCCTCTCTCTCTAATGTTGACTTCTAAAGTAGCCATAAGGTTGGTTGTGGATTGTTTTCCTATTTCATCTATGTTTCAGCTTACGTAGGTCAGAATTATAGTTCTATTGGCTTTTTTGCTGGTTGATTGGAGATCGTGTTCTTGGAAGTGAAATTTTAATAGCCCATCTATTTTAGCATTTGGCATGGCACAAGGTGGGCACGTCAACAGGACGGGGTGGGGATGGTCTTTAGTTGGAGCTTTGATCAACAATACGACTTGCCCCTGCATAAATTTTTTACATTATTTCCATGCAAAGGGCTTCTTTTCCATAATTGTTATTATGCGTTTGTGGCAATGGTGGAGAGATTTTTCTATTATATCCCTGCTCTGCGATGTAAAATAAAGATTTTTATTTTTATTTTTTTATTTTTTATAATGTTCAAAGTTGCATATAGGCCCCAATTTACTGCTGTGATGTTTGGGTGCGAACATGCCTTGGCTATAGATTGGTGCTTCTTCCTTGGTGTTTTGAGATTGAATTTGCATGCGACTTTATAGTGCCAAAAACTGCTCTCTTCTTGGCAGTTTTGAATTTGTAGATTTATAAAGGCCTTTCTGGTTTTGTGCAAAATATTTGATATCTTCAATGCCCCTAGAAATTATATGTCCCTTCTAAAAGTTTGAAAAATAGCTTAAGCAAATCCACGAGATCAAGGATTTTCTCCTTACTGCAAGGAGGAAGGAGAACCTCCTTGAAATTTGTTTTTTTTTTAAAAGATATCATTTTATATATTTTTTCTATTATCTAACCTATTAATTTGTACTTGTCTATAGAAATGGATCACAATGATAGAGAGGAAATTTTCACCATTCTTATATTAGAGGAGATGAGCCTCCAAATGTTGCATTTGTGTATGATGTATATGCTAGTAGTGTCCACTACTGCTGAAAAGCACTACTGCAAGCATATATTGAAGGATCGGACATTTATTAGAATCCAAGCTCGTTTAGATCACCTTGACCACCTCATTAAGAGCAATGACTTGAATTGCGTGGAACAACTTAGGATGGATAGACATACATTTACTCTTCTATGTGAGTTGGCACGTACAATTGGTGGGTTAAAAGAAGATGAACTTGTAACTATAGAAGAACAAATGGCCATGTTTCTATATATACTTGCCAATCATGTGAAAAATTGAGTCATCAAGTTCAGATTTATGAGGTACGGGGAGACAATAAGTAGGTATTTTAACTTAATTTTAAATGTGGTGATAAGAATGCATAGTATGCTTCTTGTCTCACCTAAACCAGTTCCAGAGGAATGTGTCAACGAGGGATGGAAGTGGTTTAAGGTATGTTTGTTATGCTATTTCATGGACTAATTTAATACTTTAAAGAGAATGTTATTTTATTAATTTTATGTTTCTAGGGTTGTTTAGGAGCATTAGATGGCACATTTATAAGGGTACATGTTCCAGAGGTTGATAAACCGAGGTACCGAAATAGAAAGGGTGAAGTTGCGTCCAATGTATTAGGAGTTTGCTCATGTGACATGAGATTTGTTTATGTTATACCTAGATGGGAAGGCTCAACAACGGATTCTAGAGTGCTTCGAGATGCTTTAGTTAAACCCAATGGTTTAAAGATCTCCGTTGGTAAGATAAGCCATTGTCAATATATTGCATTCTATGTATTGTAGGTTTTAAAGGTTCTAAGACAATTAATAATATCATCATTTGTTATTAGGTAATTATTATCTTGTAGATGTTGGATACACAAATAGGGAGGGCTTTCTTGCTCCTTATAGAGGTTCTCGATACCATCTATTTGAGTGGACAAAAGGTCGTACACCAAATTCACCCGAGGAGTACTTCAACACGAAGCATTCTCAAGCTAGAAATGTCATAGAAAGATGCTTCGGTCTACTTAAGTTACGGTGGGCTATTCTTAGGAGTTCATCCTTTTATCCAATTAGAATGCAAGGTCGAATAATCAAAACTTGTTGCCTTCTGCACAACTTGATAAGAAGATAAACGGCTATTGATCCAATCGAGACACAGTTAGATGAAGTTGCTACCACTATCGAAGATGTGGAAACAATTGATGTTGTCGAGCCGTCAGATCATTGGACAACATGGAGGCAAAATTTGGCAGTACAAATGTTTAATGAGTGGAATCCAAGTCGAGGACATGGAGGAGTTGTATGATTTTATATTATTTTAAAAAAGTCATTTGTTTTAAATTGTTGCAAGACTTGCATTATAAAATGTTTTTTTTTCCCATTTCTGTTAGACATGTGTAATATGGTGCTGGTTTGTCATTATTGAGACATATATTTCCTATATAATGTTTGAATTATGACTTTATCATTTTAAATTTGAAGTATTATGCTGTCTCTATCATTAAATTTTCTCTACGATGTTATCTTCCATCATTAACTTTCCTAAAATTGCAATGAGATGTTTAGGAATGGAAGGTAGTGATTTCAGGCAAACACAAGGAATGAGAATAAAGAGAGACCGACGTGTATGGACAATAGATGAAGAAAATGCACTTCTAGATGGTTTGGAAGAATTAGTTATGTGAGGAATGAAAGCCAATAAGAGCTTCAAGAGTGGTTACATGATTATGTTAGAGAAGTGGTTTGAAGAAAAGTTCCCTTGTTCTAGCATCGAGGGTAATCCTCACATAGAGTCGAAAATGAAAAACTTGAAAAACTTGTATAATAAGATATATGACTTGAGGAATCAAAGTGGCTTTGGGTGGGACCATGAAAAGCATTGCGTTGATATTCATTCTGAGGATAGTTGGCAAAAATATTGCAAGGTTTGTGTTACTTCTTCTCATTTTTCTTCTTTATTAATTGTTTCATTTTTAACAAAATAATATATTTTCTTTGTAGACTTATCTAGGAGCTGCTTCTTTGAGAGGGAAGTCCTTCCCTCAATATGATCAACTAGCAGCCGTATTTGGGAAAGACCATGCCAAGGGAAATCTCAGTGAAGACCCTTCAAAAACTCATCGGCTGTAGATCATGAGTAATGTGAAAATCATGATAATGTGGTAACCAACAATGTAAGTCAAAACTTACTGCCACTATCATCTTCTTAGACACAAAATGTTTTTGATTCTTGAAGAAGAAAAGTGGCTAACACAAGTGACAAATGGGCTGCTGGCTTAGTTGAGATAGCAAGAACTTTTGGCTCATTCCTGGAAAAAGCTAACGAGAGAATGGAGATGATCACTAGCCGCATTGGACATGCTAAGGATTTGGATAATGACAAACGAAAAATCAATGATAAGCTTCTTCATATGTCTTTAGGTATTATGGATAGAATAAAATTATGTAGAAAAATTGTGAAGGATCTTGAGAATATTCATCTATTTTTGGGATTTCAATGAGACGACAAGAAAGCATTTGTGGAATTACTCCTCCAAGAGATGAGAGAAGAGAATGAGTGATGATTGGGAGTGATGGATCGCAATGAATGAAGTCATATCGGATTAGCACTTTAAGCTTTGTTCCAAATTGGACATCTGACTTAGAGTCTTATATTTGGTGTTTATGACTTTAGTTATATTGAGTTGTTTCTGAGTTTGTAGGAGATATGTTTTCTCTCCCTACTTTTTCTTTTTTTTCTTCTTTATTTTTTTAAAAGGTTTTTTGGGGCTAGCTATAAGCTTTAATGTTATCTTTTGGGACCTTTCAGTTGAAGCCATGACTTGCAAAGAGGTGGATATGGCTTGAAACTTTATCTCTATGTTGATTGCCAAGAAAACCATTATCTATAATATTCTTTGCCTCTGTCTTTTATTTTCCTAAATATTTTCTTTGTCTCTTTGGCAAAAAACCTAGCCACGAACTTAAAAGGAGCCTTAAGTCAAGACAGTTTGCATCTACTACTTTCTATGGACATGAACATGAGTTTACTTTGGTCAAAATGCAGCTGGTGGATACTCAACAAATGTAATGTACTTTGTAAATGCGAATTGTTTAGAGATCGTTCATTAATGTGATTAACTGTCATTGCATCATCATGACAGCTAGAAAAAAAGGGATAAGTGTTGCAAAAGTCCTAAAACTTCTCATGAAAATGCAATTGAGTCCTAAAACTTGCAAAGTGCAATTAAGTTCTAAAACTTGTCAAATTCAATCGAGTCCTAAAATTGACGCCGTCAAATTTCCTAATGAAAAAATATGACGTGGTGCATATGTGGTTTTTTTAATCATTTCTCTCTCCTACGTGGTGAGTTAAAAAAAAATCCGTTAGGAAATTTGATGGCATCGATTTTAGGATTTGATTGAAACATTTTGACAAATTTTAGGACTTAATTGCACTTTTTGCAAGTTTTAGGACTCAATTGTATTTTCGTGACAAGTTTTAGGACTTCTGTAGCACTTATCCCTAAAAAAGAAAAGAAAAAAGCGAATGAACTTTGTACTTTATGCTTTGTTCTAATTGGGCATTTGTTTGATTTGGTATCGGACCTGTAACAAAATGGAAACAAATGAAAAACTTGTAAGAGAGAAAAAAAATTCATGTTTCAAAGTGAATATATTGAAATTGAAGTTATTCTAAAAACATTTGATGTTGAAGGGGGTAACTAGAAGATTATTTAAAAGGAACGTAAAAGATTATTACAATGCGTAATTATGAAATTCGATGAGAATCTGTTAATTTGAAAAAAATATATTGTTTTGGATGATTTTGTGAATATTAGACCTACAATTTTGTACTTGCCTAATGTTATAGTTTCTAATATATCCGAATTTAAATCCGTAATTCACCGAATGATAGATTGGATAAGATATAAGGATATTTGACTTTAATTTTGTAATTCACCAAACAGTAGATTGGATAGGATATGAGGATATCTAATTTTAAATTCGTAGTTCACCAAACAATGGATGGGATATGAAGAAATCCATGGATTTCTTCCCATCCTATCCAGTCCTATCCCGTTTAGAAATCCGAACGACCAAACGTAGCCTTTGTGTTTTCAATTGGATTTTTCATTGTGTTGCTAGGTTAAGAACCCTATTGTCTCCCTAACATCATGTTTGCCAATTAATCCACTTGCATCTCCAGATTTCTAATTGAAGCCTCTTGATTATGAAATCTCACATTTGTGCTTTTAATGAAGTCATGAGTGGTGTTAGCAAGTTTGGTGACTATATCTTCCAAATTTGACTTTATCTCTTCTGGTTGTTTGAATCCCGGTGGTGGTCTCGTCACATTTTGATTATTCCATGAAAATGTTGAATGATTACGCCATCCCAGATTGTACATATTGGAGTAGGGATTATTATGTGACCTATTAAAATTCACAACAAAGTTAGCATTTGCACTAGACTGTGAAAAAGGGTTACATATTTGGCATTCTAACTAGCATATCCTCCACCACAAAAATCACATGTCAAATTCTAAATTCATGGCCAAAACACTCATGTCATATTGCTTTTTGTTTGGTGCTTCAAATTGTGTAGTAATTGTAGTGAAAGCATCTGCTTCATGAATCCTGCTAGCTTTTCACATTGATGGACTCTCAATAGCCCATTGATAACTATCGGATGCCATCTCCTCTAATAGTTTATAGGTTTCTTTTAGTGTTTTATTATTTAGAGTTCCCCCGCAACCACATCAATCATAGAACGAAGATTTGTACTAGACCCATTATATGAGGTTTGTACTTGCATCCATACAAGTATTCCGCGATGTGGGCTTCCTTGACTCTTTCACATGCTACATATAATGATTCATTATCCATCTACATAAAATTAGTAATATCGTTACATATCTTTGTAGACTTTGCAGGTGGAAAGAACTTACCAAGAAATTTCTGAGCCATATCATTCCATGTAGTAACCGATCCTGTAGAAAAAGAAGAAAGCCAACTATTAGCTTTGTCTCTAAGAGAGAATGGAAATAATCTGAATCTAATAGCATCATCTAAAACTCCATTATATTTAATGGTGTCATAGATTTCAGAAAAAGTATCGATATGAGTGTTTGGATCATCGCTTAGTAGCCCACTAAATTGCATTGATTGTTGAAGCATCTAAATGAGTAATTGCTTGATCTCAAAATTGTTTGCTTGAATTGTAGATCTCTCATGCTTGATGTGATGTCTAAACTATTGATGCAGCATAATCTCTCAAAAGCCTATATGGATTTTCATTCCCACCATTTGCCATCTTCTGCAGTAAATTTCTCTATTATCTTAGTCGCCTTTTAAATGTACTCTAGATCAAACTCAGTAAGTTTCCCTTATTGGCTATGTATGATAAACCGATATATTCCCTGAAAAAAATAAAACGAAAGCTAGATTAAACTTATAATTATCCAATATCAATATTAATTAGTATTAAACAAATAGTCCGAGCAACGATGCCAAAAACTTGCTAAATGCAAGTGAACGTGTCGAACAAGCAATGTAATGACGAGAAAGAGTATCATCTCTTGGAGACGATGATTAATAAACTAATTAAATAATAAAAATTGATTAATTTTAAAATTTATCTAACATATCAAAATAGAATTGAGAATAAATTAAAACTAAAAATCTTAAAAGCAAAATTTGGAGATTAAATGCAGTAAATCAATTAGATAAATATGTTAGATTTTCGATTTTAACATAACTACAGGATATGAATTTCATATTGTTATGCTTACAAGAACAATATCAAATATGTTATAACAGAATTTCTAATCTATTTACTATCTTATCTCTAGGTATAGCAAACTTATATAGCAAATTTACTCAATTTATTAATCCATTATATCTCTATGTGAATTTAAATAAACATAAGCGCATTAAAAGTTATGAATATTCCCAACTTATAATGAGTCTTTTGGATCACCTTATCACCGAAAGTTACACAAATAACTATAAGGAGCAATTGCATATTATCACTTTTCAGTATCAAAAATGCATATCGGATCGTTCAAATAGTGATCAGTCACTCAAAAGCATTAAACACAATAATATATAATTCATATGAATGGAATAACTTACACACATAAAAATCATGAAATTCATAACACCATAGTTAGGCTACATCGTAGTGCTAATAAAAGACAATTAGAATATAGCAGAAGAAGAAGCGAAAATATAATTAAACTCAGCATCTTGAATCAAAGAACTAAAATTATGTCACCATTTTTGCCTTCTTTTCAAAAAACTTAAAAAAAAAAAAAAAAAAAACTCAAGTTAAATGAAAAACGATCTAAAATAAAAATGCTATCCCCCAAGCTTTCAATATTCTCCTATTTATAGGATACATCGAAGATCCTTATTTCTAGGTAATTGCTTATTTTTCACATAAAATTAAGGAGTAAATGAGAGGATCTTTGATTTGATATCTATATTCTAAACCTTGCAATTAAAATTAGGGAACAAAATCAAGAATTCCTAATTTGATATCCATCTTCCAGTGCTTTCTGTTTTGAATTCCTAATTTTTGCCATTCTTTTTCTTATCTTCTCGATATATATTTTTATGCTACATAAATAAGAAAAATCTGAATAATTAAAAGAAAATCCAAATATTTTCTCATAGATATTGCATTATTTGTTTCATAAAATAGGTAAAATAACTCTACTTTTATAGAGTTTTCAGTTTCATTGCTAGGTTGCAAATGACAAAAAGGGCCAATTGTAAAAATTTAAATGAAGCTACTAATCTACTATTGAATTTGAGAATGGTAAATTCATTACCTCGTTGATAGTTTACTAAATTTTAAGCCAGCCCACTTGGATAACTTAATATTAGTTGGTTTGAGAACGGTAACATCAAACTATCGTTGGCTGATTCGAAAATGACCGGCAGTTGCAGCCTCTAAAAGTCCATTAGTTAAATAGAAAAATCCTATCAATTAGCCTGGATTATTAAATTACGCCTGTCAATAACAAAATATTTAATTTGTAGAACCTCCATAGTCCATATTAGCAAACTCGTGAATGTGTTTAGTCAAATCGAACTTTCCAAGCACAATTCAATAAGATATATCCATTGATCCACAGATATCGTGATTCATGACTCTTGTGTCACGGGCCAATCGAGCGAACCTCTCGGGTCGTCCATCTTTTGGCCCGTGACACTTGCATATGTCTACAAGAGGGAAAAATCAATCAACTTTTTATTATAAGAATATAAATTTCATTGAAATTGGATGTGGAAAGTTAATAGATAATAATAAACATATAAAATCAATTCCATACATCGCAAGGAGTTATCAATGCAACCAGTAGATTTTGTCGCTTATTGGTAGGTCAAAAATGAAGGCAAAGAATCAATTCACACGAGCCTGATCGGGCACGTGTGAACGTATGAATTGTTTCTCATAATTTTGATCCAGTCAATATCGTCCTTCCAGATGGAAGAAAATTGTATCTCACGAAACAACACCATCAAGCGTTAATATTTTCCGCATACGACGATGTCTAGGCAAGTACGAAGGGCATATAAAAGCCAGCAAAGTGATGCAAGAACACAATAAAAACTTCTGATCAACTCTCTCCCCATATCGAACCTGCTTCTATTCTATTTCAAAACTTAATGGGATCAGAAATTCTCTATGATTTGTCCCCAATGGTAAGGATTTACAAGAATGGCCGAGTGGAGAGACTCGTGGGCACCGAAACCGTCGATCCGTCGTTCGATGAGAAAACTGGCGTTGAATCTAAGGATGTCACCATTGAATGGGGCCCCACACCATGGTACCATGGACTCCTGGGCACCAAAACCGTCGATCCATCGTTCGAGAAGAAAACCGGCGTTGAATCTAAGGATGCCATCATTGCACCGGTACCCAAACCATGGTACCCCGTCGTCTCCGGGAGACTTTACATCCCAAGAGATGCAATCGGTTCTCTCCAAAAGCTGCCTGTACTTGTGTACTATCACGGCGGAGGCTTCATAGTCGAGACCGCATGGTCACCGACTTATCACAACTATCTCAATGCCCTAGTCGCCGAGGCTAACGTCGTTGCCATCTCCGTTGACTATAGAAGGGCGCCCGAGCATCCTCTTCCAGTAGCTTATGAAGATTCGTTGTTCGCCCTCGAGTGGGTGGCCTCTCATTCTGCTGGAAACGGACCTGAGGAGTGGCTGAATTCTTGTGCCAATCTCAAGAAGGTGATCTCTCTAATTGGCTTACATAAAATAGTAAATCTGGGGATGAAACTCATTAGGTCATAGTATATTTAGCGTTTGTTTGGAATAGCTGCAGGTTTGATATATTTATATTGTGCTATGTACTTATGAAGTACTATATCTTCTATATTCGGTGATACGTTTTAAAGTTATAGCACTTCAAAATTGAGTGACTAAAAGCTATTGCAGTTGCTGTATGAAATGGACTGATCTCGACGACTCTTGAAAATAGGTTCGTTTTCATCGCCTCATTCTATTAAGATAGGTTGAAGCCAATTACAAGAAAAAAAAAAATCTGTTTGAATTTGTCTCCATTTAAAAAAAAAAAGTTACTTAATATTGAATACTATAGAAAAAAGAAAAATAAAGGTGACTTAATATATTAAGATTCTCAATATTGAAAAGAAGCAAAAAATTCGACTTCAAACTTCAAAGTCAGAACAAAAAACCTCAAGGTAAAGATAAAGTCACACAAAAACTTGTTTAATAGAAATTCTTAAGATGAGTTTCGTTATAAAAATTATTTGTTTCATCAAGGGCGCTAGATTGTATGTTCAGATTGCAAAATGGCGTTTTGGCTGGGCGGTGGAGATTTAAAATTTGTCATTAATTAAATATAATAATGTTTTATAAATCTATCATGTATATAGTGATCGGCGGCATGAGTTTTCTCAAATAGTTGAAAAACAATTGGACCAAAATTTGGAAATCGTCATTCATTTCTGGTGGCTCAGAAACATGTTTGATATCTCCGAACTGTTGACATTTTTCTCTTGTTAACTGTTCATGACAGGTTCCCCAAGCAATGAGTTTGCACAACTAAGAAAATTCTCCTCTCTTGTTATTTAATTTAACTAACCCCTTTCAATAATAAATTAATAGGTGTTTCTAGCCGGAGACAGCGCCGGCGCTAACATAATTAACTACATCGGCACCCGATTGGATATAAAAAGGCTTAATGGAATCGAAGTTCCGGGTGTCATGATGGTGCACCCTTATTTCTGGGGAAACCACCCGTTGCCTTCGGAGACCTGTGATCCCAAGACGAGGTCCTTCTACGAGATGTTCTGGCACGCGGCGAATCCCAAGACAACCGGGTACGACGACCCGCTGATAAACCCAGGGAAGGACCCAAGGATCTCGAGCCTGTATTGGAAGAAGGTCCTGGTATGTGTTGCTGGAAAGGATGTGTTGAGATATAGAGGGTTGTTTTACAAGACGATATTGAGGGCGCTTGGATGGTATGGAGTGTTGGAAGAGATGGAATCGCCAGGGGAGGATCATGTGTTCCATTTGTTGAATCCTACTGGCGAGAATGCTGTGAAGTTGATGAAGAGATTGGTCTCCTTCATGAATGAGGATGAGGATAAATAGTTGGACGTATTGTTGTTGGTAACTTCTTTTGTGTGTGTGTGTGTGTGGGTTAATGCTTGTGATCTCTGTCTCTATTCGTACTAAAATAATGATTTTTCGGGAATTGTTTTTTCTTCTGGAAACATGATCTTTGTTTCCATATTGCATGCTCTAAACCCTTCTCCAATGTTTTAATTGTCTTGACAATAATTATTGATCCCAATGTTAAATACAGGGGAAGTTCCAAACTTCTCCCAACTTTCTAGCAATACATTTATCCCTAAACTTTCCACTGTTACTTGTGTTCAGAAAACTCCCTAATTTGTTTTGAAAATTAACAAAACCTTTCATAAGTGTTCAATGAATCTAATGAAAGTATTTTCAGGAGATATTCACGAAGAAATTATGGTCAAACTCTAATTATTACCATCCGGATATACGTCTGAAGTTCTGAATATCCTTGTCAATGATATAAATATATGTCATGAATGTCATTAGACTCATATGAGGATATCAACAAACCTTGTACACAATGTCATTAGACTCATATGAGGATATCAACAAACCTTGTACACGAGTATTGTCAATACATTTGGGATCTTTAGACTCTATGAGAAGTCTATTCAAACCCGGGAGTATTCAAACTCAAACAATATCTTATGATCAAAAGGACTATTCAGACTCAGGAAATTCAAAATATATATCGCAATGGCTAGTAATCTAGCTCGGATTTCTTATGTAGAAAGTGTTGATTGTTTCTCAACCTTGAAGATTGTTCTACAACAAACTTACTCAAAGCAGGGATTCGTAAATTGATTGACAATCATTCAAAGACAATATAGTCTTTACAAACGAACAGCTTTGCTTATGGAAACCTAACTTTATTTGTATGGGCGATTGAATCAATGGGAGACTTTGATCAAGTCACTTAAACAGCTACTAAATCTTCTTAAGGCATTCATGTCCAAAGGTTAGCTTGGAAGTTGAAGAGAATAGAAAGAGATTCTAGCACTAAAAAGAAATCAAGATCGTAAATACGAAATTCCAAAGTTCAAGAGAGTTTCCACCTCACACACTTGTCTCCGTGAGTTGCAATTCTAATCATTTGATAGGTGTCGATAGTTTTACAGTCAGTATTTAGGTGTGAGATAGTGAAATCTATCAGCTTGAGTACAAGCAATACTAGCTTCGAATAAAAGTGCTCGGATATAAATAGCACAACTTGATTGGAATCCCTCATTAATTATCTAGTAGAATTCAGCTAATAGTTTGTTAGGATAAAAGAGTGAACATAGGCTTAATATAAGCTTAATCACTATAAATTTTGTATGTAACTTCTTCTATCTCTAAACTCATGCTAATTATTTATGATAGACTTTTGTATACTTGTGGACCACATCTGATCTCTATTCAAATTCTAACCTTTGTGCTCCAGTGAGCATCCTCATACTTATAGTGATTGTTCAGACTTAGATTTTGACTTCTTTACTTCCGCTTTATATTTGTCAAAATTTATTAAAATCACCTATTCAACATTTCTCTAGGTAATACTGTTAACCTCCAACAACGCACTATGCCTCTAAATTTTCTTTTACCATAATTGCTAGCCTTCCATTATATTTCCATTAGTATGTGCAATGCACAACCTTTTAGGGGTAAAAGTATATTTTCATTTCATGTGATGGAAATCTCTCTTTTTCCTTTAAGTTTTACAATAATTCAAAAAATAAATCCACTAGAATATCCATAAAAATATTTAAAATAAATATTTGGTAAATATAGCCACTTTAGTAGAATTAAATAAGGCAATTTGAGAAAAATAATAAATACTAATTTGATAAAAAGGAAAATGACTCTATAATAAAAGGTCAAAACGACAAAAAAATGATTTATTATTATATATATTTAAAGGTTAACTAAGGTAAAAATTGATGGTTAATAAAAATATTTTAAAAATCATAAAAGAGAATGATTTCCTCGGCTCATAAAAGAAAATGATTAACCAAGATTTAAGGTGATATTTTAAATATTTTTTTATCTATCAATCTTTTTTTTTTTTTTTTTGCAGTAACAACCATTAAATAAATACATTATGAATACTTATTTTTAAATATGGCCTTTCTATTATTTAGGCTTTTTTTTTTTCATTTTACTCAATTGTTTATTTTCTTCTTAAAATACCTGATTAGTTCTATTAATATATTCATCTATATCTATAAACTCTTTCTAGTTTAATATTATTGTGGTTTTCTCCTATTTTCTATAACTTTTTTTTTATAGCAGTTATAGGTAAAAGAGAGATTTCCTTAAAAAAATAAGATGTAAAATTTACTTTTACACCTTCAAGAATGTGCATTGCACATGTTAGCCAAAAAAGTAACAGAGAGTTGATGAATGTAATAAAATAAAAGTTCCTAAGGGTACAGTACAATAATTAAAAGTTTGAGGACAAACTTGTACTACCTCCAAAGTTCTAGGGGGCTTTGTGTGATTTCCCCTTAAATATATCGATTATGAGAAATGGTTACCGAATTATATTAAATTTTCAAACACTTTTTCGAGGCAATGTGAAATCTTATTTATGTACAACCTGTCATTATAAGTCATTCCTTTGTCCTGACCTCATGATTTTACCAATAAAAACTTTCCCCATTTACCTTTAGATGAAATGTAATAAATTAGTAAACTTGGCGTATTTGTCCTTTTATCAATGAGTCTCTGACTCTTTGATCATCTAGTTAATCCCCCTTGAGTGTGACAGTCTCTCCATTCCACACACACTGGGTAATTACCAAAGACAGAGATTCATTCTCCTAGAGGTGACCACAAGAAAATGCGCAAGCGTGATAAATTGAAATCTAAGCATTGAGCAAGTGGGACTAACACTTTTACCAATCGAGTAGACCCTTGAGTTTATTAGAAGGGATGTAAACTTATTGTTCATACACTAACGTGAGTAGCTAGATGTCTACTCCTACTTCTTGAGATTATATTATCCTTTATTAATCACTAAACAAGAATTTGCATGTTGAGATGGAATCTTGTTAATTTCAACTAATTTTTAAATGATCCTTACTCAACAAAAGACTTTCTTTTCTTTTGTACTAAGCGTGCTATCTTTCTCAAATAAGAGTTCCGTGCAGATTTTTTGTTTATGATAAGTCTAGTTTGTTTTAGAAATGAACAATAAGCTCTCGGTTTTCTCGATTCTGGTCGTATGCTTCTTCTCATCTGATTTCGACTTCTTAAGCTTATACACGTACTTATCACAAATGTTGCATAAATCCTTAAATCGCCATTATGTCTTCAATTCTTCCAAACTCAGTGAGTTTTGCATGATATTACTTTCCATATCAGTACGAATCAGCTCGATTCCTCCGTTTTCGTCTTCAACCAATTAGATTGTAAATCTTATAGTCCTCATTTGAAGATAGGCTGAATATGGCTGTAATCTGCACTAGGTTGATAGCCATTGTCATATATTACTTTCCATATGTAATTGATTCATCGTATGTATTTGAGACTATGATATCGTTAAGTTACTATAACATTACATCTGCGACCATGATATCAATATGGTAATATAACATTACTTTTCATATGTAATCGATTCATTGTATGTAACGGAGACCATGATATCGATATGAATATAACATTACATGTGCGACACTTTGAGACATGCCTTTATTTCCTTGCATCCACTGAAACAAACATGTCAATTGTCAAGCATGTAGCTTTTTGTTATAGTCAAATCATCGAGGAGGAGGTCCAACAAAGCCTCGTCCCTTCATACGGTCATGGAATGCGCGTGGCAGGTAAAATTAGGGAAAAGACTGGATGACGGCTCGATCAGTCTCACAGGAGCGGCGGACCCCTATCCACCACTCTTTTTATGCTTGAAACTGCAGAACATATTTGTCTGGTTGCCCACCTTTCACAAATTAGAACGTGTGATCATGGTCGCACCGTCACTAATGAAAGGTAACCGTGCTGCAATGCTAGCAAGTGTCGTAAAATGATGTCTCTGCTGTTATTTACAGCCTTCAATTTTAAGTTAGGTGTGCTAGGAGGCAGATGAAAGACAGTGGCTCAAGGATTGACTAATACATATAGAAACTATTTTGCTTTTCAAATCTATATGAAAACTATTTGAGGCTAATTTCTTCAAAATTATCAATATCGGGCTAATTAGAGGTTCATTATTAGAAATCCCATCTTCATCAACATTCTTACCTTCTTTTGGAACAATAGCAGCCTTCTGATGTTGATAATTTTAAAGAAATCAGTGCCAATTTTTGAACGAGCGAGCAGATTTTGGACTAAAATGAAAATTTGAGATTTACTTTTAGACAAAAAAAAAATAGGAGCACGATTAGTATTGGACCTGAGTTTACGATTTAACAGGGAATTAGCCTCAATCAAATATAACAAACATTCTAGTTTTTAGACGTGGACTCTCTCCCCCACTGTCCCTCTCACAGGAATCCTGATGACGACATACCAACAGATTTCTCAATGTATTTTGTCAAATCAAACTTTAAGCACAACTCAATTCTCACTTCGCTTACGTAACCTCAACTAGCCCCGGAATCATTGATGACTCTTACCAACAACTTGATAACTCTCGTTCTTCTTTTTTTGTTGGGTCTACTTTATTGCTTTACATTGTATTATATTGTACAATATACAAGCCACTGCCTTCAGAGACGACCGAACCCCAGAAGAGGTCCTTGGCTGAGAATTTCTGGCTCGCGGCGAACCCAATGACCACCGGACGCTATGACCCGCCAATACACCCGGCAATGGATCCGAGGCTCTCAAAATTGGGCTGCAAAAGGGTCCTAATATGTGTTGCTGAAAAGGATATGTTGAGACAGAGGGGTTGGCATTACAAGGAGTTGTTGAGAGAGAGCGGATGGAGTGGGGCTGTGAAAGTGATGGAATCACCTGGGAAGGACCATACGTTTCATTTGCATAATCCTAGCCGTGTTAATGCTGTGAAGATGATGAAGAAATTGGCCTCCTTCACGAATGAGTAGCTTCCTTTTGATGGGGGCTAGTTCTTGTCATCTCAATGTCTATTTGTAATAAAACATCTAGGTTTTCATTTGCCAGGAAATATGTTCCTTGCGTGGTAATTTTCTCATATGGTTTGTAAGTTTTAAACCCTATTCGTAAAATCTTGTAATGGGCAGTCTCTCGGTTGGTATGCTAATAGTAATTGCTAATAAATTTTAGCTACTTACAACTATCAGATGCAATACTAAGTTATCAGCTTATATACATACATACATACATACATACATACATACATACATACATATATGTATATATACATATATGTATGTATGTAGATATACATGTATGTATGTATGTATGTAAGTATATAGGTGAAAATAGTAATTTACCTGCAATATTAATAACAGACCAACATAGCATCGATTTTAGTGTGGTAGTAACTTGCCACCCATGGTAAGGAATTTATCAACTTCAAGCGGTATGTAAGTTATAGTATCCTTTAAAACAAAAACTGAGCAGCAAATTGGTGATTTTCATAAGTAGGTACAACTTTCACAAGTTAGTTAGTGTTGCAACCTACCCCTTGATAGGGAGAAAAATAGGTTTAGAGTATTGCCTTCATTTTATTTTTATTTTTGGTTGGTCCTATGCTAAGCCTACTCTAACACTCACTCTCAGACTTTTGCCCTACCTCATTGCAGGGCGTGCGTGGGAGTCAAAACCCACTTCTGAAATGAAATCGTCTCCATCCCAATCCCCCCTGAGAATGTGGGGATTTGAACTCTTCACCTCCTCATTCCAAGTTGGAAGGGTGGCCACTGGGGTGAACCCCCAGTGTTTGTATTGCCTTCATTTGAATTGGGTTCTTCCATACCTTACCTAGCGTAACATTGAACGTCCGATTTTTGTTTGATTCATCATGTGTAAATCCTATATAAGGAATCACCACTAACCTATTAAAGTCGACTAAAAACAAAGAGAGATATGGGAAAATATTTCACTTTCTGCACAGTCGCATATCTGTGAATTGAGACTTAATTATGTTAGTTTTTGAATTAATGTCCTTTGGGTACCTAAAATTGATTTTGAGCTAATTAAAATGCCAAGGTAACCTATAGACTATGAGGGTTCATCCTGATCACTCTAAAAATAAAAATAGCACTCAAGATATTAAATTGCGCAACCAAATGTAATCAAAATAAACATACAAACAACATAATATTATCCCTGAAAAAAAATGGCATTCAAAAAATCTATTGTAAAGCTCTAAAGGCTTACTCAATTTCGGATCTTAACTTTTCAAGGATTTTCTCTTTAAAATACTTGAAAAGCTAATTTTTAAAGCTTTTTCCAAGGATTTCTAATTTTTCTAAATTTTTTATTATTTTAAAACTTTTTCTAAATTTTCTAGAATTTTTATGAATTTTTATATTTTTAAAATTTTATGAATTTTTTATTCTCCTTTTTACGATTTTTCAGAATTTTCTGAATTTTTAAATAATTTTCTTGTTTTTATTATTTTTAAGAATTTTAATACTTTATAATTTTTTATTGTTTTTTCATTATTAAGAAAAGGACATTCGGACCGGGTCAAAGGATCCCGCCCGCCTAGCTGACCCGTATCTTAATGGTCCGGGTTGGGATTGAATTGGGCCAGTCTTAAGGCCCGGTCCAATTTTATTATTTTTTTAAATTTCGATCGACCAGACCCGACCCGATGACCGGTTCTGACCCAAGTCACTTTATTATCCGAATCTTATCTTTTCGTTTTCTGACTTCTTATTCCTTTCATTATATTCTATTTTCTAATTTTCTTTAGATTTATTATTTATTTATTTTTCTTTTCCACGTCGTCTCCTTCCCTAAGTGCTCTTCCCAGTGACGGCATTCTTCACCAACGTTTTCTTCACTGAAAACTCCAGCCATTCTACCAAGCTCTCGCCGGAAAGCTCTAATGGCTTCCAAATCATTCCTCGCCATTGATCGTTCACTGATGCTGACGATGACCTACGCCGATGCGACTTCAATTCAACTCGCATCCTCTACCTAAACGATCTTTCCTTCTAGATCCACAGTCACACACAACAATCTTCAACAAAACGAAACACATATGCTTGAGGGAAAACTATAGAGATCTAACACAGCGGCGACTAATCGCAAATCGTCGTCGGAAAAACAGAGGCAGATTTGAGACTCCAATTCCCTTCCCTTCCCTATTCAACTCGGCCAGGAAGTCTCGTCCATTTTTGTTATCTTTTTTATTCATTTTCATTCATTTTTCATTACTATATAATTCGTCCTTCTTTTTTTAAACTCTTTTTCGATTTGTATGTTTTTGTTTAACAAAAGTAAGGTGTCAATAGCTCGTTTACCAACAAAATATGGAATTCGTCATTATAAAAGAAATTGAAATTTGGTAACTTGTCGTTAAAATTAAGCAACTTATCAACATAGGCCATTTACTTTAGTAAGTTCGAACACCAAATTTAATGATTAACTATCAAGTTGTTTAGAAATTTTCCATTGGAAATAGAATCTTGACTTTTGAAGCTAGTAATTACTAGGTGGTTCAAGACTTGGCTTGCAAGTCGAAAGTCACAAATTCGATTCCCAATCTATCATGGATCTCAGGAAACCTTGATTAGTTTGTGAATGACGGGCCTAGACTTAGTTGTATTGTCAACTTGGGCTTCCCCGCTTGCTTGAAGTGGCTGTGGTGATGGGCTCACTGGGAAGCTAGTACTTTGTTGGCACTTAGAATTGAACATTCCATACGTTTGTGAATGTAGAATGTCAAGACAAAAGCATTTCCTAGATTAATGACAATCTAGTGTTCCAATAGTGATTGTTGACGAATTTAGCTTCGAATATTCGGCATTGATTCATCTATATCACAAATACATGGAAAACAGACATGCAACGGGGCGATTTTGAATGTCACGTAACATAAACGAAAGCTGAATTGCTCTTGGATGATCAGAATACATGCGTCGAAGAGGTGGATAAGACATATCATGCTCAACAGTGGAGAAAATAACTCCTCTATCTTACGCACAGAAAATCATGACGGAGTTCACCAGAAAGGTTGAGATGTAAGATACTAATGGATTCACTGTGATGTTCAGGGAAGGTCGAGCTAAACTAAGAGACCGAACCGAAATCGAGTTAATCTGCTGAGCAGGATTCCGAGTCACTTTAACATCAATATTTAGAGCGATTTGCAGCTATAGCTGCGTGGAACGATTCGCATTCTATTATAACTTCAGAGCAGAGACCAAACAAACTAGGTCGACTAAAAAAGCTCACTTCAACGACGAGAAAGTGCTCTTGAACTCATTTTGATGTAAATCAGAGGATCAGGCGAATGAAATTGAATCCCACAAATTAGTGAAAGTCAATAATCACCTAGCTGATCAGAAAATCATGATCATCATCTCAGAATCAAACTGAAGCTTCGGTTGCAAGCCTAAACACAATGCATTGAATCTTTGCTCGCAAGCCTAAACAGAAAAAAAGAAAAAATTAATTGTGTGCCTCATCCGGCTGGCTATCAAACTTCTTATCCAGTCAATATCATCATTCCGAATAAACAAATGAGGGTTTCATCATAGTATATATCGCACCAGACAAAAATTTACACTACACTAATCGCAAGAAAAATCTTCTTTCCAGATATGACAAAGACTATCGACGATGTCTGGGTATATAAAAACAGCTACATAATGCAAGAACACAACAAAAGTCCTGTTTAACTCTCTTTGTTCTTCTCCTCAACAGCAGTCTTGCTTCTACTTCAGTGAAAAACCTAACAACGGAAACAGAAGTGGCCCATGATTTGGTTCCAGCGGTAAGGATTTACAAGGATGACCGAGTGGAGAGACTCATGGACACGGCAACCGTCTCTCCATCACTTGGTGAGAAAACTGGCGTTCAATCAAAGGACGTCGCCATTTCATCGGATTCTGGCGTGTCGGCAAGACTTTAGATCCCAAAAGCAGCGATCGGCTCTCTCCACAAGCTCCCGTACCCGTGTACTTTCATCGAGGAGGCTTCACATTCGAAACAGCGCAATCTCCAACTTACCATAACTATCTGAATGCACTAGTCGCGGAGGCTAACATCACCGACATCTCTGTCGATTATAGGAGGGCACCAAAGCATCCTCTTCCGACGGCTTACAATGATTCGTGGACTTCCCTCAAATGGGTGGCCGCTCATTTTGCGGGAAACGGCCCCGAGGAGTGGTTGAATTGTCATGCCAATCTCAGCAAGGTAATCTGAAAATGCTTTCCACTTTCTATCGAGATCACTTATTGGCCTATAATACACTGATAGATATTACATTCAAACTCATAATAATATATCTGATCGGTATAGTTACGGTTGTAATATAACAATGTTTCGCTATCGCCATGCTATAAAGAGTTGTATATGCTGTCTTTGGTGACGTATGTTCGAAAGTGACGACACCTTCAAATTGAGTGAGGCAATTTGTTAAAAGCTAGTATTTTCTAGGGATGGGCACGAAGTGGGGCGGGAACAATATCTCTGTCCCGAGTCCCGTGCGGGACGGTTAGCCACGCAGGGCCCTGCCAAAGAATCGACTTTTACTTAAATACAACTAACACCATCTAGTAGATGGTTATTTGACATTTTTCTTATTTTTATAATATCCGTAATAAAAAAATGGGAAAAAGTACTGAAAAAGTTCTAAATTTATTATATTTGTACCAATTTAATCATAAACTTAAATATTTTCACATTTATATCAATTCAATTCATTTAGCTAATTTTGGCTGGTTAGCACTAACGTGGACACTTGTCGATGGCTAGATGTTGATGTGGCAATCTTTTGATAATTTTTTTTATTTTATATTAATTTTTTTTATTTTTTTTTTCTTTTTTTTTTTTTTTTTTCTCTCTCTTCCTCTTTGGACTTTCCTTGCAATGATTAGCAAGCCTCACAAGAGGCTCACCGGCCACTAGCCAAAGGGGCCATGAAGCCCTCATCGACTACCAACAAGGAACATAGCCCTAGGCGAGCTCGGGCAAAGGGCGGTGACCCTCACCGACTAGCAGGGCCACTTGTCCACTAGCCAACCAGGGAGGCTCGCTGGCCACTACAAGGACTTTCCCAAAGAGGAAGAAGAGAGAAAAGAAAAGGAAAAAGAAATTAAAAGAAAATTAAAAATTAAAAAAACTAGTACAAAAATTGCCACGTCAACATCCGGCCACTAACCGGCATCCACGTCAGCACTAGCTGGCCAAAATTGACGAGATAGATTATATTGCTATTTATGTGAAAATGTTTAAAACTATTGATTCAATCGAAATGTTTAAGACTGAATTTGTACTAATGCAATAGGTTTAAGGCTTTTTTGGTACTTTTCCTATAAAAAAAAATAGCCTCATTGGTAGATTTTATCAATAAGATTAACGTCATGGGTTGGTTTTATAGGCCGATCGAGCTCCAACTTCACAAATTAGTCAGTGGGACAATCGTGAAGATAAAAGCCCATGGAAAACAGTTGTCCCATATTGCTCACCTAGACTTTCCAAGCTTGCATTCTTTTCAAAGGCAAGACTTGTAGGGAGAAGATATTGTATTTAATGGGGTAATAATATTATTTCATGTTTTTTTTTAAAATAAAATATGATTTTTTTCTTTAAGTGTGCAATGGGCGAATTGAGAAGGTGGGGCAAGACTAACGGCAGCCTTGATTCACCGTGCCTATTGCCCCGCCCCATGCCCCGTGGGACGTTTTTTGTGGGGAATAACTTGTTTGAATTTGCCTTCAAAATACATTAACAAAAAAGTCAGCTTAAATGGTAGAATTCTATCAAAAAAACTTATGGTGAATTAAGAAAATGTTGTTCACAAATTAAAAGTTTCTATGTTCTCAATACTGAAAAGAAAATTTCAAACTCTAAATTTAGAAGAATAAGCCAAAAGCCAAAAGTAAAGCCACCCTCAAAAAAATTTCCAGATTCTATGATCAAATTTCAAAAGGTTTTGGCTGGGCGGTGGAGATCAAGATATCACAAGAATCCATGACTTTTATACAGTGCTCACTTGAGTGCTCTAAGTTTTGTATGACCCTTAAGTGATCAATAGAAAAGTTTTATAGCATTCAAGTGATAGTTAAAAAAGTTACAACTCTCAAGTAAGCATCATAAGAAATGCCTCTATTGTTTTTATTCCATGGAATCTCGTTGATTTTTTGTTATCTCTTTTATTCATTTTCATTCATTTTTCATTACTATATAATTTGTCTTTCTTTTTTTATTACTATTTTTATATTTTATATTTTTGTTTAACAAAAATGACGTGTCAACAGCTAGCTCCCAAAAAAATATGGAATTCGTCATTATAAATGAAATTGAAATTTAGTAACTAGTCATTGAAATTAACTTATCTAACATTGGCCCGATTTTACTTTTGTAAGGAGTGCCAAATTTAATGATTTATTGTCATATTGTTTAGAAATTTGCCATTGGAAATAGAATCTTGACTCTTGAAGCTAGTAATTACTAAGTGATTCGAGATTTGGTTTGCAAGTCGAAAGTCACAAGTTCGATTCCCCAATTCATTATTCATCTCAAGACACCCTGGTTAGTTTGTGATTGACAAGCCTAGACTTAGTTGTATTGTCAACTTGGGCTTCCCCGCTCGCCCAAAGTAGCTGTGGTGACGTGCTCACTGGGAAGCTAGTACTTTGTTGGCACTTAAAATTAAACATTCCATACGTTTGTGGACATAGAATGTCAAGACAAAAGTATTTCCTAGATTAATGACAATCTAGTGTTCCAATAGTGATTGTTGATGAATTTAGCTTTGAATATTTGGTATTGATTCATCTATATCACAAATACATGGAAAACAGACATGCCATGGGGCAATTAGAATGTCACGTAACATAAATGAAAACTGAATTGCTCTTAGATGATCAGAATACATGCGTCAAAGAGATGGATAAGACATATCATGCTCGACAGTGGCGAAAATAACTCCTCTATCTTATGCACAGAAAATCATGACGAGCTCACCAGAAAGGTTGAGATGTAAGATACTAAAGGATTAATGGTGATGTTCAGGGAAATCGAGCTAAACTAAGAGATCATACCGAAATCGAGTAAATCTGCTGAGCAGTATTTTAAGTCACTTTAACATCAATATTTAGAGCGATTCGCAGCTATAGCTGCGTGGAACGATCCGCATTCTATTTTAACTTCAGAGCAGAGACCAAACAAAATAGGTCGACTACAAAGGCTCACTTCAACGACGAGAAAGTGCTCTTGAACTCATTTTGATGAAATCGGAGGATCAGGCGTATGAAATTGAGTCCCCCAAGTTGGCGAAGTCAATAATCGCCTAGCTGATCAGAAAATCATGATCATCATCTCATAATCAAAGTGAATCTTCACTCGAAGCCTAAATATATATCAATTGTGTGCCTCATCCGACCAGCTATCAAATCTCTCATCCAGTCAGTATTATCAATCCAAATAAACAAATGAGGGTTTCGTTATAGGATATATCGCACCAAACAAAAATATACACTACGCTAATCACATGAAAATTCTTCTTTCCAGATATGACAAAGACTATCGACAATGTCTAGGTATATAAAAACAGCAACATAATGCAAGAACACGACATAAACTCCTGATTAACTCTCTTTGTTCTTCTCCTCAATAGCAGTCTTGCTTCTACTCCAGTCAAAAAACTAATAATGGAAACAGAAGTGGCCCATGATTTGTTTCCAGCGGTAAGGATTTACAAGGATGGCCGAGTGGAGAGACTCCTGGGCATGGCAACCGTCTCTCCATCGCTCGATGAGAAAACTGGCGGTCCAAGCGAAAGACGTCGCCATTTCATCGGGCTCTAGCGTGTCGGCAAGGCTTTACATCCCAAAAGCGGCGATCGACACTCTGAAAGCTCCCTGTATTCGTGTACTTTCACAGGGGAGGCTTCATAACGGAGACGGCGGGGTCACCGACCGACCACAACTATCTCAATGACCTAGTTGCGGAGGCTTACATCATCGCCGTCCCCGTCGACTATAGAAGGGCACCAGAGCATCCTCTTCCGGCAGCTTATAATGATTCATGGACCACCATAAAATGGGTGGCCTCTCATTTTGCCGGAAACGGCCATGAGGAGTGGTTGAATTATCATGACAATCTCGGCAAGGTAATATAAATTGTTCTTCATTTTCTATCGAGATCACTTATTGGCATATAATATATTAACAGACATAACTTCCAAACTCATAATAATAGATCTGTGTGGTATAGTTGTGGTTGTAATATAGCGGTGTTGCGCTATGATTATGCTATGAAACGTCGTATATGCCGTCTTTGGTGATGTATGCTTTTAAAGTTACGACATCTTTGAGTTCAAAAAAGTTACGATATCTTAAAATTGAGTGAGGCAATTTGTTTAAAGCTAGTATATTCTACGGATAGCCACAAAGTGGAGGTGGGAACGAATATCACTGTCCCGAGTCCCGTGTGGGGCGGTTTGCCTCGTGGGGCCCCGCCATCAAATCAACTTTTGCTCAAATACATATAACACCACTTAGTAGATGGTTATCTGACATTTTTACTTATTTTTATTATTTCTATAATAAAAAGGATGGCTTGATTAGTAGACTTTATATATAAAAGATTAGTGTGTTGGGTTGGTTTTATAGAACCGATCTCCAACTTCATAAAGTAGTCAACGGGGAACAATTGTGAAGATGAAACACTTGGAAAACAATTTTCCCATTTTGGTTTTTTATGAAGATGGCCATGAGGAGTGGTTGAATTATCATGCCAATCTCGGCAACAGTGAATTAGCAGGGAGGGCCAACCTGCCACGCCAATTGCCCCGTGCCATGCCCCGTGGGACATTTTTTGTGGGGAAAAACTTGTTTGAATTTGCCTCCAAAATATATTAACAAAAAATATCAGCATAAATGGTGGAATACTATCACCAAAATTATGGCGACTTAAAGAACATGTTGTTCACGAATTAACAAGTTTTTACGTTCTCAATACTGAAAAGATGATTTCAAACTATAAAGTTAGAAGAATAAGCCAAAAAGCAAAAATAAAGCCGCACTCGATATATTATGCCAGATTCTGTGATCAAATTCAATAGGTTTTGGCTGGGGAGTGGGGATTTCGAATTTGTCATTAACAAGATATATCAATATTTTACTATTCTATCTAGAAGCTGATTAGTCTCATGAGTTCTGCCAAATAGTTGGAGATAAGGATACCACAAATAATCAAAAATTTTGTGTGGTGCTCACTTGAGTGCACTAATTTATTTTTATTTTTTAACAACATACAAGTGATCAGTGAAAAAGTTATATGATGATCAAGTGGTCGTAAAAAAAGTTATGATACTTAAGTAAGTATTGTATATAAGTTAAAATATTCAAGTGATCGGAAAAAAAAAATCGTGGCACTCAAATAAACAACATTCCAAAGTTATAAATCTTGTATTATCCTTTTCCTCAAATATTGAAAACAGCTCAACGAGTACCTTGAAATCATCATTCGATTCTGTGGTTTTAAAAACAATTTTTCATTTTTACAATGGTAACAAAATTGTCTGTTGAGAGCTTTTTATTACGACATCCTTACAACAATCCCTAAGTTCTTCATAGGTGTTTATGGCTGGTGATAGAGCCGGTGATAACATAGTTCACAACATGAGCATCCGATTGGGAGAGGAGAAACTAAATTGAGTTGAAATTGCGGGTGCTATTATGGTGCACCCTTATTTCTGGGGCAACGAACCACTGCCTTGGGAGACCACGGAGCCCGAGAAGAGGTACTTCGCCAAGGAGTTCTGGCTCGCGGCAAACCCAACGACCACCGGGTGCGACAACCCACTAATAAACCCTGCAACCGACCCCAGGCTCTCGAGTTTTGGGGTCAATAGGGTCGTAATTTGTGGTGCTGAAAAGGATAAAATGAGACAAAGGGATTGGTACTACAAGAAGTTGTTGAGTGAGAGTGGATGGAGTGGTGCTGTGGAAGTGATGGAAGCACCAGGGGAGGATCATGTGTTTCAATTGTTGAACCTAGGGGTGATCGGGTCCAGGGTGAGTAGGGTCTAGACTTAGATCCTATACCTGACCCTGTTATAACCAGCTCCTCTTTTCTGAACCCTATACCCGACCCTGTTTGTATTGGATCATATACTCGGCCTACCATGATTTTCCGATCCAATTTCAGGGTCAAACCTATTTCCACTGGAACCTGTTTTGCAATATCTCGATATCCTATACAACTTCGAATTTTATATTAATATATGAAAAAATAACGTAATCATCCTAATTTGTATTGAAACATTAAGCACTTGTAATAAATAAATATATGAACTTTTTGACAAAATGAAAAATTAAGGATCCACAAGGTTAATTATAATAAATAAAATCATAAGGCAAAGAATTAATAACAAATATGGGTCAAATATTAGTCTTATTCCCACAACTATTACATGAAGCTACTCATTTATGCAAGTATAACTCGTCTTACAAAAGAGAAATTAGGGGAGTCAATCCATGTGATACACAAGAAGTTGGTGGCGACGAACACCATTCTTCCATTGAACGGTGAGAGAGGGAGCCGATGAGGGAGGGAAGCAAGTGAGGAAGAGGAATGACAAAGGAGGAGTGTTGTGCGTGTTTGAAAGAGCCAAGAGGAAAAACGTCGTGTGATTGCGAGAGTAAGAATAGAAATTAGGGGAAAAAAGGGTTTTGGACCTCTACTTACAAAATCGGTCCGGGAACCATTTCCAAAACCGGTTTCCGAGTGGGTAATCACTTGAAACCTGTTCCTGGACTAGTTTAAACTGATTCCAAATTTTGGGAACCGGTTCCCGACCCTATTTTCTGGGTGGGTCAGTCCAGGAACCGGGTATATCCGATCCGGTTGCACACCCCTAATTGAACCCTAGTTGCGATAATGCCGATAGGATGATGAAGAAATTGGCTTCCTTCATGAGCGAGGACAAATAGGAACAGAGTTATTACTGTCAACAAGTTGAGGTATTACTGTCAACAAGTTGCTTCCTTTGTGTGCAGGGCTATTTCTTGTTGTCTCTATGTCTATTAGGTTTTCATTTGCCAAAAACCATGTTCCATGCATGGTAATTCTCATATTTGGCTTGTCAGTGTTAAATCTTATTGACAAATTGTGTAACGGGCAATCACTTGATTGGTACAACAATAGCAATTTACCAATAATTTTAGCTACTTACAAACTTGGAATGCGATAGTAAGTATTGTTGCAACCTCTTCGAACCCTCGTGGGTGTAGAGGCTAATGGCTCAACTAAGTCTATGCTCAATCTAAGCTTTTCCAAGTTCATCAATTCACGGTTTATAGTCCGAATTTTTAACCTATAGGTCATTTTCATTTAGAAGTCACCACTAATCGATTTGTGATAGGTCGATTAGAAAGTCAAATAATATATTTAGAGATATACTTTATTCATATGCAACTAGAAAAATTAGGATTGGGGACTTGATTACATTAGTTAATCAATAAATACCTTTTCGACACCTAAGCTTGTTCAAACTTTGAAGTTCTATTTTTTTAAAGGATATTTAATGCAAAATATTTAAAAAAAAAAATATATTTAGCTTTTACCTGATTTTTTAGAAAAATAAAATTTTTTTGTATTATTTTATATAAATTTTTAAAAGCTTTTTTTTAAAATATTATATAATATTATATAATTATAAAAGAAGGACCTAGATCGGATCTTTAGGGGAAAGCGCATGCCCCTAACCCACTCTCTCTCTTCTTCTTTTTCAAATTAATAATATTATATATATATATATATATATGATTTGAAGTAAAATAAGAGAAAATAAAATAAATATAAAACTTAGTTAATGCAAATAATATTAATGCCTATGTGATGTGAAGATCCTTTTTTTTTTCTTTTTGTCAGGGCCGAATTGGTCCCTAACTTTTTATGTAATTTAATCATAAATATTTAGTTAAAATTTAGCTGTCAACAAGTATTAACTTGATGGTGAAAATAATAATTTACCTATAATATTAATATATGCCCAACAAAGTGCCGATTTTAATGTGGTAACTGACCACCTGTAGTAAGGATTTCACCAACTTCAAGTTAAATATAAGTCTCCGATAAAAAAAAAAAAAAAAAGTTAAATATAAGTCATTTAAATTTGAACAAATTTAACACTTAAAAGAAAAACTCAGTGGTGAAATTGGTTACTTACATTAGTAGGTCCATTTACAAGTTAGTTAAGTAACCAACAAAGTAAGGAATATGTCAATATAAGTGAAATTGAGATTTAGTAACTTGTCATTGAAATAACTTACCAACATAGACCTTTTTTACTTTAACAAGTTACCGACACTTGGAGGAATTTACGGACGCCAACTTTAATGGTCAATTATCAAGTTGTTTAAAAATTTGCCATTGAAATGGAATCTTGGCTTTTAAGTTAGTAACTACCAAAGGGTCCATGACTTGGTTTGCAAATCTCTAATCTATCATTGATTTTAAGAAACCTTGATTAGCCTACAAAGAGCCAACCTAAACTTAGGTGTATTGTTGGTCGTGGGCTTCCCTACTCACACCTAATGTAGATGTGGTGACAAGCTCGCTCAGTGGACAGTCAAGTGCTTCATTGGAGCTAGAAATTGAACATTCTAACAGCATATAAGATAGATTCTCATCCCATCCAAACTTTTTTTTTCTTTTTTGCAACAAAAGTTAGTAATTTGCCAAGGAAATTACTAACTTAGCATACCAACGTAGGTCCACACATAGGGTGGTAAGTTACCAATCAAGCAAGGATTTTGCCAAAGTTTAATTCAGTAGCAAGTTACCACTGTTGAAAATGAAATCTTGTATTATGAAGTTAATAACTTACAAATTTACCACTAGTTTGTTTTTTCTCCCTAATCCTTTCTCTCACAAAAAAATAATTAAAGGTTAGAGAAAAAAAAATTCCACTGGTGAACCTCGGCAAGGCTCTAGTGAGTTGAAGCATGGTTTACGGAGTTAGGGTTCTGAGGTCGTATTTGCATGCACCGATGCATGGACTCAAAGGCATCCTGATCAATATCATTTCATCCACAATGAAATGAAGCACGTCAACTAATGTTATGCAGAAAACATTAAGAAACTGAAAAGTCAAACACAGCATGTAAAAAGTCAAGAAATAAGAAGATTTGAATTACAAAGGCTTGGCCATCCACAATTTAGTCCTCTCTTTTGGTACCAGATACTCTCAAAAGAACCTACTGAAACAATAGCATATGCTTACGGCCTCCCTCTTGAAAAACCCTCCAAAACTTTGCGCTTACAAAAGACAAGATGCCCCTAAATACAATGACAGAAACTCACGCAAAACATTCACAAGTCTAAGCAAACGAGGGAAACTAATGAGCACAATAATAACCTCTCGGGTTTTCGATTCTGGTTGTATGCTTCTTCTCATCTAATTTCGACTTCTTGGGCTTATGCACATAGTTATCAGAAACTTCGGTTAAGCCCTCGACTAGTGGTTACGTCTTCAATTCTTTCAAACACTCAATGGGCAGTTTTCTTTTCATCAATATCATCAAGTACGAATCCAACCAAGCCTCGTCCTTTCATACGTGCATGGCAAGTGAAATTTAAGGTCTCTATTGTTATTTTTAGCCAGTAAGTTTAAGCAAGTTATGCCAGGTAGAAAGTCAAAAATAGATGGCTCAAGGTAAGTACCATGAGTCCTAGCAAAAAAGAGAAATGACACAACCATTCTTGCACCCGAAAGATGCAGCCTCTAACCATCCAAAATATGGCGCCCAAAAGTCCCCATCAATATCACTTTTGCTCTACTATTTACTAACCAAAGGACCTAAAAAGATTGGGAAAGAGGGTGAGCAACCACAACTTGGTGAATAGTATACTTCTTCCAAGTAGATCAAGCATTTTTATACATACATACATACCTACATACATACATATAACTATAGAGCACTACCAAAAATCATAATAAACTCTTTTATGTGTATATACATATATAAATATATATAAAAATATCAAGTCATTCATTTCAATAAGCTTTATACAATTCAGGTATCAATAGTCAAATTCATTAGTTAATTTCTATCAATAAATGTCAATGGTCCATTCTATTGTCCAAATTCATACCAAATCACATCTCAAAGCTCTCAAGGTGGCTCCCACGAGATCATATCATCGTTTAATACTTAGCTCTTGACCAACATATATCAATAATACAAAACTCTAGAACTAACTCACACGGAGTTACGTTATTATGTAACTCATAGTCCTTGACTACAAGGCTCTAGAGGTGACTCCCACGAAGTTACGTTATTGTATAGTACTTAATCCTTGACCGCCACATATTAATAGTATAAGACTCTAGAGGTGCCCCTTATGAAGTTATATTATTGCATAACATTTAATCCTCAACTTATATGTATCAATAATTTAAAGCTCTAGAGGTGGCTCTCATGAAATTATACTATCGTGCAACATTTAGTCCTTTACCAATCCATATCACACTAGTTTTCACCAATGATAACATAACCTTTCACAAATTGATTCTTTCCACAATACCAATTCAGAATCCACATATAAATTAGTTTCACATATCGAATCAAATCACTTTTCATAAAATATATTCAAAGTCAACATAATTCTTTCATAAAAAGGTTTCACAAACCTAAAATATGTCATCTTTCATAAAACAGAATATATATTTTTCAAACAATACATTTCTCACACCATTTTGGAATTCATTTCATAAATCAGGAACATTTCAAAACTCTTTCTCATTAAACGTTTTCCAAATCATTAAAGAACTTATTCCATAAATTAGTTCTCAATATAATACATATACAACTTTCGCGACACCTTCCAAAACACAATTCTCAAACCATTCTCAAATGAATAATAAGTAGTAAATGCCCTATCCGAAATTATGCATCAAATATGCTGTGAACATCAAATATACCTCTTACTTTTCAATTTCAAAGTAGAGTACAAATTCAAAGAAAATATGATACCATTCACTTGGAAAGCCCAAAAACCAAAGAATACAAAGTTAAACAAGCTAATGATCTTGTCTTCCTTGCAATTAAATGAGAATTGACGTTAGAACCAAGGAACATGCCACCTCAACTGTGAAATAGTTTAACTACACCTAAATGCTAACAAAGCGACTCCTAAGCAATCTAAGCGCTCACAAATCGCTTACTTAATGCAATTATTCAAAGCCATTTGCAACGTGGGGCTTGAGCGTGAAACTTGGTCACGCCATAAATCTCTCACCCAAACTCATTCTAGAGATCTTATAATCAAAATGAAAATCTTTCCAAGCACTAGAAGACCCATAGCTTGGACTACCCAAAATCGAGCTGAAAATCGACAAAATTGACCCGAAAGTTGTTGGGCATACACTGTTCATCACACGTACAAAAATCTAAAAATACGTTTTAGACAAATAGTAAACTCAAATCAAATTCCATAATATCCTACTCCTCCACAGCATTCTAAACTCGCATACCCTTATAATTTGTCAACTTAACAACTCCAATATCGCAACTCAAATTCCACTTAATTTTGAATTTGAACCCTCATTCCATAAACTATCTTATTAGAAGATTGAGAGGCGTGAACACTTATTGAATGTTGCAAATTGGAGTTAAATTGGCTTGGTGAAGCATTCGTGGTGAGTACTCTCTTCCTTCTTTTCTTCCTTCTTTCTTCCTTCTTTCTTCTTTCTTCCTTCTTTCTTCTTCTTTTTTCTTCTTTTTCTTCCTTCTTTTTCCCCATTCCTTGTCTCTCCCCATGCACTGCTCTCGGCTATTAAAAGGAACTTAATTCCACCATTCTCTCTTGTTGACTTTTCAAGATTTTTCTTTTTTTTTTTTGCACTTCCACTTTGACTTAGTCAAAACCCATTTATTATAAACTCAATCATAAATTCTCTCTTTGTTCAAATCTTCCCCAACCACCGTTCTCTCTTGTTGAATTTTCAATGCTTTTCTTTTTTCTTTTTTCTTTTTCTTTTTTACATTTCCACTTTGACTTAGTCAAAAACCCATATATTATAAACTAAATCATAAATCTCTCTCTCAAATCCATGAAGATCATAGCAAAGCCAAGCACCATTTGGGTTTGTGCACTGACATATTAGAAAATATAATGCAAGTAAACAACAAATTCTTTGATTATTGGAACCCCTTGGGTGACATATCAATAAGTTCTTAATTTAGTTTGTCGAATCAAGCTTTAAGCACAACTCAATTCTCACTTGGCTTATTTATCATTGCAACAAATAAAGATTGAATAATAAAATAAACATAACAGAAATTAATTGGACACTAGATTTATGTAACTTAGATGGAGGGACCTACTTCATGGGAAAGCAACAAAGATTCCACTATGAATCAAGCAATATGGCGATATTACCACCATACTTGAGTCACTCAAACATTAAATGTTTCTTAACTCCCAATTATACTCAATAACTTATACAATGTTAGACCCTCACAATTGCCCACAAAATAATTTATTTATCTCACAAAGGAATTAACAAAATATAACCTAAAAGTATTAATCAGCTTTAACACTCTCAAATTGCTTAGGATGTGATTCACAAAAAAGCTGCCTCTCACTTCTTCACATATGGGATGATTTCCCACTCTTATGTAAATGATCCAAAATAGGAAATCTTAATTAGGAAACATATTCATACTAGTAAACGTATTTGATCTAGGAAACCTACTTAGATCGGCTTTCCTTTATGGGTTTAAACTCTAGGTTTTTGTCAACAATCTCCACGTTGGTTCAACATCTGAGTTAAATGGCAATCACTTCGCTAAATCATGAACTTTACTGTTATTCTCCTGCAATCCCTCTTGGTTTCAACTCCACAAACATCTTTCGAGTCAAAGTTGCACTCAAACTCCCCATAACCATGGTACTCATATGACAAACCTCCTCACAATAGATAAAGCAAAATTACTACTACAAACATCTTCATAAAAACATCAAACACGAACGTCGTCAAACTCAGTAGATACAACACTCATTGGCTCTATAGGCTCTACCTCGCTATAAGCACCATCTGTGTCAATTACTGCACAAGTGCTACTTTAGGAGTTTCTAGTTGCAATTTGAGCTAAACACTGTCTAGATTCATATAATTATTACCATAATCATTCCAAATCGGAAATATTGGACACTCATCAAATGTAACTTTTTTTACTAACAACTAGCAATTAATTCTAGGGACCACAATCTATAGTCCTTCTCACCTCATGCATCACATTGGAATATGCACTTTCTTGCACCTTTGCCTCTTCCTCTGGCCTGAGGGCATCGAGCTTATCATCACTCATTCAAACATAATATGAGTAATCATATATTTTAATAACATAATAATCAACAATATCATTTGACCACATTTTTTTGATAGTTCAACATCCACTTATAGCTTACAAGAATTTATTCACCAGGTTGTTTGTCATCCCAAACACATCCTCTAGAAATTTTCTAGTCATACAAGCAATAAAAAGCTTTTTATATAATCGTATCTAATAATGTTCTACCCGCCAACTATGTGACTTGTTGCAGTTCACCAGCACTAGTGACATGTCTTACTATGCATTTCTTTATTCATAATGTATTCAACAGCTTTGAGCAAAATTCTATACTACTATCAGTTTGCACATGCTTGATCTTGTGACTAGTGTCCTTTTTTTTTTTTTTTTTTTTAATCAAATCTCTTAATTGTGTGATCTTAACAATAACATTACTCATGCCTCAACACAAATATGTACCTCCTCCTTGAGAAATAATCCACATCCATTAACATAAATCTGACACTAATTCTCGAAGAAAATTGCAACAACTTAGGAACATCCAAGTGAATCAATTATAATCTTTGTGATTTCTCTAACAGTCATAGTGAATTGCACTTTCCGTTGTTTGTCTAAGTTACGACACTTGCATACTTTCAATTCCTTAGCCACAATAATACACAATAGACTCATATACTTAGAACCTTCAAGCTTCCCTCGTCAATGTGCCTACAATGCATATTTCATGATTCAAACTATCGAACATATGTATCCAATGTATCCGCATCAAAGTTTTTCATTATCTCCCCTTAAAGCTCAAACAGACCATTATGCTTAAATGACCATCAAGACTCCACATTTGAAATATATCGACACTTAACAGAATCCAAAACACTCAAGGAAATTAGATTCTTCTTCAATTCCAAAACATGGCTCAATCTAGTTAGCGTCCTCGTGATACCATCATGCATTTTGATTCCAACATCACTAACAACCAAAACATTGCACTCAGTAGTTGCCCGACTATACTATATCACCATCCATGAATTAGTAAGTTATAAACCAGTTCTTGTTCGGTGTAGTGTGAAACACCAAAATCAATAACTCATCCATCAAATGGCGAATTCTTACTGACAAACAAAATATAATCAGGCACTAATTATTATCTAGAGTTGTAGTATCATTTATAGACTCAACTCTAATTCTCTTAACCCTTATTGTTCTTCAGCTTAGAAAATCCCTTCTTCTTCTTTTTTTCTTTTCAATCCCTTCTTAAATGCTACGACTTGTCTCAATTCCAACAAACAACACCATTAGTCATAGATTGACAATGTCTATTCATGTTCACATTACTTTTGCTAGCATGAGTACTAGTTTTCTTCTACCTTCACCTACTAAAGTAGCTTAAACAAGTTAACCAAATTATTTTCTATGAATGTCCTCCCTTGGAATCAAATCATGAACCTTATCAAATGTCAAGCTTTAGACCTAAAGGAACTATTAACATTAGTAATAGTATTTCAACTATCAAGCTATGATGATAATAGAATTAAAGCATGTACCTTATCTGCAAAGTCAATCTAAATTAAACTCAATTGAATAACAACAACAATGAATTCATTTATACTCTAAGTAACCAACGCACCATCGCCCATTTTAATTTGGTTAACTTGTTTAGACTTTAGTAGGTGAAGGTAGAAGAAAATGTAGTACTCATGCTAGCAAAAGTAATGTGAACATGAATAGACATTGTCAATCTATGACTAATGGTGTTGTTTGTTGGAATTGAGACAAGTCGTAGCATTTAACCTTAATTATACTCCTTAATAATTTATTACTTTATGAATTACCTTGATATCTTTACTTTCTATTATATTATATTATATTATATTATATTATATTATATTATACTACATTATACTATATGTCAATATACGGATAGCATAACTCCGTATCTTCGATATGTCCAGAGAACGGAAATAACAGTCGGCTTCTTATGACAAGAATAAATGGAACTTTCATTGAAATTGGTGGGCCTGGATATCTATAACCCCATATACTGAGGCTATTAAATTTCTTGTCCACTCAACATTTCTGATCAAAATTTATCACTGGGTCAATATCATGGTTCCCAATAAATATCCTACCGAACTTCTTACCTGCCAACATCGCATTAAATGAATTTTGCTCGACACCGCCGCATTAAAATTCTTCCTTCTAGACAAAGAAGACTAATGACGATATCGAGGTATATAAAAACTAACATGATGCAAAAACACAACAAGAAATCCTGGGTAACTCTCTTGCTGCTTCTCCATCACTCAAAAACTGCATGGAAACAGAAGTGGCCAAGGATTTGTCTCCGTTGGTAAGAATTTACAAGGATGGCCGAGTGGAGAGACTCTTGGGCACGGCCACTGTCTCTCCATCTCTCGATGAGAAAACTGGCATCCAATCGAAAGATGTCGCCATTCCATCGGATTCCGCCGTGTCGGCAAGACTTTACATCCCTAAAGCAGCGGTTGATTCTCTCCAAAAGCTCCCTGTACTCGTGTATTTTCACGGGGGAGGCTTCATAATTGAAACGGCGTGGTCACCGACTTACCACAACTATCTCAATGCCCTCGTCGCAGAGGCTAACATCATTGCTGTCTCCGTTGAATATAGGAGGGCACCAGAGCATCCTCTCCCGGCAGCTTATAATGATTCGTGGACTGCCCTCAAATGGGTGGCCTCTCATTCTGCCGGAAATGGCCCCGAGGAATGGTTGAATTCTCATGCCAATTTCAAGAAGGTAATCGTAATTGTTCTTCATTTTCTATTTAGATCTTGTAATTGCAGATATATAATAGATGTGACGGCCAAATTCACAATTCAGATCTAACATGTGTTTGGTACAGCTGTGGCTGTAACATAGCGATGTTGCACTGTGAATTGTTTACTTCTGTGCTTTTGGTGATATATTTTAGAGTTACAACACCGCAGATTTGAGTGAGGCAATTGTCTAAAAGTTATTATATGCTAGAGGCCCCGCTATAAAATCATTGTTTTTACTGCAAAAAGAACTAAAACCACTTGATAGATGGTTATTAGATATTTTTTCTCATTTTTATTATTTGTATAAGAAAGAATGGGCTCATCGTTAGAAATTACAAATAAATAAAAGTTAGCGTCCTGGATTGGTTTTACATTTACAACCAAGATCCAATCTTCACAAATTAGTAAATGCGGGACAATTGTGAAGACGAAACACATGGAAAACAATTATCCTACATCTCCTGATCTACTTTCCAAGATTGCATTTTCTATGAAAGCAAGTCTTGTAAGGAAAATAGGTTGTTCGTAGGTTCTATTAAAATTATTTCATTATGTTTAAAGTAAACAATATAAACACATAAGTCAAAAGAAATTAGAATATTTTTTTTCTTGAAGTGATAAGGGGTGGATGAGTAGGGCGGGCCAGGCCAATACCAGCCCACCCCTCTGCGCCTATTGCCCCACCTCATGCCTCTTATTGGATTATTTTTTTGGAGAAAATTTGCCCCATCCAGGCCGGTGCCCCCGCCCCCGTGCTCATCTCTATTATAGATTGCTATAGCTTAGAAAGTACTACAATCGTGAGAAATTTGTCAAACATCTTCTAAAAGTCGTGGCACATATTTTCACCGAAGTAGTTATTGCGGGGAAATTGTCCCAAAAATATAGTCGATGATTTCTAATAATCGGTCCATTATCTTTGCCTTCATACCATTAAGAGAACTTGCAGACAAATCAAAAGCCCCTTTGAATTTGCCTCCAAAACAGATATTACAAAAAGGTCAGCTTCAATTATAGAATACTATCGACAAAAAGAAGGTGACTACAGATGATATTCTTTAAAAAATTTAAAGATTTGAGGTTCCCTACTCCGAAAGGATGAGAAAATATATTTCGAACTCGAAGTGGGAAGAATAAGCCAAAAGGCAAAAATAAAGTGAAATTGGAAGAATAAGCCAAAAGGCAAAAATAAAGCCATACTAAAAATTGGTTGCTAGAATTATTCTTATAATATATTTCTAATGAAACAATGGTCGTTTGATTTATCATAAGCGTTAGACTGTATGTTAAAATATTGAAATGTTTTTGGCTGGACAGTGGAGATTTCAAATTTATCATCTACTGGGTATAATATTTTCTACTATTCTATCTAGCGATCGATCGGTCCCATGTGTTTTCTCAAATAGTTGAAAACAGTTGGACGAATGCTTGGAAGTGTCATTCAATTTTGGTGATTTCAAAAATAACGTTTGCTGTCTATCATGGTCAAAAATACTCTGTTGGAAAACTGTTCATTACAGCATCCTTAAACATGCTCACCAACGAGTACCCTCAAATAATACAACATTCTCTAAACTCTCTATAGGTCTTCTTGTCTGGAGATAGCGCCGGGGCCAACATAGTTCACAACATGTGCATCCGACTGGGAGAGGAGAAGCAAAATGGAGTTGAATTTTCCGGCGTTATGATGGCGCATCCTTATTTTTGGGGCGACGAGCCATTGCCTTTAGAGACCACCGAACCCGAGAAGAGGTCCCTGGTCAGGGACATCTGGCGCATGGTGAACCCGACGACCACAGGGTGCAACGACCCGCTAATGAACCCGGCAACCGACCCAAGGCTATCAGGCTTTGGAGTCGATAGGATCCTAATTTGTGTTGCTGAGAAGGATATGTTGAGACAGAGGGGTTGGTATTACAAGGAGATGTTGAGTAAGAGCGGATGGAGTGGCGTTGTGGAAGTGGTGGAAGCACCGGGGGAGGATCATGTGTTTCATTTGCTAAATCCTGGATGTGAGAATGCTGCGAAGATGATGAAGAAATTGGTTTCCTTCATGAATGATGATAAGTAGGGTCAGAGGTATTACTGTGAATAAGTAGCTTCCTTTCTGTGCGGGGCTGATTCTTGTTATCTCGATGTCTATTTGTACTAAAAGACTGAGTCTGGGTTTCCATTTGCCACGAACCGTGTTTGGTGCGTGTTAATATTCTTATTTGGCTTGTAAGTTTGAAATCCTATTGTAAAATGAAGAACAATTATCCAAAATGTCCTAAAGTTATTATATTTTTACTAATTCAACCATAAATTATTTATTTTTTGGTCTAAAATTTTATCAATTGAATCCTAAAAATTTTTACGTTTTGCTAAATAATTGAACCAGGAGATGTGGATGCCGGCCTTTTATGTATCACGACTAGCACTAGTACAGAAATTTTTTAATAATTTAATATTTTTCAAATTTTCCATTACTAGTCCTTCTTTTATTTTATTTCTTTTCCTTTCTTATCTTTTCTCTTCTCTTTTATTTTTTTTCCTCTGTTTTCTTTTTCCTCTTTCCCTCCGTTTTTTTTTTTTTTTTTTTTTTGACCACCCCTCTTTCCCTCCATTGGCCTTAAGGAAGGGTTGCCGAGTGGCCCTCGGCCACCCAGGCGTGTTCCCGAAACGGGGGTTCCAGAGCAAGGTGAGACAGTACAAACTTCTGGATAATGGTGATGGGTATTGAGTCAATTTCTGACATTTTCATCGAATTTTTTTCCATAAATGTCCAAAGAGAATACGATGTCACCGTGTTGAGTGTGGAAGAAGATGGAGAAGCCTCACCTATAATTTTAATGGTAGTGAGGAGGACTTTTTATTTTTATTTTTATGAAAGTGGGTCCTGCCATTGGATGCATCAGCTGGGCAGCCCTCGCCTGAGGCTTGATGGAGAGAAAAAGGAAAAAAAATTAAATAAAAGGGGGTGCACGGGAAAAATTGAATCATATTTTTCTTACCAAACAATAAAGATATTTTCTAATTAATTTTGAGTTTCAACCAAACACTGGAAAATATTGTTATTTTCTCGGAAAATGACTTTCTGAAAAATATTTTTCAGAAACGTCGCATTTTATGCGAAATAAGTAAAGCCTTATAGACAACCCAAGCAATTGCGATAGCATGTCCTGCAACATCTAGGCCTTCGTTTGTTGCATGAGCCACTTGTTCTCCATACCTGCATTGAATACAACAAAATTAAGTGCCATAGAACTTAAAACTTCTAACTTTATTTTGTCGAAGTAAAGAACAAAAAAACATTGCCTATGAAAAATTATTAATTCTTATGTAGAGCAAATATGAGGACTAGGACACCTCCAACGACCACTATGCCATAGCACAAACCACTATGCTTCCGCTCGTTATCATTAGGACACCTCAAATGATCTTCATAACTTCACCTTTTGAAGTTTATCGACACCTAATTAGATCCAAAGTACTCAAGGAAATCGGGTTCTTCTTCAATTTCAAAAAATGGCTCAATCGAGTTAGGGACCTCACTATACCATCGTGCATTATGATTCTAACACCATCGACACCCCCAAAACGTTGCATTCAAGTAGTTCCCCAAATGAACTATGCCACTATCTCTGTATTGATAAGTTGTAAACTAGTTTTTGTTTGATGTAGTGTGAAACAAATAACCAAAAAATCAATAACCCATCCATCAAATAACGGATTCTTAATGAAAAACAAAACATAATCAATACTATCCAAATTACTATCAACTAGACTTGTAACATCATCTATAGACTCAACTTTAATTCCCTTGCCTTTTTTGTTCTTCAACTTAGGCAATCCCTTCTAAAATGTCCAATTGCAATTCCAACAAATAATACCATCAATCCTAGATTGATTATGTTTATTTAGATTCGCATTACTCCTGCTAACATGAGTACTAATTTTTCTTTACCTTCACCCTAGTAGAAACAAGTTCACTAGATTTTCTCGTCACTCATAATCAAATCACAAACCTCATCAAACATCAAGCTTTTAGACCCAAATGATACTAACAATAGTAATAGTATAATCCCAATTATCAAGCTATGATGATAACAAAATCAAAGCATGTAACTTATCCTTAAAGTCAATGTAAATTGAACTATTAAATAAAGACTACATTGAATACATTGATACTCTAACTAACTGACACACATTTACCCATCTTTAAGTGAATCAATTGTTGCATCAAATAAACATTATTGATTGTAGAGGGCTTCTTATACATGTTTGATTGAGCATTCAACAAATTTGTAGTATTCTCCTCTCTCAGGATGTTAAAAGTGACATTAAAAGCTAACCTCAACCGAATAACATCCAAAGTTGTCTATCTAACAAATGTCAATTAGCCAGCTTCATTGACTTTGATTTATTACTAGACAAGTTCACTTTTCTTTTTTTGTCGCCATCATCAATTAGCTTCAAGTCACCAATTGTTGAGAGAGAGAGAGAGAGAGAGAGAGAGAGAGAGAGAGAGAGAGAGAGAGAGAGAGAGAGAGAGAGAGAGAGAGAGAGAAATAAAATAAGCATAACATTATATATTAGTGAAAACACAATGGAAACTACAACACAACTCAAGTACTTAAACACTCTTACTATTTCCTAACCCCTAATTACCTAAATAACTCAAATAATGCTAGGCCCTCACAACTCCCTCAAATTAATCTCTCAATTTCACAAAAGATTCACAATCTTACCACAAAATTTAATCAACTTTAACACTTTCAGATTGTTTCATGGTGTAATTCACGATGCACCTCTCACTTCTCTACATGAGGCACAGACCCATAAATATTGGATCCAAATAGGAAGCTTTGGTCAAGAAATCTACTCAAATTAGGAAGCCTATTCAATCAAGCTACTTGAATCAAGTTACCTTTATGCCTTCAAACTCAAACATATTTTATTAACACTTAACCATAATTAAAACCATAAATTATTAATCGCTTTATGGATTACTTTGATTACTTTGTTTTATATTAAATTACATTGGCCTAATACCAAAAAAAAATATCAACTTTTGATCTAATTCCAATTCTACTCGAAACTTTTTTGCATTTCATAAAAAACTCTTAACTTTTGGTTCAATCCCAATTTTACATTAAACATTTTTCATCTTAGTAAAGACCACTAACTTTAGATACAGTTCCAATTCTATTCCGAACTTTTCTTGTTTTATAAAAACCACAAAATTTTACTTAAATCTCATATCTGCCTCTGTTAACTTTCTATCCAAAATCACCCATAGTGATATGGCATTTCCACATCATTGCTCTAGTTTTTTCCCAAATTTAAAATCCAAGAAGACATCTTTTAGAGATGAATTTCTACGTCGGCCCAAATGTCGTCTTCTTGAGTATGAAATTTGGGTAAAAATTAAAGCAATTAGGGTTAGCCTTCTTCAACTACTCTTACTCTTATAGGAGTTCTCCTTCCATCTCACTCAAGGATCTTCAAATTTCATGCTTAGTATTCAATCTCTCATACTCGGAAGTCTTCCATCTCTTGCAGTTGAAAGCTTGCACTCAAAACACTTGAATAGCTCGCATTGGAGAGTTTTTTCATCTCTTAGTTGTCAGGGGAAATTTGGGAGAGAGGGTTCAAGGTGCCAAATTTGGAATTCAAGTAAAAGTTGGTGGTTTATGGGGAAGTCGAATCTGGAGCTAAAGTTGAAATTTTTTTATATATAGAATTGAAATAAAATCTGATGTTTAGATTTTTTATAGGATATAGGCCATATTGCATTATACCATATATATAATTTAATATACGGACAGCATGACTCGATATCTTTTGGACATGTCCAGAAAAGGAAAATGACAATCGGCTTCTCATGGCAAGCATTAATGGAAGTTTCACCAAAATTAGCATGCGTCTGAATCAATAATCCCATATCTTGCAAAGACAATCAAACCAGAAAATATCCCAGACAATCCTAGGGAAGGCTTCACGGGAATCAGGCCTGGGGATTTCTCTTATTTGATTAATTTCCCCTAGAAGTTTATCATTATCCCATTTTATGTTTTGGATTGACTCCGATAAATGAAGCAGTTTAAGCACATGCTCGGGTCCAATAATCCCATATCTTGCAAAGGCAACGAAACCAGAAAATACCCCATATTGGTTAGTCACAAAGGACAAACAAAAAAAATTCAATGCTGAGCTGTCATCCACTCAAGATATCCGATCGCCGGTCAATATCACTTTCCCCAATAAATATCTTATCAAATTTCTTACACCGTCACTACCGTTGAAAATTCAATGAACGAAACCACCTCTCGAAAATTCTTCCTTTCCGCATCTGACAAAGAAGACTAACAACGATGTCGAGGCATATAAAAAAACAGCAAATAATGCAAGAAGGCACCATGAACTCCTGATTCACTCTCTTGCTTCTTCTCCTCAATATTGATCTTGCTTTTCTTTCACTCAAAAACTTCATGGAAACAGAAGTGGCCTATGATTTGTCTCCGTTGGCAAAGGTTTACAAGGATGGCCGAGTGGAGAGACTCATGAGCACGGCCACTGTCCCTCCATCTCTCGATGAGAAAACTGGCGTCCAATCGAAAGACGTTGCCATTTCATCGGACTCCACCGTGTCGGCAAGACTTTACATCCCTAAAGCAGCGGTCGGCTCTCTCCAAAAGCTCCCTGTACTCGTGTACTTTCACGGGGGAGGCTTCATAATTGAAACGGCGTGGTCACCGACTTACCACAACTATCTCAATCCCCTCGTTGCAGAGGCTAACATCATTGCTGTCTCCGTTGAATATAGAAGGGCACCTGAGCATCCCCTTCCGGCAGCCTATGATGATTCTTGGACTGCCCTCAAATGGGTGGCCTCTAATTCTGCTGGAAACGGCCCCGAGGAGTGGTTGAATTCTCATGCCAATCTCAAGAAGGTAATCCTAATCGTTCTTCATATTTTTTATTTGGATCACGTATTAACAGATGCATAATAGACATGCCATCCAAAATCACAATATAGATCTGACATGTGTCTAGTATAGGTGTGGCTGATACATAGTGGTGTTACGCTGTAAACAGTTATATCTGGCGCTTTTGGTGATATGTGATTTAGAATTACAATCCAGTAAAGTCGAGTGAGGCAATTAATTAGCTACGGTATGCTAGTGATGGAGAAGAAGCGAGGCGGGGAACTGGGATCATGTCCCCCATCCCCGCCCCATGAAACACAAACTTGTCCCGTCATTGCTCTGTCATCACGTCGTGCTCGGCGGGGGCAAAGTCTGACTTCGCAAGCCCTGCGATAAAATCATTTTTTTTTTCGCAAAAAGAACTAAAACAACTTGCTAGATGGTTATTAGATTTTCTTTTTCTCATTTTTTTAAAGAAATAATGGGCTCATTAGTAGATTTTATTAAAAAGGATGGCGTCGTGGGTTGGTTTTACGTGGCCAACTAAGCTCCCATGTTCACCAGTCAGTCAATGGGGGACACTTGTGAAGATGAAACGCATGGAAAACAATTGTCCCATATTTTCTTACCCACTTTCCAAGATTGCATTTTCTACGAAAGCAAGACTCGACTTGTGAGGAAAGGAGATTTTCGTAGGGTTATATTAAAATTATCTCTTATGTTTAAAGCAGATAATATAAACACATAAATTAAAAGAAATTAAAGTTATATTTTTCTCTTAAAGTGTATAAGGTGTGGATTAGTAGGGCGGGGCCGGCTAATAGCAGCCCTAACCCTCTGCGTCTATTGGCCCGCCTCATGATTCGTGATTTTACTTTGTAGAGAAATTTTTTCTCCATTCGGCCTTGTGCTCATCTCTACTATAGATTGCTACAGCTTCGAGGGTACCATAGCCGTGAGAAGTTTGTCAAACATCTTTTAAAAGTTACAACACCCCTTTCCACATAAATAGTTATTGTGAGGAAATTGTTCCAAGCAAACTTTCAATGACTTTTGAAAATCGGACCATTATCTTTGCCTTCATACTATTTAGAGAGCTTGGAGCGCAATAAGAAAAAAAAAACGTTTGAATTTCCCTCCAAAATAAATATTACAACTAGGTTGGCTTCAATTGTAGAATACTATAGAAAAAAAGGGAGAATAAGTGCATTAAAAAACTTCGAGTCCTAAAATTCTCACAAAGTACAATCAAATCCTAAAACTTTTACAAAATACAATCGAGTCCATTGATTGCACTTTGTAAAAGTTTAAGGACTTAATTATACTTTCATGATAAGTTTTAGAACTTCGAGTATACTTATCATTCCTCCTCGCCCCCACCCCCTCAAAAAAAAAAAAAAAAAAAAAAAACAGTGAAGAGTAAGGTTTGAGGTTCTCAACACCAAAACGATAAGAAAATCTATTTCAAACTATAAAGTTAGAAGAATAAGCCAAAAGGCAAAAAATAAAGCCATACTAAAAATTGGTTGCTAGAATTGTTCTGAATATATATTTTTAATGAAACAATGACTAATAGTTCTATCATAGGCGCTAGATTGTATGTTCAAATTTCCGAAATGGTTTTGGCTGCGCAGTGGATATTTCAAATTTATCCTAACTAGATGTAATATTGTTTCACCATCCTATCTAGCAATCGACCGGTCTCATGAGTTTTCACAAATAGTTGCAAACAGTTCGACGAATAATTGGAAGTGTCATTCAATTTTGGTGGTTTCGAAAACAACGTTTGATCTCTATCATGGTCAAATGAATTTCTGTTGTGAACTGTTCGTTTTAGCAGCCTCAAACATGCTCAGCAATATGTATACACAAATTATACTAAATTCTCTAAACTCTTCATAGGTCTTCATGTCTGGAGATAGCGCCGGGGCAAACATAGTTCACAACATGGGCATCCGACTGGGAGAGGAAAAGCTAAATGGAGTTGAAATTCCGGGCGTTGTTATGGTGCATCCTTATTTTTGGGGCGAAGAACCATTGCCTTTGGAGACCACCGAACCCGAGAAGAGGTCCAAGATCAGGGACATTTGGCACGCGGCAAAACCGACAACCACCGGGCTCGACGACCCCCTAATGAACCCAGCGACCGATCCAAGGCTATCGGGTTTGGGTGTCAGCAGGGTCCTAATTTGTGTCGCTGAAAAGGATATGTTGAGACAGAGGGGTTGGTATTACAAGGAGGTGTTGAGTAAGAGCGGATGGAAGGGAGATGTGGAAGTGATGGAAGCACCGGAGGAGGATCATGTGTTTCATTTGGTGAAACCTGACTGTGAGAATGCCGAGAAGATGATGAAGAAATTGGTCTCCTTCATGAACGAGGATATATAGGATCAAAGGTATTACTGTCAATAAGTAGCTTCCGTCGTGTGCGGGGCCAATTCTTGTTCTCTGCCTCTATTAGTACTGGAAAACAAAGTCTGCTTTTCCATTTGCCAGGAGCTATGTTCCGTGTATGTAATTTTCGTATGTGGTTTGTAAGTTTAAAATCTCGTGGGTAAAATCGTTTAACTGGCGAACTGTTGGTTGGGTACGCAGATGCTAATTTACCGATAATATTCACTACTCACAAACGTCAAATGCAATGGTAAGTTATCAAAATTATCAATTTCAAGTCGAATATAAGTTCTACTTATGTAGGAATTTACCACTCAAAATAAAAACCTAGCGGTTAGTTAGTTATCAACATAGTAAGCAACTTTATGTCATTCCAATAAGTAACTTACCAACATTGGTCCGTTTTTACTTTAGTAAATTACCCACACTTTGAGGAATTTGCGAACACCATATTCAATGATAAGTTATCAAGCTGTTTAAAAAATTATCATTGGAAATATGATGCTACCATTGCAGTTACTAATGTATTGGCCAACCAGATAGTTGGTTGAGTAGTTCAAGACTTAGTTTGTTCGCCGAAAATCACATTTCAGTGTTTAATTGACAACTTAAACTGACCATTTTGTTGAGAAACTTCCTATGATATTTTGAAGTTGGCACAACCATCTATCTATCATTATTACTTAATAAATACAGATATTTTCTTATTTTAGGTAATGTTGGCGTAAGGGATACTGTATAGTCTATAAATGGAATCTGTAGTACAAAGTAAGAAGACTAATAGAAGCTAGATGGACCTTGATAGAAGGAGAACAACTTAGGAAGAATACAAAGTTCTTAGAGACTTGGAGGGACTGATATAAGGTGAACAGTTGAGTGAGGTCTAAAACACTAGAATACTCAGGAAGATCAAATGAACAAGATTATATAGACTTACTAGATTACTAGTAGAAGCTGCTCACTATATCAACTGCAGAAAAAAATATTTTTCACGTATTTACGTAATCTGGATAGGAGGACCTAGATATTCGTTTTACGAATCTTGTAGGTTGGTAGGAACTAACAACTAGCTTCAGGCTTGGAATTCCAAAAAGAATAGTTGAAGCAAAATCTAATCGATTGTTACCTACTTTGTGAAAAGGGCAACTACCGAGAATATTTGACTTTATTTGGAAACACCTCACCGTAATAAGGGAGATTTGATTGTGTAGAAGACCAAATCTTCAATAATTATGTCCATCCTTTCTAACGACAAATTGATGCTCTTGAAAGTTGTCCAATGGCTAATTTGAAGACTAACCCTATATAAGAAGATCAACTCACAAGTCACATCGGATGATATAAGATGAAAATTTTGGAAAGCTACAAATGCTGATATAGTCACATAGTTACTGTGTTACGGTGTGATTTTTTCACTTTTGTTCTTCTTTGTTGATAGTTGTTATTACTCATTGTAGTCTTTGTTTTGAGGTGTGTACAAGTGTGTGAGCAATGTGTACAAGTGTGTGAGCAATGCTTGTGTATTGATAGTGGGATCTGTCAATTTTTGGTAGAAGTATCACATGCTTCATTTTAACTACTCAAAAGATTACCAGTAGATTATAGTATATTGATGGTTGTTAGTTTAAGAAAGTGGACGCAAACCTGATTTAAGCGAACCACCGTAAAAATCTGCATACATCGTCTTCGATCTCTTTACTTATTACATAACTAATGGAAGTATATTGCATATGATATTATCAAATTGTTCCTGCATCTCTTGAACTTGACTTATTCCTCGAAAAATTGTTAGTTTTACATATCAACTTATTCAACCCACTCTAAGATGCATTGTTAGTCTCAACACATTCCAAGAGCAACGATAGAATAAAAGATAATAATGTATTGGAGAAATTACCAATTTACCACAAAACCGCTAATAAATCCAATCTCCTGCCTGTCGTCATCAATGCTTGAACTCATATTCAACTGATCATTTAATTCAACCTTCATCTTCATACAAACTGCATCTATGAATGTCATGAATCATCCAATCTAAGCCATACAAAGCACTGAGAGATGAGAGAGAGATTGAGAATTTTTTGACTCAAGGTTTGAGTGTTGTTTTTGGTGGTTAAAGTGTTTTATAAATTTCTAGTCATTGGATCTCAGCTTAGGTATCAACCATTTAGCGGTTGTAAATTAAGATGGAGGTGATGCAAAGCCAAGAAAGAGGCTGAAGAAGATGAAAGAAAAGAAGAAATACAATAAAAAGAGAGAAAGGAAGAAAAAAGAAAAGAAAAGAAAATTATATAAAAATATCCTTGGACAAAAATGCCCTTGGTGTTATTTAAAATTTGGCCAGCCAATGAGCTTGGAAGCTTATTTGAGACTAAATTAACCATTTCAAACTCTTATTTGAAATTGAGTTGGTCTAATATGGGTTTTCATTTGAGAAAAGGATTTTACTTAAGTTTTTATTTGGAATTTCCTCTTTACTAATGACTACAATGCCCCATTTATAAAACTTAGTAGCTGCTAACAATCTTGCTTTATTTGAAAATGGTTTAAAAAAAAATTCATCAATAATTTACCCAGAAATAAGAGAGCTAACCTATTAGACTAGGAAAATTCTAAATAAGGACCTGAAATTGAGTCATTTTCTTAAAAAAAAAAAAGGTCTTAAAATAGACATTATTTCAAATCAAAGCTTGAAGTGTCCAAATTAGTCTCAATTAAGGCCTGCACTCACTAGCTAATCAAAATGCTTGCCGGCCAACAACAAAGTAAATTTTCCGATTATTGGAACAAGGACATTTTTGTCCAAAAATTTTGAACAAAAAGAAATGCCAATTTTATGAAAGTAGAAACCCACACTTGCTTCTTTCTTTCCCTCAACGCACTAAAGAGAACAAAGGTTGAGATTTTAACAATTGAGTGACTGATGGCATGCGACTAGTGATAGCATCTGACCAGGTGACATTGATGGGAGAGTAAACGATCAAGGGTGTGGATTGATTTGGACAAGGTTGGAAGCAAATTAGGCAGTTCGTTGTGGGTTTCCCAAAAATTACAAGAAGAAGTTTCAATTCTCATACACCAAGTTCTTTAGAAGTGCCGTGTTTGCACCAAAAGTTTCCAAGAGGTAGTGGCTCTTCTATTGATTTCTTTTCAACTATTTTTGCACTCAAGATTTAGTTGGGTGGAGAGCTTTGAGGTTATCTATTAATGTATAATGGATTGATTAGTCTTGCTTACTTGTATCCACGTGATGCAATTAAGGTTTTCAGGCAAGAGGCAGATTCTGTAGTAAAATGTCATCCTTTGAGTTTTTACACTTTTCCTTTGTTTGCTTTTACCGAAGTTTGGATTCTCTAAACTAACTATCCATATGGGGTGTCATCAAATTCTACTTTTTTTTTCTTCATGGGAGAACTTAATGGAATAAAGCTTTTTTTTGGGCTCCTTGCATCATCTTCTTCTATTTGTCCAACTTGTTAAGCATTAGCAGTGATATAGATAACCAATTTTGCAACTCCAAGATTGCAACTAGAAGTTTCAACTTTCATTTTAATGAAGCCTTGATTTTTGAAGGTACTAAATCTTATCTTTTGTTTGCCTGACTAAAGCCATAGGTGTGATACTAGTAATCCGACATCATTTTATTTTATAGTGGTGTTGATATGAAGTGAGATATAAATGTATATGAGTGAATTTGTTTACTAGTTAGTATAAGCATGTGTGTGGAAGCATTAGCATAGAGAATTGCCGGGAAGTAAGATGAACATGTTTAGATTCATAGGGAATTGCTGGAAATTTGTTTACTTGTGTGAAGTAAGATGCAAAAGTCAGATGAAAAGTTGTAAATTACAAAATGCCTGTGGAAGCATTAGCACAAACAATTGCTAAGAACATTCCATCCCATACATGTCTTCAACATTATTTTTTTCTTGGTGAAATGTTTTAAGTTTGTATGCATTTTCACATGTCGTTGAGGAGATACATGAGACAAGAGATTAGGGTTTAGTTAGATGTGCTTTTGGAAGCATTGACAGAGAAAATTGTTGTGACATCTTGATTTTCTGATTCTACTTTCAATTTAATGAGTTGAGCTTTTCATCGACGCGTCTATAGTTCTTTCTCTAAACTGATCACTCACAATATAACTAGTCTATCTGCTTAAAGCTGTTAAGGGATTTTAACGCAATAGGCTTAAGAATTTGACTAAAAATCGACTGATCGACCATGCTAATCTACAATGGTCATTAAAGCACCGTCAAAATCGATCAAAGACCGGAGATAGGTCGATTCAATAGAGGTATGTGATTAGTGTATGGGTGATTTCAGCTGAATGCAAAATTTCTATCGAACGGCACTAGACCGATTTTTCTATCATTTCTGTACCATGAGCCCATATTTGAAATTTTGAGATTTTCACGACAACCGAGAGTCGCCAATGAGTCGAAGACGCACAATGTGGCTCGAAATACTCGACCATGGGTCAATTGCACTATAATTTCCTAAAAACTACCAAATAGGTTAGGTCGCGCTAAAATCTTGCCCGATTGAAATTAACCCTAAATTTGAACCCAATTTCAGAAATTGAAAGTTTTTTTATGTCACGATTATTTTAGGAACGTCGACTCATCCTCTGAAGATTTTTCTGCAAACCCAAGATTTCGGCAAAAAATCAAAGTTAGGCTATTTTGGACCAGGAAATTCAAGGGACCGCTTTTGGTCGCATTTTTTGTCGTCAAGTTGAACTATTTGGCAAGGGAATTACTAGAATTTAATGTAGGCACCTTAGCTGAATTTATGGGGACAAAATTGAGCTCAATTGAAGAAGAAATTAAATCAAATTGGATGGAAATTGTCCAAAATTCGGAGGTCCTTGGGGTGTGCAACATTTGGACCATTGGATGGCTTGCTAAGAAAGCTTGAAGGCTGCAATTTGGCTGAGGATGATAGCTAAGGGTTGATGAGGTATGAATTTGAGTGTTCTAGATATTTTGTGGCCCCCTCAAGCTTCAGCAGCCTCCTTCTTTCTCCTTGCAGCTCACTATATCAATTACTGAAGCATTTGAGAGCTTGAAAGAACCAGAGAAATCGGCCAACCCCCTTCGCCGTCAACCGCCGCCCGAAGCTACCGGAGCTGCTTGCTCGTGCCCGCAAGCCTGTCCGCGTGTCCCTCGCGCCTGCGCCAGCCAGCCGTTGTTCATCGTCCCCGAGCCGCCTCAACTCACCGTCGTAGCTCACCAAGCTGATGTCCGATGCTGCCCAGCCAACCGGAGTTGTCATCATCGCCGTTGCAGCCACCGCCGCCCATCCCATGCCGTTTCAACCTAAGCCGAGCCTTGACCAGTCTTCTCGACCTAAGAAGCAAAAGCCGAAGCTCAGACCCTAACTAAGGCTTCATGGCCCGTTTTAAGGCGCATCCGGACCTCCATCGGTGTTGCCGCAGGCTTGAGTGTTGCTCATCTCTGCATCGTTGTCGCCGTGGACTCACTAGCCCGCCAAACTAGTTTGTTTACTTGTTAAACTCTACTTAGGGAGTTAATGACGCTTAGTGGATAATTAATTTAGGCTAAGTGTAGATTAAGTGGTTAGTTAATTTGGATTAGTGATTTAATTGTTCAATTATGCATGTTAGGTGGTTTGAATACAAACTGAAAGATGACAAATGGGTGTCAAAATCCATGAAACTCAAGGTGGCAAGTCTATGGGGGAGAGGTGGCACCCCTAATGGTCTTCCAAGACCATCCTTCATTAATTACTTGGCCGATGATTCATCAAGCATTTAAAGTTGTAAATAACTTGTCTTCGAAGTCTCAAAGTAGAGGAAATGATGACCCTAATCTAATAAGGACACATGGACATGTGATTCACCTCATTCATTAATGGCTTGTTATGATGACTATACACCTCAGCTTATGAGTCATTTTCTCTCATTAATTACTTAGGACACCTAAGCCTCCATACTCATCACCCGCATTTAATGCCTTTCACACTTATTCACACTTATTTTTTAGGAAGGTTTGACTAAGTCAAGGCCTATCTAGCTTAGCCTCCTAGTTGGGACCAAAATAATGGTTTAAATCGAAGATGTTACACAACCTACATAGCTAGGTCCAAATGGGCCCATGCCCATGTTGGGCAGCCCAAGGGAGGGCCATAAGCTTTTCTAGCTTATTAGGTTTATCATTACCATATCTTAGTATTAATTTCCCTCAAGTATGTGAATAGTGTGTGGATAATGCGCAATTTTCGCTAAATGATCTCATTATTAAAAACTAATTATTTCAATGCCAAGCACGTCACGTAAAAATGCTACATGGACTGAATTTTTTTAAAAATAATATACCAAGTCATCTAAAATTTTTAATTATAAAAACCATGTATTATTTTTTGCTTGAATTTCTCGCTGTTGACACTTAAATGGTCTATTTTTTTTTCCAATCTAACACTTAAATGGTCCGGTGAAAATTTTTGGCATTAAAGTAAAAGTTGTATAAAATTTTTTGTACTTCTAGTGTTCTTTTATCCTGAAATTGGTGATCTCACAAAGAAGTGCTTAAATTAGAAATTGGCCTTAGATTTTGGAGTATGAAATACACTGTGGGTTGAAAACACGATGTTAAGATCGTGTGCAACCATTCGCGTTTAAGTCATCACGGTATGGATCAAGTACTTGTCTTTTGGCCATTAGAAGGACTTCATTAGTCCGTAATCAATGACTTTTCTGCAAAGACAGTGGAACCCAATTCTTTATTTTTTTTGTCCAATCAGCTTATGCTTTTGGGTTTTTATATTTATATTTTATTTTTTATTATTTTTTATGCTTTTGGGTTTATGGATGCCAAATTCAGCCTACGCTTGGCCCTCTTGGATTTTTCTTGTCCCATTTTAAGCCAAATATGAAAAGAGAACTATGTTCTCCTTATGAGTTTTACTGGTCTAAAGTTCAACTCCTACTAAAAAAAAATTGACTCCAGGAAAGTTAATGTTACTCCATCGAACATATGAATTCACAACTGGAGTCTTACTCCAAGTAGTCTTCTCTGTATCCAAACCTCCTTAGCAGCTTCATAACTTGCTTTCGAGCTTGCATGCTCTTCAAACTCCTTCCTACTCTCAGGTGGAGGAGGACATGTAGATGCATTTATGCAAGCTGCAGCAGGCATAGAGCCCTCAGGATTGCATTCACCTGAAGCAATAACTCCCACTTCAGCTGCAAATCCTGCTATGTCATCAGTTTCTTCCCCCGTTAGGTCATCAAATCCTCTTGCTCCTGTAGCTAGAGACTTGGAACTTTGAGGTTGCTCCCCAGCAATAGAAGTTGAATCAGACCTGAATAAAGAGCTCCACAACTTTCGAGGAATATTATTTACATTGGCATAACTTCGACCCTGATCGGCTTCATCATGCTCTAGCGCTGCAAACTCATTGCTATCAGATCCAATAGTCATCTCTCTTTCTTAGGCCTAAGACTCTCATTAGACCTCCAGTCTCCAACAACCTGATTTGGCTGAGCAAGATCCCATCCGCTAACAGGTATCTTGGCTCTTTCACCTCCTATCCTACTGTTAAAAGCAAGCAATCTGCCTGTCTGGATATTTTTCCCTTGGAATTGTTGCACCAATTCAATTAGACGTAAACAGACAAATCAATTTTGTTGTCTGTTCTTGATTAAGTTCAAACCAGAAGTGCGTTGTACTATAGTAGTTGGAAATTATTACTGGTTGGAACTGCTCTTCCACCAAAGGCTGGTAGTCAATACACCTTTTCACCTTAACCTTTAACATGAGCATCAACCAAGTAATCATCACAAGCCACAATATGAGAGCATGTACAAAATGAACAGTCAACAAATCATGGCACATACCAGCGCAGGATAGGGGGTTTCTTCATAGGGTTCCTTTGTCCATGCACGTATGTCTATATTCATTTAGCCTCTCCTAGTGGCTTCAAACACGCCATGTAATTTCCTATCGTTGTAGTTGAATAAGAAAAGCACCAAGCCAGGTTCAATCTTCTTAATCTATGCATAATGTAGACAAGGAAAACTTGTTCAAGCATTTTAAGAGTTCCTCAAACTCAAAGGTAGCCCATTGTGCGCTGTGAAAGCTAGTATGAGTACCTAGAGGGGGGTAAATAGGTGCATAAACAATTTTGCAAGATAAGTGCAGCACTAATCAGTAATAAATTATGAAAAGGAAATTCCCCTCTTTTCAAATAAACAAGTTACGATCAAAGAAAAAGAGCGTAGGGAAGAGAATATGAACACAAAGTTTATAGTGGTTCGGCTTAATCTAAGCCTACGTCTACTCTTCCGCACTGACAGCCCACCGGCTGGATTTTACTATGAACAAAAGAGTTGTTACAGTAAGCTCTTCCTTGATTCTATAGTGTAGAGACTCTACTACACTTCCTCAAGGTCTCTTAAAGATATAGACTCTCTTTTGCGTACAAAATTTCGCTCAACAGTTTAATTGACTAAGAACAAAGAGCTTCAGACTTTGGAATTTTTCTATCACGCACACACTCGAACAACTGGAACGTCTTCCTTATATACTCATTTATGCTATCACACCCGTTGGCACTTACCAAAGAAATTCTTCCAATCTACCCGTTGGACAGAATCAATTAGGAAGATCTTCGACCTATTTAAGGAACATGACGATAGCCCATCAATCATGCTCGCCCATACAATCAGGATCTAGGTTTCCATAAGTAGAACCTTCCAAGTATACTTTGCCAATCAATGGATCCAAAATCCCTAAATTAATCTTAATTTGAATAATGGATTCCGACATGCTATATCCAGCCAAGAGATCTTCTCCAATTGATAAAGTCAAACCCTTAACGAAACATCCAGTTCTGGATAAGTCTTCTTCGACGGTCTAGAAACTGTCAATGAGAATAGACTTTGAGTCTTGAGTCTGGTAGTCCGGAGGTCTTCAAACTTTGATAGCAGAGTCTACAGTCTTCATACTAGATTGATGGAAATGTTTTGTCAGCTTCAAAACACTCAATGAAGTTTTCTCCAACAATCTCCCCCTTTTTTATGGTGACAAAACTTTCCTGCAGATTTAGATAACTTTGACCTGCAAAACATTACTCAATCAAATATGGATATCTCACAAAGATAAATGGCATAGTAAAAATAACACTAGAATCTGCATTCACAGAAAGTAGGTTAGTCTTGTAAATAAACAAAGCCATGAGATAGCAACAGTGCTTAAGATAAACAAACGCTTAAACAGTCAAACCCAAATCCAGTCCAAATCCAGACAATCAAACACAAAAGTCAAGTCAATCAAACATAATCAACACAAAGGTTCAAAAAGTTCAAAGTTCAAATCAAATCTGCACCACATCTCTCCCACTTTTTATCATCATTAAAAAGGTAGAGATGAAAAGAGAATGGAATTAAGAATGCTTGGGAACACGAACAAGCTGGAAATCTCCCATTGACTGGACAATCCCTTCCAGCTTTTTCAAATCCTCCTTCAGTTGAGCCACATCTTCACCCTTTGCATTTGCTTGAACTTGAAGAGTAAAGGCTTGGATTTGATCATTCAAACAAACTGAAGAAGCTTGTCCTGCATTATGCAAGTTCTGAAATTCGCATCCCAGAGCATAGATCTGACCTCACATTTCCAAAAGAACATCAAGTATTCTGCGAAAGTCTACTGAATTATCAGTTTGAGTGCTGGCTTCTGCACGATCAGACGGAGTATAGGCAGATGATGGCAAATCAGCATTGTCACGCAGATTGTGCAATGAAACATCATGTACCTCCTCAGGAAATTGAGAGGTATAGATGTCCTCTAGATCTGCTGGAGAACAACTTATTCCTTCACTGGTAGCCGGGAATGAGGACGTTCCTCTTTTCTCAGGATCTCCCCTTATTTTCGTGCCTTCATATGGAGAAAAGTGTTCCTCATGCTCTGTTTCCGCTTTATCTCGTCTCTTCTCTTCTTCTCCTTCCTCAATTCTTTCCTCCTCTGCATCTCTCTCCTTCGCTTCTTTATCCAAATCTTCCCCTCTCCAGTTCTTTGTTCTGTTTCATTCGTGTCTTTCTCTTGTCTCTCCGTTGATTCTAGAGCGGAACGACTCAAGTTCTTCAATGCCATTGCAGAAATGGTGATATCATCCTCATCCTCTTCATCCCCAATGATGAGAGCTCTTCTTTTCTTGGATGGAGCAACCGTGGGCACCTTCCCTTTCCTCTTTGCAGCTGAAGAGATTTGATGAGTCTTGATAGGGGTTTTCTCCTTGAATTGCTCCAACGCCTTGTTGAGTTCCTTTAGACGCATTTTAAAGACCATTTTCAGTCCCACCACCATTTGATCGCACGTTCAAACACAAAGAATTCGAGGAGGCTGAACGTTCAAATGTCTGAATAACTTGGTCACAAGAGCTGCGTATGGGAGTTGACCATTGTCCTTGACCACTGCCCTATACATGTGGAACATAATAGTGTGTGGAAGAGAGAACTTTTTACCAGCATTGATAGCGTACATCAGCTTTGCCTCTGAGTTTGAAACGTCGGTCTTTGAAGTAGATTTTAGTCTGAGGTAGTTATTCACAATCTTACGAAGCAGAATGTTGGACGCATTCATCCTCAAATAGGAAATCTTTCCCTCTGTCCTTCTATCCTGAACAAGCTCCAACGTTGCACGAGCAATAGACACACTAATAGGTTGATATCTCCCTCTTTCAACCCCAATCACATCAGCCAATGTATTCATGTCAACCACATAGTCATGATCTCAAACACTAAAAGAAAAACTATTCGCATCCAAGAAACTGAGATTCGAATAGAAATAAGCAGTAAGTTTAGCATAAGCTTATGTACTTTTAGAACAAAACTGTTCGAGTTGAAGAAGACTGAATTTTTCCGCAGATTCATTCACGAGTCAAGAAAATCAAAATCCACACTTCTAGGATTTATCACCCCATACTTCAGCAACTTAGAGTACAGTTGCTTGTGTTCCTCCGATCGAAACAAGTCAGTCCTTTTGCTTCGGATTTTTTCCGCAACACCCATTCTTGGTTTAAACTGACTGTACATCCTATCATCGTCATTCTAATATGGCTGACTCAGTCGTCCAACACGTGGATCACTTGGGATATTTGCCAATGTCTCTTCTGCCGACCCAGCAGGGACAATTCCCAATCGTTCCATTATACGTAAAAAGAAAGTTTCATTTCTATACCCTTTGTCTTTAAGAAATTCGTCAATGTAGTTCAACGGAGTACCACCTCTCTTCAAAGCATGAGTTCTTACGGGTTCTGCGTTTTCGATGATTTCTTCCTCTTCTTAATGTGTAGCATCCTGAGGTCTAGATGGAGGAGATGGACGCTACTAAGAATGTTGTGGGCTTTGCCGCTGTCTAGGAGATTCTTCTTCCTCGGTGAGATCAAAGTGCGTAGGCCCCTCACGCATTTGTTGTGGTCCCCTGTTCGCAATCCTTGAAGACTTTCTTTGGGACGACATCTTTCTCAATCTTTGAGAGATTCCAAGCTTGTTTCCCAAGAAAGATGAAAACTTTTTCGAGGATTAAGCAAGAGAAGAAGACAGAAATGGGAGATCGGTGCGTCTCTTAAGGTTTTTTTTTAGAGTAAAACAAGAAGAACCATCAGTATATAAGGTAATCGAAGAAAGGCATACGGAATGTCGTAAAAAGGAAATATAAAGATGCCTTTTTAAAAATAACTGCCTTTTAAAAAAATAGATAACTGTCATTTCAAAAATAACTTATTTTTTGAAAAGGAAAGATTGCAATAATCACAGAAAATGAAAATCACTCCAATCAATTACGAGTAGATGATCGTACCTTTTCGAGATTTGATTCGAGAGATAAATTTTAGAAATAACTTACAGTTCGTAGAACTTGTTTGTCTGAGTTTGAGTGCCTTTAGACTTTCAGTCCTGAGTCTGAACTTCTTCAGACTTTAAGATATTCAGTCTAGAACGAATAGCTTCAAATTGATTTTTCTCTAAAGGCTTCATAAATATATCCGCCAGTTGATTCTTTGAATCAATAAACTGAATCGAAACTTCTCCATTTTGAACATGATCTCTAATGAAGTGATGTCGAATCTCTATATGTTTTGCTCTTGAGTGAAGAATCGGATTCTTGGTGAGATTGATTGCATTGGTGTTGTCACATTTGATTTCAGTACATGAATCTTCAATTCCAAAATCTCTTAACTATTGTTTTATCCACAGAATTTGTGAACAACAACTTCCAAGAGCTACATACTCTGCTTCTGCTATAGAAAGGGCTACTGTGCTTTGGTTCCTTGAAAACCAAGACATTGTCCTGCTTCTAAGTAGTTGACAGGTGCCCGAGGTACTCTTTCTATCAACTCTACAATTGACTAGGTCTGCGTCTGAGTATCCAATAAGAGTAAAGTCTCATTCTTTAGGATACCAGAGACTCAAGTTTGAAGTTGAGGCAATGTATTTGATAATACGCTTTGCAGCACTTAGATGAGATTCTTTAGGGTCTGCTTGAAATCTGGCACAAATACAAACACTAAACAGAATGTCAGGTCTAGAAGCAGTAAGATAAAGAAGTGAACCAATGATACTCATGTATAGCTTCTAGTCAACTTTCTTTCCTCATTCATCTTTGTCCAGCTTCAAAGAACTTGACATTGGTATATCAGTCTTTTTGCAATTCTCTAGTCCAAACTTTTTGACAAGATCATTTGCATATTTTTCTTGATGAATAAAAGTTCCTTTCTTCAGTTGTTTCACTTGAAGCCCGAGAAAGAAGCTTAGTTCACCCATCATGTTCATTTCAAATTCATCATGCATAGACTTAGAGAATTTCTTGCACAGACTTTCATTAGAGGATCCAAAAATAATATCAACATAAATTTGAACAAGTAGAAAACTTTTGCTTTCTATTTTGATAAACAATGTAGTATCTACTTTACCTTTGACAAAACCGTTCTGAATTAAAAACTTACTTAGTCTCTCATACCAAGTTCGAGGTGCTTGCTTTAAACCATATAGAGCCTTTTTCAGTCTGAATACAAAGTCTGGTTTCCTTGGGTCTTCAAAACCGGGTGGTTGTTCCACATATACTTCCTCTTGGATAAATCCATTTAGGAAAGCACTTTTGACGCCCATTTGGAATAACCTGAAATTCTTATGACAAGCAAAAGCAAGTAATAATCTAATTGCTTCTAACCTTGCTACTGGCGCGTAAGTCTCATCATAGTCTATCCCTTCTTCTTGAGTATATCCTTTGGCCACGAGTCTTGCTTTGTTTCTTACGACCTTTCCTTTCTCGTTCATCTTGTTCCTAAAAACCCATTTAGCTCCAATGATAGATTTACCTTTCGGTTTATGAGTCAATTCCCAGACATCATTAATGCTAAATTGCCTAAGTTCTTCTTGCATAGCTTCAATCTAGCTTTCATCAGTTAAAACTTCTTCTATACTTTTGGATTCTATTTTAGAAATAAGAGCCACATCACTAGACTCTTCACGCCTTTTGGATCTTGTGCGAATTCCTTCATTAATATCACCAATGATGAGATCTTTGGGATGATTGGACTTATGTTTCCAGTTGCTGGTTGATTTGTCAAACTGTTGATCTTTTTCCTCATTTGAATCTTCGACAATCATTTGTTGATGGTCTTTTGAAGTCTGAGCTGCTTCTGGAGATTTAGACTTTGTAATGATTGGAGCAAGTTCAAATTCTTCAAATTGAGTCTGAATCGATTCATTTTGCATAGAGTCATGAAATTTGACATTCATTGATTCCTCCATAGATTGAGTCTTCCTGTTGTAGACTCTGTAAGCTTTGCTTGTGATAGAATATTCAAGGAAAATTCCTTCATCTGATTTTTCTTCAAACTTACCAACTCGATCATTTGCATTTTTCAATATAAAACATTTACATCCAAACACATGACAATATGAAACAATAGGCTTCTTTCCTTTGAATAACTATTAATAATATAACATGCTGTAGAAACTGCTTCAACCCAAAAACGTGAAGAGATGTTACTTTAAATTAAAAGAGTTCTAGCCATTTCTTGAAGCAGCCTATTTTTTCTTTCCACGACTCCATTTTGCTCTGGAATATATGGAGAGGAGAACACATGCTTAAAACCATATTCATCACAGAATTTTGTAAAGTTTTGATTTTCAAATTCACCTCCATGGTCTGTCCGTATACTTGAAATAACATACCCTTTCTCATTTTGAACCTTTTTAGCAAACTTTGAAAAATAAGAAAATGTTTCAGACTTACTTGCCAGGAAATACACCCAAGTGAATCGTGAATAATCATCCACAATCACTAAACAGTATTTCTTACCTCCAATGCTCTGAGTTCTGGTTGGTCCAAAAAGATCCATATGCAAGAGCTGCAGTACACGATTAGTTGAAACTTGATTTATTGGTTTGAATGAGTTTCTTACCTATTTTCCCAACACATATGGTGTGCATAGATTAGTCTTTTGGTATAACAGATTGAGTAGTCCATGTACAAGCTTCTTTGCTGAAATTTTGGCTATTTGCTTCATGTTGATGTGCCCAAGTTTTCTGTGCCATAAGTTTGTTTCTTCTTGAATTGAGATAAGACACTGGGTTTCATCTGGTTTGACATCCAAGAGATAGATATTTCCATGTCTTCGACTCGTGAAAGATTTAGAGGAGTCTTTACTGGTTTCTAAACATATTCCTTCTTGAAAGTTGATTTTGAAACCGGTGTCGCACAGCTGACTGATACTTAGCAAATTATAGTTGAGTCTTTTTAGTAAAGAAACATTACTAATTGTGAGACTTCCAATCTTTACAGTTCCATGTCCCACAATTCTTCCTTTGTTGTTTCCTCCAAATGAAACTTTTCCTCCTTTAACTTGAACAAGCTTTATGAAGCAATTTGAATCTCCTGTCATATGCCTTGAGCATCCACTATCCAAGTACCACTTAATCTTTTTCTTGATAGTGATCTGCATTTAGAAAAGAGACTCAAGTTTTCTTTGGTACCCATATTTTCTTAGGTCCATTGGTGTTAGTGTAATACACGATTTTTGCCCATACCTTCTTAACAGGTTTCCAAACCATAGGACATTCTTTCTCAAAATGGTCTAAGCTATTGCACTTAGAACATTTAAGAGCATTGCGACCTACTGGTTTTACAAAACCTTTTTGGAAATAATTTTTGTAAGCATTTCTTGTAGGTCTTTGCTTAATTATTTCCTTTACTTTAGGAAAATCAATTAAATGAATGGTTTCCACAGTCATTCCCAAACCAGATTTATTGAAATAAAATCTTTGTGTAGAAAGAATTTTTTCTAGTTTCTCAGATCCTATATAAAATCTTTTAGAAATATTTGAGATGTCATTTTTCAAGAATGCATTTTCTTTTGAAAGATTGTTTTCATTTTCTTTCAAGGTAGCAACACATTTGTCTAAACTTTTGACATTTTCTTTCAAAACATTTTCCTGTTACTTTAGTGCAGAGTTTTCTCTTTTAAGTTCGAAAATCCTTTTAAGAGAAGTTTTGAGACTAAGGATGCGTTTGTTTTGCAGAATACATTTTCAGGGAAAACATTTTCCTCATTTTCTAGTGTTTGGGTTGCTCAAGAAAATGAGTCAACAGAAAACGTTTTCCTAGTCAATGGAAAACATTTTCCGAACAAAGCTTAAATTCAGAAAAATGATTTCCCTTTGAAAGGATCGGAAAACGTTTTCCAAATCTATCAAAGTTTAAATTTGATGCTTGGTTTACAAACAATTATTCTTATAAATATATATATATATATATGTATGAATTTGATTTTTTTATTTTTTTAAATAAAAAATTCAAATTTGCTTCTTTTCTTTTTCTTTTCTTCCTTTTTCTTTTTGCTTCTTCTTCACCTGTCACCGGCCACAAGGACGGCCAGTGAGCTCCGGTCTCACCAAATTGAGCAATCTCATGGCATTCTACAACAAGGCTTGAGCTTGCCTGAGGCCAATGAGCCTTAAGCCCCATTAAATCTGGTGAACTCGTGGCCTCTAGTGATGAGGCTCAAGCCTTGCTAGATTGGGCGAGCTCATAGCCTCTAGCGGCCAGCTGGCAAGCTCATAGCCTTTGGTGACAGCTGGAGCTCACCCCTTGTAAGCCAGCTAGGAAAAAAAATTCCTATGATGAAGTGTGAAATTATTTTTTAATGGGATCCAAACAACAGAAAACATTTTCAATTATACATCACCAAACAAAGGAAAACAAACCGTATTCTTGGAAAATGCTTTCCCGGAAAATATTTTCCTTTATTATTGAGTTTTCCGTGAAACAAACGCACCCTAAGACACAATTCATCAATGTATTTAGAGACTTTAGTAGGGATTTTCAAATTACTTACCTCGATTTCGCTATCTGAATCTGAGTCTGTCTCGAAGTTTGAATCTGAGTCTGATTGTGCCATGAGACAAATATTGGCATAATCATCATCACTTTCTTCACATTTTGTATCACTCCAAGTTTCTGCTTTGAGTGCCTTTCGATATTTCTCAGCTTTTCATTTCTTTTTCTTCAGAATGGGACAGTTAGGTCTAATATGTCTCTTTTTCTTACATTCAAAACAGACTACATCTCTATTAGATTCATCGTCCTCAACAGACTTACTTTGTTGCTTTTGAAAGCTTTGTTTCTTTGGATTAAATCTTCTTCCTTTTATGTTTAGCTTTTTGAATATTTTTATCATGAGAGCAAGCTCTTCATCATTCATATCGTCTTCAGAATCTGTGACATCAGAATCATCATTAGATTTTAATGCAATAGATTTCTTACCTTTAGGATCTTCATCTTCGTTAATTCGTTCCACTTCATAAGACTAAAGAGTCCCAACCAATTCATCAATAGAGAGTAGCATGATTCTTTGTGTCTCTCTTATTGAGCTCTTTATGTGGTTCCAATCATTGGAGAGTCCACGCAGTAGCTTGTTTACTTTCATGGGATCAAAATTGGTTGACCTTGATTTTCGAGACCATTCACGATCTCTGTAAAACGACTAAACATGTCAGTGATAGATTCTTCATATTTCATTTTGAATGCTTCGTATTGACCGAGCAAAATGTTGATTATGGTTTCTTTCACTCGATCAGTTCTTTCATAGGTGATGTGTAATCTATCCCAGACTTCTTTAGCTATAACACAAGAAGATATTCTGTTATATTCAGTAGGTGATAATGCACAATATAAAGAATAAATTGCTTTTGCATCAAGAAATTCTCTCTTGGTTATCTCTTCTTGAGTCATTTCGCTAGACTCAACGGTTTCTTTTCCTCTTTCTAAACCATGTGCAGCTTTAGGAATGATTCCTTTGTCTACCACATCCCATTCCAGAGGATCTTTGATCTTAGAAATACCTTCATCTTGTTTTTCCATATGTTGTATTTCTTTCCATCAAAATAAGGCGGTCTAGTATTGCTTTGCCCTTCAACCAGTCCTGGAGCCAACATACTAGCCATGGATCTTTAACTCTGAAGTAAAACACTTCAATTTAAGTGAGTACACAGGCTCTGATACCAATTATGAAAGCTAGTATGAACACCTATAGGGGTGAATAGGTGCATAAACAATTTTGCGAGATAAGTGCACCACTAATCAGTAATAAATTATGAAAAGGAAATTCCCCTCTTTTCAAATAAACAAGTTACGATCAAAGAAAAAGAGCGTAGTGAAGAGAATATGAACATAGAGTTTATAGTGGTTCGGCTTAATCCAAGCCTACGTCCACTCTTCCGCACTGGCAGCCCACCTGCTGGATTTTACTATGAACAAAAGAGTTGTTACAGTAAGTTCTTCCTTGATTCTACAGTGTAGAGACTCTACTACACTTCCTCAAGGTCTTTTAAAGATATAGACTCTTTTTTGCGTACAAGATTTCGCTCAACGGTTTAATTGACTAAGAACAAGGATCTTCAGACTTTGGAACTTTTCTATCGCGCACACACTCAAACAACTGGAACGTCTTCCTTATATACTCATTTATGCCATCACACCCGTTGGCACTTACCAAATGAATTCTTCCAATCTACCCATTAGACATAATCAATTAGCAAGATCTTCGAGCTATTTAAGGAACATGACAGTAACCCATCAATCATGCTCGCCCATACAATCAGGATCTAGGTTTCCATAAGTAGAACCTTCCAAGTATACTTCGCCAATCAACGGATCTAAAATTCCCTGAATCAATCTTAATTTGAATAATGGATTCCGACATGTTATATATCCAGCCAAGAGATCTTCTCCAGTCGATAAAGTCAAATCCTTAACAAAACATCCAGTTCTGGATAAGCCTTCTTCGACGGTTTAGAAACTGTCAAGGAGGATAGACTTTGAGTCTTGAGTCTGGTAGTCCGAAGGTCTTCAAACATTGATAGTAGAGTCTATAAGTCTTCGGACTAGACTAATGGAAACGTTTTGTCAGCTTCAAAACACTCAAGGAAGTTTTCTCCAACATGCGCTACGAAATCCAAAACAAGTTTTGCATGACACGTATTAAGAAACATCCAACTGACCAAATAACTTCTTTGCATAACACTCCTTAATGGTATGGTGAGTGCACCCCAAAATTACTCCGCTAAGATCCTTTCTACACAGATTCCTTACAGATGTGCTGCGATTGGACATCCCGTTTTGGTGGCACGCTTCCTCCAAGAAGTGATTATTTTTCTTGGCCTTTCCACTAATTATGCTATCCAAAATTATAAGCACACTTGATTTAATTCAAGCAGTGGCAACATGAAAAAATGAATGCTAAGCTAGACAGTGTGCGAATCAACGATTTCCACATGTCCCTTTACACCAACAAGGTTAAGGAGAGGAAGATAGGAAAATATAGGACTCCACCTATAAAATATTACATGATTGCATGATTTAATACTCAATGGATCCATGTTGATATTTGGTCCAACAGTGAAGCTTGAAAACTTACCACAATTGGAGATAAATGAGGTCATAAGTGAACATGGGACTCAGTGCTCTATCGGACCCTTTGCTTTAATAAATAAGGATAGTAATATTTGATGTAAATAATTACATAGATATTGTTGGAGAAATCTTCCTGGAGTATTTTGAAGCTGACAAAACGTTTCCATCAGTCTAGTCTGAAGATTTGCATACTCTACTATTTAAAGTCTCAAGACCTCCGAACTATCAGACTTAAGACTCAAAGTCTATTCTCATTGACAGTTTCTAATCCGTTGAAGAAGGGCTATCCAGACTGGATGTTTCGTTAAGGATTTGACCTTATCGACAGGAGAAGATCTCTTGGCTGGATATGACATAACAAAATCTTTTTTTGACTCAAAGATTGAGGATCCAATGATTGGCGAAGTATACTTGGAAGGTTCTACTTATGGAAACCGAGATCCTGATTGTATGGGCGAGTATGATTGATGGGCTATCGACATGTTCCTTAAATAGCTCGAATGATCTTCCTAATTGATTCTGTCCAACGGGAAGATTGGAAAAATTCATTTGGTAAGTGCCAACGGGTATGATGGCATAAAAGAGTATATAAAGAAGACGTTCCAGTTGTTCGAGGTGTGCGCGATAGAAGAATTCCAAAGTCTGAAGCTCTTTGTTCTTAGTCAATTCATTTTCTGAGCGAAATCTTGTATGCAAAAGAGAGTCCATATTCTTGAGAAACCTTGAGGAAGTGTGGTAGAGTATCTACACTGTGGAATCAAGGGAGAGCCTTGCTGTAACAACTCTTTTGTTCATAGTGAAATCCAGCCGGTGGGCTGTCAGTGCGGAAGAGTGGACGTAGGCTTGGAATAAGCCAAACCACTATAATTTATGTGTTCATTTTCTCTTCCCTACTCTATACTTTACTTTGATCATAATTCGCTTTGTTAACGAAAGGAGAACTTCATTTCTATTGTCTGCTTAGTATCTCGAGAAAATATTTTTTACACCTATTCACCTCCCTCTAGGTGCTTATACTAGCTATCTCAATTGGTATCAGAGCCTGTGTACTCACTTTGTTTGAAGTGTTTTACTTCAGAGTTAAAGATCCATGGCTAGTATGTTAGCCCCAGGGCTGGTCGAAGGGCAAAGCAATACCAAACCGCCTTACTTTGATGGAAAGGAATACAACATATGAAAAAACAAGATGAAAGTGTTTCTAAGATCAAAGGATCATCTGGAATGGGACGTTGTAGACAAAGGAATCATTCCTAAAGCTGCATTTGTCTCAGAGAGAGGAAAAGAAGCTGTTGAGTCTAGTGAAATGACTCAGGAAGAGATAACCAAGAGACAAGCTCTTGATGCAAAAGCAATTTATTCTTTATATTGTGCTTTGTCACCCACTGAATATAATAGAATATCTTCTTGTGTTACAGCGAAAGAAGTTTGGGATAAATTACATATTACCTACGAAGGAACCGATCGAGTGAAAGAAATCAGAATCAACATTCTCCTCGGTCAATACGAAGCATTCATAATGAAATCAGGAGAATCAATAACTGACATGTTTAGTCGTTTTACAGAAATCGTGAATGGTCTTGAAAATCAAGGTCAACCAATTTCTGATCCCATGAAAGTAAACAAGCTACTGCGTGGACTCTCCAAGGATTGAAACATAAAGACCTCAATAAGGGAGACACAAAGAATTATGGCACTATATGTCGATGAGTTGGTTGGGACTCTTCAGTCTTATGAAGTGGAACGAATCAATGAAGACGAAGATCATAAAGGTAAGAAATCCATTGCATTAAAATCCAATGATGATTATGATGTTACAGATTCTGAAGATGATATGGATGATGAGGAGCTTGCTCTCATGATAAGAAGATTCAGAAAGCTGAATAGAAAAGGAAGAAGATTCAATCCAAAGAAACAAAGTTTTCAAAAGCAATAGACTAAGTCTATTGAGGATGATGAATCAAATAGAGATGTAGTTTGCTTTGAATGTAAAAAGGGACACATCAGACCCAACTATCCTCTTCTGAGGAAGAAGAAAGGAAAAGCTGAAAAGTATCGAAAGGCTCTTAAAGCAAAAACCTGGAGTGATACAGAATGTGAAGAAAGTGATGATGATTATGACAATATATGTCTGATGGCACAATCGGATTCAGATTCAAACTTCGAGACAGACTCAGATTCAGACAGTGAATTTGAGGTGAGTAACTCTAAAATTCCTGTTAAAGTTTCTAAATACATTGATGAGTTGTGTTTTAGTCTTAAGACCTCTCTTAAAAGGATTTCCGAGCTTAAAAAGGAAAATTCTGCACTGAAACAACAGGAAAATGTTCTGAAAGAAAAGGTGAAATGTTTAGAAATGAATGTTTCTACTCTTAAAGAAAGAGAAGACAACCTTTCGAAAGAAAATGTATTTTTAAAAATTGACATATCAAATATTTCCAAAAGATTTTCAATAGGATCTCGAGAAACTTGAGAAAATTCTTTCAGCACAAAGACCTTATTTCAATAAATCTGGTTTGGGAATGACTTTGTGGAAACCATTCCTTTAATTGATTTTCCTAAAGTGAAGGAAAGAATTAAGCAAAGACCCACAAGAGATGCTTACAAAAATCATTTTAAAAAGGTCTTTGTAAAACCAGTAGGTCGCAACGCTCTCAGATGTTCAAAGTGCAATAGTTCATATCATTTTGAGAAAGAATGTTCTATGGTTTGGAAACCTGTTAAGAAAGTATGGGCAAAAACCGCATATCATACTAACACCAATGGAGCCAAGAAAATATGGGTACCAAAGAAAGTTTGAGTCTCTTTTTTAAATGCAGATCACTATCAAGAAGAAGGTAAAATCGTATCTTGATAGTAGATGCTCAAGACATATGACAGGAGATTCAAATTGCTTCATAAAGCTCATTCAAGTAAATAGTGGAAAAGTCTCATTTGGAGGAAACAACAAAGGAATAATTGTGGGATTCGGAACTGTAAAGATTGGAAACCTCACAATCAGCAATGTTTCCTTAGTGGAATGACTCAACTACAATCTGCTCTGTATCAGCCAGCTGTGCGATACCGGTTTCAAAATCAACTTTCAAGAAGGAATATGTTCAGGAACCAGTACAGATTCTACTCAGTCATTCATGGGTCGAAGACATGGAAATATCTACCTCTTGGACGTGAAACCAGATGAATCGCAATGTCTAATCTTAATTCAAGATGAAGCGAACTTACGGCACAGAAAACTTGGGCACATCAATATGAAGCAAATAGCCAAAATTTCAACAAAGAAGCTAGTTCGTGGTCTACCTAATCTGTCATACCAAAAGTCTGATCTATGTACACCATGTGTATTGGGAAAGCAGGTAAGAAATTCCTTTAAACCAATAAATCAAGTTTCCACTAATCGTGTACTGCAGCTTCTACATATAGATCTTCTTTGGACCAACCAGAACTCAGAGCATTGGAGGTAAGAAATATTGCCTAGTAATTGTGGATGACTACTCACGATGTACTTGGGTATATTTCCTGACAAGTAAGTCTGAAACATTTTCTTACTTTGAAAAGTTTGCTAAAAAGATTTAAAATGAAAAAGGGTATGTTATTTCAAATATAAGAACAAACCATGAAGGTGAATTTGAAAATCAAGATTTTACAAAATTCTGTGATGAATCTGGTTTTCAGCATGTGTTCTCCTCTCCATATACTCCAGAGCAAAACGGAGTTATGGAAAGAAAGAATAGGTCACTTCAAAAAATGGCTAGAACTCTTTTAATTGAAAGTAACATCTCTTCACGTTTTTGGGCTGAAGTAGTTTCCACAGCATGTTATATTATTAATAGAGTTTTTCTAAGACCTATTCTGGAAAAAAAAAAACCCCTATGAGTTATTCAAAGAAAAGAAGCCTATCGTTTCATATTTTCATGTGTTTGGATGTAAATGATTTATATTGAAAAATGCAAATGATTGAGTTGGCAAGTTTGAAGAAAAATCATACGAAGGCATCTTCCTTGATATTCTACCTCAAGCAAAGCCTACAGAGTCTACAACAAGAAGACTCAATCTGTGGAGGAATAAATGAATGTCAAATTCCAAGATTCTATGCAAAATGAATCTATTCAGACTCATCTTGAAGAATCTGAACCTGCTCCAGACTCTACAAAGTCTAAATCTCAAGAAGCAGCTCAGACTTCGAAAGACCAACATCAAATGATTGTTGAAGATTCAAATGAAGAAAGTGATCATCAACCTGGCAAATCAACTAGTAACTGGAAGCATAAGTCCAGTCATCCCAAAGATCTTATTATAGGCGACATTAATGAAGGAATTCGCACAAGATCCAAAAGGCGCAAAGAGTCTAGTGTTGTGGCTCTTATTTCTGAAATAGAACCCAAAAGCATAGAAGAAGCTTTATCTGATGAAAGCTGGATTGAAGCCATGCAAGAACTCAGGCAATTCAGTATTAATCCTAAACCGAAAGGTAAATCTATTATTGGAGCTAAATGGGTTTTCAGGAACAAGATGGACGAGAAAGGAAAGGTCGTAAGAAACAAAGCAAGACTCATGGCCAATGGATATACGCAAGAAGAAGGGATAGACTATGATGAGACTTACGCACCAGTAACGAGGTTAGAAGCAATTAGATTATTACTTGATTTTGCTTGTTATAAGAATTTTAGGTTATTCCAAATGGACGTCAAAAGTGCTTTCCCGAATGGATTTATCCATGAGGAAGTCTATGTGGAATAACCACCGGGTTTGAAAACCCAAGGAAACCGGACTCGATTCGGGACGAAAAGGCTTTTTATAGTTTAAAGCAAGCACCTCGAGCTTGGTACGACAGGCTGAGTAAATTTTTAATTCAAAACGGCTTTGTCAAAGGTAAAGTAGACACTACTATGTTTATCAAAAAAGAAAGAAAAAGTTTTCTGCTTGTTCAAATATATGTTTATGATATTATTTTTGGATCCTCTAATCAAAGTCTGTGCAAGAAATTCTCTAAGTCTATGCAGGATGAATTTGAAATTAGCATGATGGGTGAACTAACGTTCTTTCTTGGACTTCAAGTGAAACAATTGAAGGAATTAACCTTTATTCATCAAGAAAAATATGCTAATGATATTGTCAAAAAGTTTGGACTGGAAAATTACAAAAAGATTGATATACCAATGTCAAGTTCTTTGAAGATAAACAAAGATGAAGGAGGAAAGAAAGTTGACCAGAAGCTTTACAGGAGTATCATTGGTTCACTTCTTTATCTTACTACTTCTAGACCTAACATTTTGTTTAGTGTTTGCATTTGTGCTAGATTTCAAGCAGACCCTAAAGAATCTCATCTAAGTGCTGCAAAGCGTATTATCAAATACATTGCATCAACTTTAAGCCTTGGTCTTTGGTATCCTAAAAATGGAGACTTTACTCTTCTTGGATACTCAGACGCAGATCTAGCCGAATGCAGAGTTGATAGAAAGAGCACCTCGGGTACCTATCAACTACTTGGAAGCAGGACAGTGTCTTGGTTTTCAAGGAAGCAAAATACAATGGCTCTTTCTACAGCAGAAGCAGAGTATGTAGCTCTTGGAAGTTATTGTTCACAAATTCTGTGGATAAAACAACAGCTAAGAGACTTTGGAATTGAAGATTCATGCACGGAGATTAACTGTGACAACACCAGCGTAATCAATCTCACCAAGAATCCAATTCTTCACTCAAGAGCAAAGCATATAGAGATTCGACATCACTTCATTAGAGATCATGTTCAGAATGGAGAAGTTTCAATTCAGTTTGTTGACTCAAAGAACCAACTGGCGGATATATTTACAAAGCCGTTTGAGAAAAATCAATTTGAAATCATTCGTTCCAGACTCAACATCTTGAGGTTTGAAGAAGTAAAAGTCTAAAGACTCTCAGACTCGGACAATCAAGATCTTTGATTGTAAGTTATTTTATTCTCTCTCGATTAAATCTTGAAAATGTACGATCATCCGTCTATAATTGATTTTTGCTACTTTCAATTTCCGTGATTAGTGAAATCTTTCTTTTTCGAAAATGGAGTTAATTTTTAAATGGCAGTTATCTAATTTTTGAAAAATGCAGTTATTTTTTAAAAGGACATCTTTTTTACTTTCCATTACGACGTTTTGTATGCCTCTCTTCGACTGACCTATATACTATCGGTTTCTCTTCGTTTAACTCCAAAAACCCTAAAAAGCATCAATCTTCCACTTATGTCTTCTTTTCTTGTTTAATCTTCGAAAATTTGTCATCTTTATTGGGAAAGTCAAGTTTGGAATCTTTCAAAGACTGTGAAAGATGTCGTCTCAAAGGAAGTCTTCGAGGATCGCGAACAGGGGACCGCAGCAAATGCGTGAGGGGCCTACGCACTTTGATCTCACCAAGGGAGAAGAGTCTTCTAGTCAGCAGCAGAGCCCACAACATTCTCAGCAGCGTCCATCTTCTCCTTCTAGACCACAAGATGTTGCTCATCAAGAAGAGGAAGAAATAATCGAAGACGCAGAACCCGTAAGAACTCTTAAGCCCTCTTTTACCTACAAGTTTTATCGTGCTTTGAAAAGGGGTGGAACTCTTTTGAACTACATTGATGAATTTCTGAAAGACAAAGGGTACAAAAATGAAACCTTCTTTTTATGCACAATGGAACGATTGGGAATTGCCCCTGCTGGGTCGGCAGAAGAGGCAATGGCAAATATTCCAATCGATCCAAGTGTTGGAGGGCTGAATCAGCCAGATGGGAATGATGATAACAAGTTGTACAATCAGTTTCAACCGAGAATGGGTGTTGCGGCAAAAATTCAGAGCAAAAGGATAAACTTGTTTCGATCGGAGGAACACAAGCATCTATACTCTAAGTTGTTGAAGCGTGGGGTCATAAACCCTAGAAGTGTGGATTTTGATTTCCTTGACGTTGTGAACATTAATTTAAGGGAAAAATTCAGTCTTCTTCAACTTGAACAGTTCTGTTCTGAATCTACATAAGTCTATGCTGAACTCACTGCATACTTCTATTCAAATCTCAATTTCTTAAATGCGAATAGATTCTCTTTTAGTGTCTGAGATTAGGACTATATGGTGGATGTAGATATGTTGGCTGATGTGATTGGGGTTGAGAGAGGGATATATCAACCTATCAATGTCTTTATTGCTCGTGCTACGTTGGAACTTGTTAAAGATAGAAGGACATAGGGAAAGGTTTCCTACTCGAGGATGAGTGTGTTTAACATTCTACTTCACAAGATTGTGATCAATTGCCTCAGACCAAAATCTACTTCAAAGACTGATGTTTCAAACTCAGAGGCAAAGCTGATGTATGCCATCAATGCTGGGAAAAAGTTCTCTCTTACTCATACTATTATATTCCACATGTATAGAGCAGTGGTGAAGGACAAGGGTCAACTTCCTTATCCAGCTCTTGTGACAAAGTTATTCAGACATTTGAATGTTCAGCCTCTCTGGATTCTCTATGTTCGAACTTGTGATCAAATGGTAGTGGGATTGAAAATGGTGTCTAAAATGCGTCTGAAGGAACTCAACAAAGCGTTGGAGAAATTCAAGGAGAAAACCCCTGTCAAATCTCATCAAATATCTTCGGCAGCAAAAAGAAAATGGAAGGAGCCCATGGTTGCTCCATCCAAGAAAAGAAGAGCTCTCATTGTTGAAGATGAAGAAGATGAGGAAGACATCACCATTACTGCAATGGCATTGAAGAACTTGAGTCATTCTATTCCAGAATCAACGGAACGACAAGAGAAAGACACGAAAACGGGACTGGAGAAAGAGAAGATTTTGAAGCGAAGAGAAAGAAACGAGAGGAGAGAGAAGCTGAAGAAAGAGATGCGAGAGGATGAAAGAATTGAAGAAGAAGAAGAAGAAGAAGAAGAAGAAGAAGAAGAAGAAGAGGAAAAAAGAGATCAAGAGGAAGGAGAGCATGAGGAACACTCTTCTCCACCTGAAGGCATGGAAACAGGGGGAGATCGTGAGAAAAGAGGAATGTCCTCATATCCTGCTACCAATGAAGGACTCAGCCGCTCTCCAGCATATCTAGAGGACATCTATGCCTCTCAATTTCCTGAGGAGGGACATGACGTTTCATCGCCCAATCTACGTGACTATGCTGATTTGCCATCATCTACCTTTACTCCATCTGATCGTGCAGAAGCTAGTACGCAGACTGATAATTCAGCAGATTTTCGCAGAATTCTTGATGTTCTCTTAGAAATGCGGGGTCAGATATATGCTCGGATGCGAAGTACAGAATTTGCAGAATGCAAGTCAAGCTTCTTCAGTTTCTTTGAATGATCATATACAAGCCATTGCTCTTCAGATTCAAGCAAATGCTAAGGGTGAAGAGGTGGCTCAACTGAAGGAAGAGTTGACAAAGCTGGAATGTATTGTCCAGTCAATGGGAGATTTCTAGCTTGTTTGTGTTTCCAAGCATTCTTGATTCCATCTCAACCTTTTTTATGATGACAAAAAGGGGGAGAGATGTGATTTGAACTTTGAACCTTGAACTTTTTTGAACTTGAACTTTTGATTTGTTTTGATGTTTGACTTGACTTTTGTGTCTGGCTGTGGACTGGATTTGGGATTTTGGATTGATTGCTTATATTAAGTACTATTGATATCTTATGGATGGCTTTACTCATATGCAAGACTAACCTATTTTATGTGGTTGCAGATTCTAGTGTTATCAATAAGCCATTTATCTTTATGAGATATCCATATTTGCTTGAGTAATGTTTTGCGGTCAAAGTTATCCAAATCGTAGGAAAGTTTTGTCACCATAAAAAAGGGGTAGATTATTGTAGAAATCTTCATGGAGTATTTTGAAGCTGACAAAACATTTCCATCAGTCTAATCTGAAGATTTGCAGACTCTACTATTTAAAGTCTGAAGACCTCCGGACTATCAGACTCAAGACTCAAAGTCTGATCTCATTGACAGTTTCTAATCCGTTGAAGAATGGCTATCCATGACTGGATGTTTCGTTAAGGATTTGGCCTTATCGACTGGAGAAGATCTCTTGGCTGGATATGACATAACGGAATCCTTTATTGACTCAAATATTGATGATCCGATGATTGGCGAAGTATACTTGGAAGGTTCTACTTATGGAAACCGAGATCCTGATTGTATGGGCGAACAAGATTGATGCGCTATCGACATGTTCCTTAAATAGCTTGAATGATCTTCCTAATTGATTCTGTCCAACGGGAAGATTTGAAAAATTCCTTTGGTAAGTGCCAACGGGTATGATGGCATAAAGGAGTATATAAGGAAGACGTTCCAGTTGCTCGAGGTGTGCGCGATAGAAGAATTTCAAAGTCTTAAACTCTTTGTTCTTAGTCAATTCATTTTTTGAGCGAAATCTTGTATGCAAAAGAGTCCATATTCTTAAGAAGCCTTGAGGAAGTGTGGTAGAGTATCTACACTGTGGAATCAAGGGAGAGCCTTGCTGTAATAACTCTTTTATTCATAGTGAAATCCAGCCGGTGGGCTGTTAGTGCGGAAGAGTGGATGTAGGCTTGGAATAAGCCGAACCACTATAATTTATGTGTTCATTTTCTCTTCCCTACTCTATGCTTTACTTTGATCATAATTCGCTTTGTTGACGAAATGAGAACTTCCTTTCTATTGTCTGCTTAGTATCTTGAGAAAATGTTTTTTACACCTATTCACCTCCCTCTTGGTGCTTATACTAGCTATCTCATTTATCACTTCATGAGAGCTCTTTTAGTCCATATGGGACTTAAGATTGTTACAAACTCCTCGCTTTTACCTTGGAAACACACAAAGCAAGTAGGTTTTCAAAGGTGAACCCAATAAATTCTTCAAGATGTTCCTACCATGTAAGACATTGTGCCAAACAAGTACAAGGCCATGGCCTGGAACTTAATTTCCACGTGTTGCAAGACCAATGTTTAAATTTATCCAGCAAGTTTAACTGTTACATGAAGGAATAATGTAGTGAGTATGACCAAAAGCACTCAGTAGGAATGCCACAGCAAGTATTCGAATTTCATGCAAATAACAACTACGTGAAGCATTTCTCTCGGGGGATACCAATAGTGATTTAGATTTTCTTTAGGTGCTGCAGACATTACATCCATGAACAAGAAATTCAATAAAATGCATCAGAACACTCGAGTCCATTCAATCAAAAGTCACAAAACCATATATATGAATTGATTCATAGAACAAATATGGATTGTCCATAAGTATTTTTTACAAACTTGGCCTCCCAGATTACATTGAGAAGTTTGAGAATAGTACAAAATATACATACACACATACATACATACATACATATATTCACTTTATTCTATTGGCGCCCAACACGAGTATGTTTTCCACTTTCCTTACCAGATTTTCATCAAAATAGTCTCCATCTTTCTTTCATATTAAAACAGTAGATCACTTTTCACCATGGGACATTCATTGCCCATCATAGGACTCAATTTCTTCGCATAAAAATCTCACTTGAAGACTATAACAGCAGCTGGATGAAAAAAAAATTCTCTTTCCTCACCGGTTCCTTCGCTCGATAATCTAATGATATATATAAAGCACGTTCAATGAAACCTTTCAAACCTCAAACTCGTACGACAAAACTTCCATGAAGACCTGCCCCAAACATATGAGACAAATTATGATGGTACACATCTACAAAATCGACCAAAAAAAAAAAAATTTGTAATTTCCAAACGAATAGCATGATTTTGATTCAACAACATAACTACAATATTTTTCTCTCATATTTTCGGTTCGACTCTTCCCACGTACAATCCACATTATCTCCCTCATTCAATAGAATTTATTCCAAGTGTACTAAAAAATCTTCGATCATTCTTCCTATCCACAGAAAAAATCTTTGCCATTCGGCACACGCACGCGCCTCTACTATTTATTTTGCTAGTGATGAAGACGAAGAAGAGGAACGCCGAGAAAAAAGGAAACACTTTCTCATCTCACATCTTTCAAAGGACAGTAATCTTCGTTAACTTCCTTCCGATACACTCTCGGAACAAACGCCTCGAAAACGCAGGCGATCACGGGAGTGTTTCTAGTACCAGCAGAAGAATCAGGAACCGCTTCACCTTCCGATCAGACCTCGACCGACTCTTGCGACATGTCGTCTTGCTCGAGAGGGGAAACAAACCGATGAAAAGCCTAAGCGGATCGCACACGGCCGAACGACTCGAAAAACCTCGAAACGACGACGAGACGAACGACGCCTCGAGAAAGAAAAGATCCTTTCGCCTCCGCATAAGTATAGCACGAAATGGCAACGCATCAGAACCGCTCGAGACGATCGTTCATCGAAACAAACGAAGGCGAGGCGGCACGAACATTGGCAGCGTCAACCTCGATTCGCTTCAACTTCGCGAGACGCGAAACCGAAACCGAAAATAAAAACAAAGAAGAGTAGATCTTGACCTGAAGAAGAAAATCGCCGATCAGGGAGTCCGTTTCGAGCGAGCTGCAAGATGCGGAGAACAAGAGCCGAGAGCGAAAGCGGCACCGAGAGAACCCTGACGCTTCGACGAGCGACCGCGAATGGAGAAGCCTGTGAGCTTGCCTTGAAGCTCAAGCAGGCAGAGAGAGAGAGGGAGATGGCGAGAGAGCAGTTGCCAAAGATGGTGGCGGAAGTGGAAAAGCAAACGAGGCGTGCAACGAGCCCCCGCCTTCGCTTGAAACGAGTCCTCAGCCCCTACGTACGGAGAGGCGCGTGGGGGCGTGGGGGCGTGGGGCGTGGGGCGTGGGGCGTGTGATTTTACTCTTTTGTCTCCGTCGTGGCGTTTGCGTTTCCCCGTAGGGCGCCGGCCTGATCTTTTTTTCACATCAAACGGATTTCCCGATCATTTCTTGCTGAGGGCAATCGTGTCATTTCGCGTTGGAACCGGTACTGATTGTAAATGCGGGAGCTGCCCATTTTGATATTGATGCTCTTTTTTTTCTTTTTCTTTTTTTGTTGTTGTTATTTCTGTTTGGGCCCTTAATTCATGCTCATACTAGAAGTTAATCCCTTATACTAGATGTAAAACTGGGAACAAGATTGAACCAGCTATAGGAATCGGTTTCAAGTTCCTGTTTTCATCAATTCAATTCTCAAATTCTGAGTGAGAATCAAATCGAGAACTCTGAGTGAGAATCAAATCGAGAACTGGAAAATCAGATCCATAATAACAAATCGATAAAACGTAATTATTTATTTTGAAATTTTTATTATTTATTTTAGTGTATCTGCTTATTTTTTTTTTATGAGTTATTGCTTTTGACAAATAATCATTTTGATTAACTAAAAACGAAATAATAAAAAAAAAGTTGATCAATTGGAACAATTGACACAAGTAAGTTTTAAATTTCATTTATGCAAAGTAATTTCAAGTTTCAAAAATTAATAAATCGTTTCCAATTTAATTTCAGGTGGATAGAACGTGACTTGCAAGCAACTCGAAGCAACACTTGTCTCTAGACCTTCTGCTCCTTGTACTTGCACATGCCCTTCACATGAACTTTCTTTACTAGCCATGGTGCAACGCATGCCAAAAATGCTTTTGAGAACTTTTCCAAATTCCAATTCTCGAAATGTACCAAAATATCCGAGCAAGAATATATGAAATGATTTAGGGCATATTTATTTCGCGAAAAAATAAATAAACTATATATTTCAAATAATTTATCAATAAAAATATTTTCATTATCAATATAATTTATATTTAAATATTTTCCTAGTCTATGAAAATATTTTCTTCTTCATATTTGTAAGTGATATAAATAATTATTTCTAAAATAATATTTTTTCAAATTATTCAATTTTTTTCAAAAGAGTGCCTTGGAATTTTATTTGAAAACTTAAAGAAATAGGGGCCGATTTTACTGGATTAGATATGGTGGAGGTTTTAAACTAATGTAATTAAAGATTAGGGAGACGGATTATAAAGAGTAGCTCCAGAATTTTGCTTCGTGCAAAAAAATTGGTGGTACTGAGATTTTGAGAAGCTCGAAATCACGGGAAATAACAATACATTTATATCTTATTGTGAAGTAGTTTAAGAATGAAACACAATTAATAAGTTTGACTGGATGTTAAATTTTGTTAATAGGTAGTGAAAATGATATATACAAAGGAAATTTCACAAATTTTGACGAGTGATTCTTCAAAATAACGGAAAATTGTTTTTAAAAAAAAAAAACATAAACCTATTATATAGTAATCAATTCAATTCTAAAATTTTTAATTGTCAAAATTCAATCACAAACCTTTTGACAACTCGCCAATTCATTTATAAACGTTTTAATTATACCAATTTAATCCTAAATGTTTTAACGACATGCCAAACTAATCATAAACATTTTGATGAATTGTCAAATTAATCATTCTAGCTAATTTAGATTGAATATTGTTGATATTGTAGTGTAGTCAGTGTCGGCCACCTATTGTAATGCGGCCTATGCTGATGCAAATAATTTTAAATTCTATAAAAAAATCAAAATTTCAAATTTCTCTTTTTCTTTTTAGTTTTTTTCCTCTTTTTACACAAGGGCGACAACCTTCATCAACAACTAAGCAAGGGTCATTGCCCCACGAGCCCTTAGGTGAGGGTCACTGCCCTTGCCAAATCCAATGAGGGTTGACCAAGCCCAAACTGACCCCAAGTAAGAAGAGGAGGAAAAAAGAAAACATAAAATAAAAAATAAAAATTCATTTAAAAAAAAGTAAAAAATTATCCACATTAGCATCAGTCACTTCGCTTAGGACAATATTAGTGTCAACTACTTCATGTAAGACAATTGACATTGATTAAATCGCAATGTCAGCAATATCCTACAAAAACTAGCCGGAATGACTGAATTAACAATTTGTTAAATTGTTTAAAACCATTTTTTTGATAATTTTTCTTTAAAAAATAAAGCATGTAAAAACAAAAGAATCAATCGAGATAAATTTTTAACTTGTTTGTCATGACACATTGAATTTCATACCGAAAGTGGAAGTTTCCTGTTCATCTAAGACTATGTATACATGGAAGACCTAACTATTTAGGTTGAGGCAAAACTTTTAAAATGCAACAAAAATAATCTTTTCTCCTCCTATCACTACTACTACTCAGACAAGTATTTCCTTCTTGCTGTGGAACTAATATCGTGAAGAGAATATTCCCAGCAATTCCCTGAAATCAAACCGTATTTATATCGACCGCATTGGCCTCGAACCCTTCATACGGCCTGATAGCTTCATCGTTCAGGAGTGAAGAGGAAGAGAGAGAGAGAGAGAGAGAGAGAGGCGCGACCCGCCATGGCAAAGGATCAGCTGGAGGTCCTCAACATGTTGGACCAGGCCAAAACTCAGCTCTACCACTTCACCGTGGTGGTGATCGCCGGGATGGGCTTCTTCACCGACGCGTACGACCTCTTCTGCATCTCCCTGATGACCAAGCTCCTTGGCCGGATCTATTACTACGTGCCCGGATCCTCAAAGCCCGGTAGTTTGCCCCCAAACGCGGCGGCCGCCGTGAACGGGGTCGCCTTGTGTGGGACCCTGGCCAGGCAGCTCTTCTTCGGGTGGCTCGGGGACAAGTTAGGCCGCAAGCACGTCTATGGCATCACCCCTTATGCTCATGGTGGGGTGTTCCGTCGCCTCCGGGCTCTCCTTCGGGAGCTCGTCGGGGGCTGTCATGGCGACCCTTTGCTATGATGCAAGCACTGCCTCCCAATCCTATGATGCAACAGTGCTTTCCTACAGCGTTATTAAGGGTACGCTATGCGTTTAATGATTCATATAACTTGGAATATAACATCCAAGTAAGATATGGTAGGATATCTTTAATAGGAATGCACCTATATGCGTGGAGCTAGCCGACTCTATGAAAATCTTTAAAGGCTAGATTTTCTAAAGCACACATGAATCCCGAGAGGTTCAGGGCCGAAAGAACGAACACAACCGAGAACCAATCTTGAATTGGAAATACTCCGTGTGAGGTTTATTGTCTAGGCTTACACAAACAACTGGCAATTCAAGGCTTAGTCCATCGACTAGTTAAGTAAGTCCGATAAACTTTCACTAAAGAAGGTTCAAAGCGAAAGCTACCTATCTTGATGCGATTTATTTCAACAGGCATGCTCAAATTCCTTCGAGTCAAAAATGTTTTGTTGATCCATTAATGTGGGGGATTGTTGTAATTATGGTTATAATTATGGTTAATGGATCAACGGAAGCCAATAAATTAATATACGTTTTTTCTGTTCATGTATCTCTTTTGGATTCATGAATTCCTAAATTTTTCTGTTCATGTATCTATTGAATTCATGAATTTCCTAGATTCATGTATCGTTTAGTTCATGTATTTATTGAGTTCATGAATCTCTTGAATTCACGTATCTTTGGATACATGAATCTCTTGGATTCACGTATCTCTTTATTCATGAATCTCATGGATACACGCATCTATTTAATTCATGTATCTTTGTAGTAGATGAACTAAAAAGCCCTATAAATAGATATGAGCATAGAGCTTCATTAGGGTTTTTTGGGTTTTGGTTTTTCCGACTTGATTCCAAAAAGGCTTTGATATACTTTTCTACTCTTCTGCTTTTTATGGGTGTGCTATTTCAATTGAACGGTTCGACTGAGTCATGTTTGTATAGTGCTAATCCAAACAGGTTCGAGGTGTTGTATGGGAGGCATAGTTCGTGAATCTGCGGAGCACCATTGGCAGGAACTAATCACCTTAAGGAGATTCAGATATCCGTACCTCACCTCCAATTTTATGTTATATCTTATTTTCTTCTTCTCCAAGAGTTGTAAGTTTACATAAAAAGAAGAATATTATATAGCTATTATCATCTTCTCTACTTTCATGTTCTGATTTCAACAAACAGCGTGCTTTCTCTGCATATAATTTCCAACAGGATCCACCGTTCCCCAGGCAGACTACGTGTGGAGGATAATCCTGATGTTCAGTGCCCTGCCAGCGGCCCTCACCTACTACTAGCGGATGAAGATGCCGGAGACACCACGTTACACCTCCCTGGTGGCGAAGAACGCTGAGAAGACCTACACGGACATGTCGAAGGTCTTGCAAGTTGATATCCGGGTCGAGAAGCAAACCATCGAGAGCCAAGACCGGGTTGAAACCGCCGGTTTTGGGCTCTTTTCCAAAGAGTTCCTCCGTAGGCATGGCTTGCACCTGCTGGGCACGACAAGCACCTGGTTCTTGCTGGACATTGCCTACTATAGCCAAAACCTCTTCTAGAAGGACATATTCAGCGCGGTCGGATGGCTCCCCGCGGAAAAATCCATTAGCACCCTCGGCGAGCTCTACAAGATTGCCCGGGCCCAAACCCTAATCGCGCTCTGCGGCACTGTCCCGAGCTACTGGTTCACGGTCTTCCTCATCGACCGCATCGGCCGGTTCACCATCCAGTCCTTCGGGTTCCTCTTCATGTCGGTGTTCATGTTCGCCCTAGCCATACCGTACCACCACTGGATCCTCAAGGAGAACAACATCGGGTTCGTGGTCATGTACGGGCTGACCTTCTTCTTCGCCAACTTCGGGCCCAACAGCACGACCTTTGTCGTCCCTGCTGAGATCTTCCCGGCCCGGTTCAGGTCGACGTGCCATGGGATCTCAACAGCCTCAGGGAAGGCCGGCACCCTCGTGGGCGCCTTCGGGTTCCTGTACGCATTGCAGAACCAGGACAAGGCCAAGGCCGACCCGGGGTTCTCCGCTGGGATCGGGATGAGGAACTCATTGATCGTGCTTGCGGTGATCAATCTGCTGGGTTTGTTCTTGACTCTTCTCGTGCCTGAATCCAAAGGAAAATCACTCGAGGAAATGTCGTAGGAGAATTGTGAAGAGGCTGAGAATCAAGCCAAGAACGGTCCTGCAATCGTCTAGAGCAACGAGAATAATTTACATTAATCTCCTTAGATATAATTCTGTAAATTTGGCATTGATCATCAGGTCTGCCTTTCAGTTTTAAACATCTCTCTTCTTTGTTTTTGGATTTTTTGGCCTAATGTTGCCAACTGACTTTTGCTGCATGACCAAGTTCGTTTTTGGTTTTGGAGTTTATTTCATATGTTTATTACGTAGAAGTATATTTACTAATGGTTATCTTTATAATTTTAATTTTTTTCAGTCCACCACCATAGTTGCATGTTGAGAGATACTTGTGGGGACGGAAAAGTAGGTCCGATTTTGAGGATTGGTTAACGGTTAGCTAAACGCTAACTGCATCAGAAAGAAAATTAGATACTAATTACGAAATCAAATCCATTGATATTCAAAGCATCTATGGATATTCAGAGAATATTCAAATTTTAAAAAATTCTGATGTTATCTGTCATCCACATTGAACTCATGGAAAATCAAAGAAACTACAGTGAAATTTCATGTTTTTAAAATTTTCAATTAGGCAGAATGTGGTCATCATGGTGAATTTCTCATTACATACATTGACGCAATCGATCATGAATTTGTTCTCGAATAGTTCAATATCAGATGGACTTATCTTTTACTGAGCTATGACTAAAGCTTTTATGAGCGACTATATTTTCTTTCATGATTATTCTTGAGAGAATGCATTAGTATTGATCCAAATCTAAAACCTCGGTACCCTTTTTGTTTTTTAAACGTGGGTTCTCGATGTCCCCTATGTTCTAACTTGGTGAGAACTCTTAAGTTGCTTTAAGCCTAATTACGTCTTCGAATGAAAAAAATTAATATAATTTCTAAACAGGAGCGCTTGTGTTGTGTTCAATCCATTTAGACACAATGTGAAAGGAATAATTATATTGAAAGCGAACAACTAATTTCATAAAAGTTATTACCGAGCATGATAACTTAGTGATACTGTACTGTCTTAGTTCAAGTAATTTTGTAAGTAAACCTTTGCTACCTCGCACCATGGACATCCACTCCCTTATGTGAAAAGACTTTCTAATTTTTGGCATGCTAATAAAGTTGTGATGAGCATGTAAAACCTACAGGGGACTGAGTTATATAATGACTCAAACTGAATATGAAGTTGTTGATGTGTGAGTCGTATCCTAACATCTAAGAAGGATAGCTTAATTGGTTGTCCCTTCCCATCCTATTTGCTCATAAGAAAAGGAAATCACAAATCTAAGTATCTAGTGATTGACTTAGATAAATAGTTAGTCAATGAAGTCTAACTCTCACTTAAAAAGAGCAATACTAGGCACATTGTGACAACCATACAAAAACTGTTAAAAAGAGTAAAACTGGGTATGTTATGACCACCATACATAAGTTGCTAACCAAGCGATCTGGCTAAGTGCAAGTGAGTCATATTCAATAATTACTAAGGCTGTGTATGATAAAATTTCTATTTCTCCGTTCCCTGGAAAAGGTTTGGAACAGAAATCCGTTTGGTAACGCAATTTGATTTTTCTATTTCTGAAACAGATTTCTATTCCAAAAATTGATTTGGAGGATAAATCAGAAGCTAAAAATTTTAGCTTCTCAATTTCTAAAATAGAAATATAAATTATTTCCTTTTCTCCATCCTTCTTTGTTCACAGACGTTGACTCCTTCTCCTCACTTCTTACCCTTGCTTTTCTTCCTTCTCCTTACTTCAACCAAAAACCCTAGCGCCGTCGACTCCAAAGCTGTCCATCCTCGCCGTCGACTCGTGTCGCCATCCTCTTACCGGTTAGATCGTCACTCATCTGGCCATCGCCGTCCTCAAACCATCCAACTTGGTCCAATCGTCCCGTGGGACTCTCCTCCTTTGTTCGTGTCCCCTTTCCACTCTTGATTACGCAACTCCAGTCATCGTTGCCCATCTCCATCATCATTCAATCTGCTCGGGTCCGTGTTCATTTGTGGCCTTCTCTAGAACTTCCCCCCGCGATTCCTCATAAGGTTCGATTGATCCTTCCCTTCTCGTCTCTGTGCTAGTACATGGAGGAACTGTGTACCTGGACTTTGATTGTGTTGGTTTGTTTCTCGGTGGGGGTGGGGGATAGAGTGAGAATTTTTACAACCGGAAAAGAGAAAGGAATGATGAGAAGTAGGAACTGCAAGATCGTGAATTCATCATTTTAAGATCAGCTTTTTTATCCTTTTTGTGCGTTTTGAGGTGGTAAATAAGGAGTGGGAAGTGTGAAATAGGATCAGAGTGATCAGGACTAGGAGACCATTATAAATTTCAATGTTCGTTTGCAGAACACAAGATAGAACTTTTTGGGTTTTGATAGTAAATGCTTTGTATATGTTGTTATGGTGGATATCATTGTTGTATTGCCATATGGCTACTCACCAGTTGAAGCAAAGCATTGTAGCTCTTTCAACAGCAAAAGCAGAGTATGTGGCTCTTGGAAGTTGTTGTTCTCAAATCTTATGGATAAAACAACAATTGAGAGACTTTGGAATCAAAGACTCTTGCACCGAGATCAAATGTGACAACACTAGTGCAATTAACCTCACAAAGAATCCAATTCTTCATTCAAGAGCAAAGCATATAGAGATTCAACATCACTTTATTAAAGATCATGTTCAAAATGAAGAAATTATGATTCAATTCATTGACTCAAAGAATCAACTGGCGGACATATTTACAAAGCCTCTGGAGAAAAGCCTATTTGAGTCTATTCGCACCAGACTGAACATCATATCTCTTACTCAATAAAGTATGGATGTGCTCAAGACTCAAAGGTAAAATCTGAAGGTATTCAGACTAAGAAAACCAAGAGTTACGACTGTAAGTTGTCTCTATTCCAATATTTTAAACTTGAAAAGGTACTGTACCTATTAACTGCTAATTGATTGAAATTATCTTTCCAAGTTTTTCTTTTTCAAAAATGCAGTTATCAATTTTAAAAAGACAGTTATTTTCAAAATGGGAAGTTATTCGTTTTAAAAATGTATTTTTATTTTTCCTTTTACGACGTTTCGCTTAGCTCGCTTCACTTGCTTTATATACTGCGGAGATTTGTCTTCTTTGTTTTTACACCGAAACCCTAGAATACATCATTCCTATTTGCTTTCACTTTCATTCTTGATCTATCCAAAAGTTTTCACCTTTTTCGAGCAAGTTGGTGAATTCCTCCCTTGAAGCGACAATGTCTTCAAGAAAGTCTTCAAGGATTGCAAGCAGGGGACCATGGCATATGCCCGAGGGTCCTATGCATTTTGACTTAACCGAGGAAGAAGATTCTTCTCCACCATTGCGTCTGAGTCAGCAACAACCTTCTTAGCAACGTCAATCTTCTCCACTGACTCAACCAGATGATGAAGTTATTGAGGAGGCTAAACCTGTAAGAACACTAACTCCCAAGATTGCTTTCAAACTTTACTTTAATATGAAGAAAGGAGGAATGTCGATGTCTTTAATTGATGAATTCTTAAGAGATATAGGATACAAGAATGAAACCATGTTCTTGCGGGAGTTGGAAAGGTTAGGAGTTGTAGAGAAGGGAATGGCTGAAAGAACTTTTGCGAATTTCCCGAGTGACCTATTCTATGGCACTGCAAATCAACCATAAATTCTGGATGACGATGAATGGATGTTTACTCATTTTCAGCCTAGAACAGGAGTGGCTGCAAATATTGTTGATGGTTCCAATATGTTTAGATCGAAGAATCACAAGAAAGTTTATTCAAATCTTATGAAGAAAGGGGTTATGAACCCTAGGACTGTTGACTTTGATTTCCTTGATTCGATAAAGATCAATCTACGAGAGAAGTTTGCTCTACTGCAATTGGAACGGTTCTCTTCCGAATCCACTACTGCTTATCCAGAACTCATTGCATACTTTTACTCGAACTTATCTTTCTTGGATGCAAACAGTTTTACTTTCACTGTGAAGGACAAGGAATTTTTGGTGGATACAGACACGTTAGCTGACATAATTGGGGTGGAAAGAACGAGTTTCCAACCAATTAGCGTGTCTATTGCTCATGCTACTCTGTCGTTGGTGAGAGATAGGGATGTTGAAGGCAAGATTTCCTACACAAGGATGAGTGCCTCTAACATCTTGCTGCACAAGATTGTGATCAATTGCATTCGTCCCAAGTCAACATCCAAGACTGATGTCTCTCGATCTGAAGTGAAATTGATGTGTGCCATCAATATTAGATTTAAATTCTCTCTACCTCACACTATCTTGTTTCACATGTATCGAACTATGGTGAAAGATAAGGGACAACTCCCTTATTATGCTCTTATCACGCGTCTCTTTAAACACTTTAAAATTCACATCTCTGCACCATTATGTTTGACAACCATTTCTCCAATGGTGATTGGTTTCAAAATGGTCACAAAGATGCGATTGAAAGAGCTGAACAAGGTGTTGGAGCATATGAAGGAGAAGTCTCATGTCAAAGCAAAACAAGACTCTACTGCAACGAAGAGGAAAGGCAAGGAGCCCATGGTTGCTCCAGCAAAGAATAAAAGAACTCTTATCTTGCAAGATGAAGAAGATGAGGATGAAATGACTTTTTCAGCCTTAACAAACTTAAAGAGTTTTGTCAACTTTCATGAGACAAGAGAAGAGCCAGAAGAAGGAGGAAAAGAGAGAGAAGAGACAGAGAAGGAAGATGAAGAACAGAGGAGGACAGAGGAAGAAAGAAGAGAAGAGGAAGAAGAAGAGGAAGAAGAAGAGAGAGAAGGAGAACAAGATCAGGGTCAAGAAGACTCTTTCAAGCCAACCTTGGCTGTTTCCCTGTCTAGTGATTCTAAGATGGTAGGAACTAGAACTGCTGACGCTCATCACTCTGAAGCTAAAGTTGAACAAGAAGAAACCTCACCTACTCCACCTGAAGGCAACAAAACAGGGGGAGTTGTTGGACCAAAAGGTATTCTTCACCTTTATTTGCTAGTGATGTAAGTCGTTTTGCAGTAGACCCAGAGGATGTGTATGCCTCCCATTACCTAGAAGACAGTCATGGTGGACAATCTGCTGAAGCTCCATTCATTCTCAAAATCCCTAGAATTGACTCAACTGGTCCTAATTCTACAATAGCTCAAACAACAAACTTTTCGAGACTGCTGGAAATTCTATTGGACGTCAGAAAACAACAATATGCTATGGGATTTGAAATGCAGGATCTCAAGAATGCTTTTAAGGCCACTTCAGTGTCTTTGCATGACCAGTTGAACGCTCTGAAGATTCAAGTACAGTCTACTATGCAGGGTGAAGATTTTCAGTCATTGAATCAGAGTTTTGAAAGGCTTAAGAAGACAGTGCATTCTATGGGAGAATTCGAGCTTGTTCGCCTTCCTAAACAGCCATGATTTTGACTCCATAAACAACTCTTTTTTATTTGTTCTTCACTTTTTGCTGTTGATAAAAAGGAGAGAGGTTTTATGCAGATTTGATGACTTTTTGTTTTGGACTTTATCTTCTGTTTGGTGTGGACTAGTTTGGACTAATGATTTTTGCAAGTAACTTAAGCTATATTATTGATTATAATAAAGAAAGTTGCTTTTAGAGGACTAACGCGTCTTTTGTGGTTGCAAAATCACTACTATCCTTATCCTAATCTCTAATTATCTTATATAAGAAATCTTGATTTGCTTAAGTGTTGTTTTGTGGGTCAAAGTGCCCAAATCTGCGGGAAAGTTTTGTCACCATAAAAAATAGAGAGATTGTTGGAGAAAACTTCCTTATCTATTTTGAAGTTGACAAAACATTTCCATCAGTCTAGTCTGAAGACTTGCAGACTCTATCGTCAAAGTCTGAAGACCTCCAAACTCAAGATTTAAAGTCTGCCCTCACTAATAGTTTACAAACCGATGAAGAGAAGTTTCATCCAATGAAGAAGACTTATCCAGATACAAGTATATCTTTAAGGATTTGATTCGTACGGTTAAAGAACATCTCATGGCTGGAGATAACATCTCGTGATCAATTATTCTTATTGAAGTCAACTTGAATAATTAAATCCATTGAATGGCGATGTATACTTGGAAGGTTCTACTTATGGAAACCTAGATTCTGATTGTATGGGCGAGCAGGATGGGTGGGCTATCATCACATTCCTTAAATAACTCGAGATCTTCTAAATTGATTCTGTCCAACGAGTATATTGGAAGAACTCCTTTGGAATGTGTCAATGGTTATGATGACATTAAGGAGTATATAAAGAGGACGCTCAAGTTATTCAAGTGTGTGCGTAAAAGAAAAATTCTAAAGTCTGAAACTCTTACTTCTTTGATGTTACAATTTGTCGAGCTTAAACTGTACTCAAAAGAGAGATCAAATTCTTGTAAGACCTTGAGGAAGTGTAGCAGAGTTTCTACACTATGGAATCAAGGACGTGATACTGTAAAATCTCTTTTGATTCTTATTGAATCCAGTCGGTGGGCTATCGGTGCGGGAGAGTAGACGTAGGCTTGGTCTAAGTCGAACCACTATAAACCTTGTGTTTCAATTCTCTTTCCCTAATGTCTTTACTTAATTCACAGTCTTACATATCAGCTTATAATCTTTTATATCTTCAATCTATTGTTTTATTATAAGTCAAATTAAGTTGTTAAGTCTTACAAAAACTTTTTTAACACCTATTCACCCCCTCTAGGTGTTCATACTAGCGTTATCATTCTTGACATGAGGCACAAAGACCCATAAAGATTGGATCCAAATAGGAAGCTTTGGTCAAGAAATCTACTCAAATTAGGAAGTCTATTCGATTGAGTAAATCTACTTGAATCAAGTTACCTTTATGCCTTCAAACTCGAAACATATTTTATCAACACTTAACCATAATTAAACTCATAAATTATCAATCGCTTTATACTTTAATTACTTTATTTTATATTAAATTACATTGGCCTAATACCAAAAAAAAAAAAAAAAAAAATAAACCTCTCAACTTTAGATCCAACTCCAATTCCATTCTTAACATTTTTGCGTTTCATAAAAAATTCTTTAACATTTGGTTCAGTCCCAATTTTACCCTAAATTTTTTTTCATCTTAGTAAAGACCACTAACTTTAGATACAATTCCAATTCTATTCTAAACTTTTCTTGTTTCATAAAAACCACAAACTTTTACTTAAATCTCATATCTGCCTTTGTTAACTTTCCATCTTAAATCGCCCATAGTGATATGGCATTTCCACATCATTTCTCTAGTTTTTTTCCCAAATTTAAAATCCAAGAAGACATCTTTTAGAGATGAATTTCTACGTCGGCCCAAACGTAGTCTTCTTGAGTATGAAATTTGGGTAAAAATTAAAGCAATTAGGGTTAGCCTTCTTCAATTATTCTTACTCTTATAAGAGTTCTCCTTCCATCTCACTCAAGGATCTTCGAATTTTGTGCTTAGTATTCAATCTCTCATGCTTGAAAGTCTTCTATCTCTTGTAGTTGGAAAGCTCGCGCTCAAAACGATTGAATAGCTCGCATTGGAGAGTTTTTTCATCTCTTAGTTGTCAAGGGAAATTTGGGATAGAGGGTTTAAGGTGCCAAATTTGGAATTCAAGTAAGAGTTGGTGATTTATGGGGAAATTGAAGCTGGAGCTAAAGTTGAAAAAAAAATTATATATAGAATTGGAATAAAACATAATGTTTAGATTTTTTTATAGGATAATCGCCATATTACATTATACCATATATATTACTTAATATGCGGACAGCATGACTCGATATCTTTCGGATATGTCCAGAGAAGGAAAATGACAATCGGCTTTTCATGGCAGGCATTAATGGAAGTTTCACTGAAATTGGCATGCATCGGAATCAATAAGCCCACACCTTGCAAAGACAACGGAACCAGAAAATATCCCATATTGGTTAGTCACAAAGGACAAACAAAAAAATTCAATGCTGAGCTATCAAATTTCTCATCCACTCAAGATATCCGATCGCGAAACATCATCACTTTCCCCAATAAATATCTTATCAAATTTCTTATACCGTCACTACCATGAAAATTCAATGTACGAAACCACCTCTCGAAAATTCTTCCTTTCCGCATCTGACAAAGAAGACAAACGACAATGTCAGAGGCATGTAAAAAGACAGCAAATAATGCAAGAAGGCATCATGAACTCCTGATTCACTCTCTTGCTTCTTCTCCTCAATATTAATCTTGCTTCTCTTTCACTCAAAAACTTCATGGAAACAGAAGTGGCAAATGATTTGTCTCCGTTGGCAAAGGTTTACAAGGATGGCCGAGTGGAGAGACTCATGAGCACGGCCACTGTCCCTCCATCGCTCGATGAGAAAACTGGCGTCCAATCGAAAGACGTTGTCATTTCATCGGACTCCACCGTGTCGGCAAGACTTTACATCCCTAAAGCAGCGGTCGGCTCTCTCCAAAAGCTCCCTGTACTCGTGTACTTTCACGGGGGAGGCTTCATAATTGAAACGGCGTGGTCACCGACTTACCACAACTATCTCAATCCCCTCGTTGCAGAGGCTAACATCATTGCTGTCTCCATTGAATATAGAAGGGCACCTGAGCATCCTCTTCCGGCAGCCTATGATGATTCTTGGACTGCCCTCAAATGGGTGGCCTCTCATTCTGCTGGAAACGGCCCCGAGGAGTGGTTGAATTCTCATGCCAATTTCAAGAAGGTAATCCTAATCGTTCTTCATTGTTTTTTTTTAATTATTTAGATCACGTATTGACAGATGCATAATAGACATGTCATCCAAAAGCACAATATAGATCTAACATGTGTCTAGTATAGGTGTGGCTGATACATAGTGGGATTACGCTGTAAACAGATATATCTGGCGCTTTTGGTGATATGTGATTTAGAATTACAATTCAGTAAAGTCGAGTGAAGCAATTAATTAAAAGTTATGGTATGCTAGTGATGAAGAAGAAGCGGGGCGGGGAATGGGGATCATGTCCCCCATCCCCGTCTCGTGAAATAAAAACTTGGCCCGTCATTGCTCTGTCATCACGTCGTGCTCGGTGGGGCAAGTCTGACTTCGCAAGCCCCGCGATAAAATCAGTTTTCTTTTTCTTTTTTTCGCAAAAAGAACTAAAACCACTTGCTAGATAGTTATTAGATTTTCTTTTTCTCATTTTTTCTTTTAAGAAAGAATGGGCTCATTAGTAGATTTTATTACAAAGGATGGCGTCATGGGTTGGTTCTACGTGGCCAACTAAGCTCCCATGTTCACCGGTCAGTCAATGGGAGACACTTGTGAAGATGAAACGCATGGAAAACAATTGTCCCATATTTGCTTACCCACTTTCCAAGATTGCATTTTCTACGAAAGCAAGACTCGACTTGTGAGGAAAGGAGATTTTTCGTAGGGTTGTATTAAAATTATCTCTTATGTTTAAAGCAGATAATATAAACACATAAATTAAAAGAAATTCAAGTTATTTTTCTCTTAAAGTGTATAAGGTGTGGATTAGTAGGGCGGCGCCGGCTAATAGCAGCCCTAACCCTCTGCGTCCATTGGCCCGCCTCATGACTCGTGATTTTTACTTTGTAGAGAAATTTTTTCCCCATTCGGCCTTGTACTCAATTCTACTATAGATTGCTACAGCCTCGAGGGTACCATAGCCGTGAGAAGTTTGTCAAACATCTTTTAAAAGTTACAACACCCCTTTCCACATAAATAGTTATTGTGAGGAAATTGTTCCAAGCAAACTTTCAATGACTTTTGAAAATCGGACCTTTATCTTTGCCTTCATACTATTTAGAGAGCTTGGAGCGCAATAAAAAAAAACGTTTGAATTTCCCTCCAAAATAAAGATTACAACTAGGTCGGCTTCAATTGTAGAATAAATAGAAAAAAGGGAGAATAAGTGCATTAAAAATCCTCGAGTCCTAAAATTTTCACAAAGTACAATTGAATCATAAAACTTTTACAAAAGTACAATCGATCCTTTGATTACACTTTGTAAAAGTTTAAGGACTTAATTACATTTTCGTGATAAGTTTTTAGAACTTCCAATGCACTTATCATTCCTTCTCACCCCCTCCAAAAAGAGAGAGAGAGAGAGAGAGAGAGTAAGGTTTGAGGTTCTCAACACTGAAATGATAAGAAAATCTATTTCAAACCCTAAAGTTAGAAGAATAAGCCAAAAGGCAAAAAATAAAGCCATACTAAAAATCGGTTGCCAAAATTGTTCTTAATATATACTTTTAATGAAACAATGACTAATAGTTCTATCATAGGCGCTAGATTGTATTTCCAAATTTCCGAAGTGGTTTTGGCTGCGCAGTGGATATTTCAAATTTATTGCTAACTAGATGTAATATTGTTTCACTATTCTATTTAGCAATCGACCAATCTCATGAGTTTTCACAAATAGTTGCAAACAGTTCGACGAATACTTGGAAGCGTCATTCAATTTTGGTGGTTTCGAAAACAACGTTTGATCTCTATCATGGTCAAATGAATTTCTGTTGTGAACTGTTCGTTTTTGCAGCCTCAAACATGCTCAGCAATATGTATATACAAATTATACTAAATTCTCTAAACTCTTCATAGGTCTTCATGTCTGGAGATAGCGCCGGGGCCAACATAGTTCACAACATGGGCATCCGACTGGGAGAGGAAAAGCTAAATGGAATTGAAATTCCGGGCGTTGTTATGGTGCATCCTTATTTTTGGGGCGAAGAACCATTGCCTTTGGAGACCACAGAACCCGAGAAGAGGTCCAAGATCAGGGACATTTGGCACGCGGCAAAACCGACAACCACCGGGCTCGACGACCCCCTAATGAACCCAGCGACCGATCCAAGGCTCTCGCGTTTGGCTGTCAGCAGGGTCCTAATTTGTGTCGCTGAAAAGGATATGTTGAGACAGAGGGGTTGGTATTACAAGGAGGTGTTGAGTAAGAGCGGATGGAAGGGAGATGTGGAAGTGATGGAAGCACCGGAGGAGGATCATGTGTTTCATTTGGTGAAACCTGGCTGTGAGAATGCTGAGAAGATGATGAAGAAATTGGTCTCCTTCATGAACGAGGATATATAGGATCAAAGGTATTACTGTCAATAAGTAGCTTCCGTCGTGTGCGGGGCCAATTCTTGTTATCTCTGCCTCTATTTGTACTGGAAAACAAAGTCTGCTTTTCCATTTGCCAGGAGCTATGTTCCGTGAATGTAATTTTCGTATGTGGTTTGTAAGTTTAAAATCTCGTGGGTAAAATCGTTTAACTGGCGAACTGTTGGTTGGGTACGCAGATGCTAATTTACCGATAATATTCACTACTCACAAACGTCAAATGCAATAGTAAGTTATCAAAATTATCAATTTCAAGTCGAATATAAGTTCTACTTATGTAGGAATTTACCACTCAAAATAAAAACGTAGCGGTTAGTTAGTTATCAACATAGTAAGGAACTTTTTGTCATTCCAATAAGTAACTTACCAACATTGGCCCGTTTTTACTTTAGTAAATTACCCACACTTTGAGGAATTTGCGAACACCATATTCAATGATAAGTTATCAAGCTGTTTAAAAATTTATCATTGGAAATATGATACTACCATTGCAGTTACTAATGTATTGGCCAACCAGATAGTTGGTTGAGTAGTTCAAGACTTAGTTTGTTTGCCGAAAATCACATTTCAGTGTTTAATTGACAACTTAAACTGACCATTTTGTTGAGAAACTTCCTATGATATTTTGAAGTTGGCACAACCATCTATCTATCATTATTACTTAATAAATACAGATATTTTCCTATTTTAGGTAATGTTGGTGTAAGGGATACTCTATAGTCTATAAATGGAATCTGTAGTACAAAGTAAGAAGACTAATAGAAGCTAGATGGACCTTGATAGAAGGAGAACAACTTAGGAAGAATACAAAGTTCTTAGAGACTTGGAGGGACTGATATAAGGTGAACAGTTGAGTGAGGTCTAAAACACTAGCATACTCAGGAAGACCAATGAACAAGATTATATAAACTTACTAGATTACTAGTAGAAGCTGCTCACTATATCAACTGCAGAAAAAAATATTTTTCACGTATTTACGTAATCTGGATAGGAGGACCTAGATATTCGTTTTACGAATCTTGTAGGTTAGTAGGAACTAACAACTAGCTTCAGGCTTGGAATTCCAAAAGAATAGTTGAAGCAAAATCTAATCGATTGTTACCTACTTTGTGGAAAGGGCTACTACCGAGAATATTTGACTTTATTTGGAAACACCTCACCGTAATAAGGAGATTTGATTGTGTAGAAGACCAAATCTTCAATAATTATGTCCATCCTTTCTAACGACAAATTGATGCTCTTGAAAGTTGTCCAATGGCTAATTTGAAGACTAACCCTATATAAGAAGATCAACTCACAAGTCACATCGGATGATATAAGATGAAAATTTTGGAAAGCTACAAATGCTGATATAGTCACATAGTTACTGTGTTACGGTGTGATTTTATTCACTTTTGTTCTTCTTTGTTGATAGTTGTTATTACTCATTGTAGTCTTTGTTTTGAGGTGTGTACAAGTGTGTGAGCAATGCTTGTGTATTGATAGTGGGATCTGTCAATTTTGGGTAGAAGTATCACATGCTTCATTTTAACTACTCAAAAGGTTACTAGTAGATTATAGTATATTGGCGGTTGTTAGTTTAAGAAAGTGGACGCAAACTTGATTTAAGTGAACCATCGTAAAGATCTGCAATTGTCGTCTTCTATCTCTTTACTTATTACATTACTTAAATAATGGAAATATATTGCATATGATATTATCAAATTGTTCCCGCATCTCTTGAACTTGACTTATTCCTCGAAAAATTATTAGTTTTACATATCAACTTATTCAACCCACTCTAAGATGCATTGTTAGTCTCAACATATTCCAAGAGCAACGATAGAATAAAAGATAACAATGTATTGGAGAAATTACCAATTTACCACAAAACCGCTAATAAATCCAATCTCCTGCCTGTCGTCATCAATGCTTGAACTCATATTCAACTGATCATTTAATTCAACCTTCATCTTCATACAAATTGCATCTATGAATGTCATGAATCATCCAAACTGAACCATACAAAGCACTGAGAGATGAGAGAGAGATTGAGAATTTTTTTACTCAAGGTTTGAAGGTTGTTTTTGGTGGTTAAAGTGTTTTATAAATTTCTAGTCATTGGATCTCAACTTAGGTATCAACCTTTTAGCGGTTGTAAATTAAGATGGAGGTGATGCAAAGCCAAGAAAGAGGCTGAAGAAGATGAAAGAAGAAAAGAAATAAAATAAAAAGAGAGAAAAGAAAATTATATAAAAATACCCTTGGATAAAAATGCCCTTGGTGTTATTTAAAATTTGACCAGCCAATGAGCTTGGAACCTTATTTGAAACTAAATTAGCAATGCAAACTCTTATTTGAAATTGAGTTGGTCTAATATGGGTTTTCTTTTGAGAAATGGACTTTACTCAAGTCTTTATTTGGAATTTTCTCTTTATTAATGACTACAATGCCCCCATTTATAAAACTTAGTAGCTGCTAGCAATCTTGCTTTATTTGAAACTGGTAAAAAAAAAAATAGTTCATCAATAATTTACCTAGAAATAAGAGAGCTAACCTATTAGATTGGGAAAATTCTAAATAAGGGCCTGAAATTGAGTCATTTTCTCAAAAAAAAAAAAAGAAGGCTTAAAATGGACATTATTTCAAATAGCTTGAAGTGTCAAAATTAGTCTCAAATAAGGCCTGCACTTGCTAGCTGATCAAAATGCTTGCCAGCCAGCAACAAAGTAACTTTTCAGGCTACTAGAACAAGGACATTTTTTGTCCAAAAAAATTTGAACAAAAAGAAATGCCAATTTTATGAAAGTAAAAACCCACACTTGCTTCTTTCTTTCCCTCAACACACTTAAGAGAACAGAGGTTGAGATTTTAACGATTGAGTGACTGACGGCATGCGACTAGTGATAGCATCTGACCAGGTGACATTGATGGGAGAGTAAACGATCAAGGGTGTGGATTGATTTGGACAAGGCTAAAAAGCAAATTAGGCAGCTCGTTGTGGGTTTCCCAAAAATTACGAGAAGAAGTTTCAGTTCGCATACACCAAGTTCTTTAGAAGTGCCGTGTTCGCACCAAAAGTTTCCAAGAGGTAGTGGCTCTTCTATTGATTGCTTTTCAACTATTTTCGCACTCAAGATTTGGTTGGGTGGAGACCTTTGAGGTTATCTATTAATGTATAATGGATTGATCAGTCTTGCTTACTTGTATCCACATGATGCAATTAAGGTTTTCATTTTTTCCCCAATTGTATAGGCAAGAGGCAGATTCCGTAGTAAAATGGCATCCTTTGAGTTTTTATACTTTTCTTTTGTTTGCTTTTACCGAAGTTCAGATTCTCTAAAGTAACTATCATATGGGGTGTCATCAAATTCTACTTTTGCTTTCTTCATGGGTGAACTTAATGGAATAAAGCCTTTTTTTGGGCTCCTTGCATCATCTTCTTCTATTTGTCGGACTTGTTGAGCATTAGTAGTGATATAGATGACCAATTTTGCAATTCCAATATTGCAACTAGAAGTTTCAACTTTCCTTTTAATGAAGCCTTGATTTTTGAAGGTACTAAATCTTATCTTTTGTTTGCTTGACTGAAGCCATAGGTGTGGTACTAGTAATCTGACGTCATTTTATTTTATAGTGGTGTTTATATGAAGTGAGATACAAATGTATATGAGTGAATTTGTTTACTAGTTAGTATAAGCATGTGTGTGGAAGCATTAGCACAGATTATTGATGGGAAGTAAGATGCAAAAGTAAGATGAACATGTTTAGATGCATAGGGAATTGCTGGAAATTTGTTTACTTGTGTGAAGTAAGATGCAAAAGTCAGATGAAAAGTTGTAAATTACAAAATGCCTATGGAAGCATTAGCACAAACAATTGCTGAGAACATTACATCCCATACATGTCTTCAACATTGTTTTTTTCTTGGTGAAATGTTTTAAGTTTGTATGCATTTTTCACATGTTGTTGAGGAGATACATGAGACAAGGGATTAGGGTCTTGTTAGATGTGCCTTTGGAAGCATTGACAGAGAGAATTGTTGTGACATCCTGATTTTCTGATTCTATTTTCAATTGAATGAGTTGAGTTTTTCATCGACGCGCCTATAGTTCTTTCTTTGAGCCGATCACTCACGAGATAACTAATCTATTTGGTAAAGCCGTTAAGGGATTTTAATGCAATAGGCTTAAGAATTCGACTAGAAATCGATTGCTCGACCGTGCTAATTTGCAATAGTCATTACGGCACCGTCAAAATCAATTAGAGATTGGAGATAAGTCGATTTGACAGAGGTATCTGATTAGTGTGTGGGTGATTCCACCTGATTGCAAAATTTCTATCGAAAGGCCCTAGACTGATTTTTATGTCATTTTGTACCATGTGCTCGTATTTGAAACCTCGAGATTTTCACGACAACTAAGAGTTGTCAATAAGTCAAAGATGCATAATGTGGCTCGAAAATAATTGACCACATGTCAATTGCACTAAAAATTCCTAAAAACTACCCAATATGTTAGGTTGTGCTAAAATCGCGCCCGGTTGAAATTAACCGCAAATTTGAACCTAATTTCATAAATTGAAAGTTTTATTATGTCACGATTTATTTTAGGAACGTCAACTCATCTTCTAAAGATTTTTCTACAAACCCGAGATTTCGGCAAAAAATCAAAATTGGGTTATTTTGGACCAGGAAATTCGAGGGACCATTTTTGGTCCCATTTTTGGCCGTCAAGTTGGACTATTTGGCAAGGGAATTGCAATAATTTAATGTAGGCACCTTAGCTGAATTTATGGGGACCCAATTGAGCTCAATTGAAGAAGAAATTGAATCAAATTGGATAGAAATTGTCCAAAATTCGTAGGTCATTGGGGTGTGCAACATTTGGACCCTTGGACGGCTTGCCAAGGAAGCTTGAAGGCTACAATTTGGCTTAGGATGATAGCCAAGGGCTGGTGGGGCATGAACTTGAGTGTTCTAGATATTTTGTGGCCCCCTCAAGCTTCAGCACCCTCCTTCTTTCTCTTTGCAGCTCACTTTATCCATTATTGAAGCATTTGAGAGCTTGAAAAAACCAGAGAAACCGACCAACCATCCCCCTTCATCGTTGACCGCTGCCCGAAGCTGTCGGAGTTGCTTGCTCGCGCCCGCAAGCCCGTCCGCGCGTCCCTCGCGCTCGCACCAACCAGCCGTCGTTCGCTGTCCCCAAGCCGCCTCAACTCACCAAGCATCTGTCCGTCACTGCCCAGCCATACGGAGTCGCTGCCATCGCCCGCTGCAGCCTTGGCCACCCGTCCCGTGCCGTTTCAACTCGAACCAAGCCTTAACCAACCTTCTCGACCCAAGAAGCAGAAGCTGAAGCTCAGATCTTAACTGAGGCTTCATGGCCCATTTTAAGGCTCGTCCAAACCTCCGTCGGTGTTGCCGCAGGCTTGAGTGTTGCTCATCTCCGTGTCGCCATCGCCATGGACTCACCGGCCCGCCAAACTGGTGAGTTTACTTGCTAAACTCTACTTAGGGAGTTAATAATGCTTAGTGGATAATTAGTTTAGCCTAAGTGTGGATTAAGTGATTAATTAGTTTGAATTAATGATTTAATTGTTCAATTATGCATGTTAAGTGGTTCGAATACAAACTGAAGGATGACAAACGGGCATCAAAATCCATGAAACTCAAGGTGGCAAGTTTATGGGGGAGAGGTGGCACCCCTAATGGTCTTCCAAGACCATCCTTCATTAATTACTTGACCAATGACTCATCAAGCATTTAAAGTTGTAAATAACTTGTCTTCGAAGTCTCAAAGTAGAAGAAATGATTACCCTAATCTAATAGGGACACATGGACATGTGATTCACCTCATTCATTAATGGCTTGTCATGATGACTATACACCTAAGCTTATGAGTCATTTTTTCTCATTAATTACTTAAGACACCTAAGCCTCCATACTCATCACCCCCATTTAATGCTTTTCACACTTATTCACACTTATTTTTTTAGGAAGGTTTGACTAATTCAAGGCCTATCTAGCTTAGCCTCCTAGTTGGGACCAAAATAAGGGTTGAAATCGAAGATGTTACACAAACCTACATAACTAGGTCCAAATGGGCCCATGCCCATGTTGGGCAGCCCAAGGGCCATGCGCCCATGAGTTGGGCGGCCCAAGGAAGGGCCATGAGCTTTTCTAGCTTATTAGGTTTATCATTGCCATATCTTAGTATTGATTGCCCTCAAGTATGTGAATAGTGCATGGATAATGTGCAATTTTCGCCAAATGATCTCATTATTAAAAAATGATTATTTCAGTGCCAAGCACACCACATAAAAATGCTACATGGACTGAATTTTTTAAATAATATACCAATTCATCTAAAAATTTAATTATAAAAGCCACGTATTATTTTTTGCTTGAATTTCTCATTGTTAACACTTAAATAATCTATTTTTTTTTCAATCTAACACTTAAATGGTTCGGCGAAAATTTTTGCCATTAAAGTAAAAGTTGTATAAAACTTTTTGTACTTCTAGGCTCCATTCGTTTCACGGAAAATAATTTCCTAAAAACGTTTTCCGAATTTTCTAGCATTCGTTTCATGGAAAATGAATTTCTTGGGGAAAATATTTTCCATTAAAAGAAAAAAGTCTTCTAAATTAGGAGAAAATGTTTTCCATTTTTGAAAAATGAAAACATTTTCCTCACTTGATTTCTCTTATCTCACAACTCTACGAATTCTCATTTTCTCCTCCCCTTTCTTCTTCTTCTTTTCTTTTCTATTCGAATTATTTTTTAACTTTAATTTTCCTTTTTCTTTTCTATTTATTTTCTTTTCTTTTTCTTTTTCTTTTTTTCTTTTTCTTTTTGCTTTTTCTTTTCTTTGTTTCCCATCTTCATCTTTCTTGGTCATCCGTCGGCCGTCACCAAGCGAACCTCAAGCTCATCGATCTCAAGCTCGGGCTCGTCAATTTGGTGAGCCTTGAGCTTGATGCTCATGCTCGCCAATCTGGGAGCGGCAAGCCTTGTGCTTGTCAACGAGCTCGAGACTCGCTGGTGGCCGGTTGCAGGCCATCGCCGTGGCTGGGACCGGCCAAGAAAGAAGAAGATGGAAAACAAAGAAAAATGAAAAAAATTAATAATAGATTTTAAAAATTAAAAATAATAAAAATAAATTTTAAAAATATGAAAATCCATTTTAAAAAATAATTATATCTTCCTGAAAAATTACTTCCTGGAAAATATTTTCCAAAAATACCACATTTTCTGTGAAATGAATGGAGTCCTAGTGTTCTTTTATCCTGAAATTGGTGATCTCACAAAGAAATGCTTAAATTAGAAATCAGCCTCGATTTTGAAGCATGAAATACATAGTGGGTTGAAAACACGATGTTAAGATCTGGTGCAACCGTTCGCGTTTAAGTCATCACGGTATGGATCAAGTACTTACCTTTTGGCCATTAGAAGGACTTCATTAGTCCGTAATCACGGACTTTTCTGCAAAGACAAAGTGGAACCCAATTCTTTATTTTTTTTTGTCCAATCAGCTTACATTTTTGGGTTTTTATTTTTATTTTTTTATGCTTTTGGGTTTATGGATGCCAAATTCAGCCTACACTTGGCCCTCTTGGATTTTTCTTGTCCCATTTTAAGCCAAATATGAAAAGAGAACTATGTTCTCCTTATGGGTTTTACTGGTCTAAAGTTCAACTCCTACTCAGAAAACAATTGACTCAAGGAAAGTTAATATTACACCATCGAACATATGAATTCATAACTAGAGTCTTACTCCAAGTAGTCTTCTCCGTATTCAAACCTCCTTAGCAGCTTCATAACTTGGTTCCAAGCTTGCATGCTCTTCAAACTCCTTCCTACTCTCAGGTGGAGGAGGACATGTAGATGCATTTATACAAGCTGCAGCAAGCACAGAGCCCTCAGGATTGCATTGACCTAAAGCAATAACTCCAACTTCAGCTGCAAATCCCGCTATGTTATCAGTTTCTTCCCCCGTTAGGTCATCAAATCCTCTTGCTCCTATAGCTAGAGACTTGGAACTTTGAGGTTGCTCCCAGAATTAGAAGTTGAATTAGACTTGAATAGAGAGCTCCATAACTTTCGAGGAATATTATTTGCATTGGCATAACTTCGACCCTGATCAGCTTCATCATGCTCTAGCGCTGTAAACTCATTGCTATCAGATCCCAATAGTCGTCTCTCTTTCTCAGGCCTAGGACTCTCATTAGACCTCCAGTCTCCAACAACCTGATTTGGCTGAGCAAGATCCCATCCGCTGGCAGGTATCTTGGCTCTTTCACCTCCTATCCTACTGTTAAAAGCAAGCAAATCTTTCTCCACAGTGATCCATCTGTCTGGATATTTTGCCCTTGGAATAGTTGCACCAATTCGATTAGACGTAAACGGGCATATCAATTTTGTTGTCTGTTCTTGATCAAGTTCAAACCAGAAGTGCGTTGTACTATAGTAGTTGGAAATTATTACTGGTTGGAACTACTCTTCCACCAAAGGCTGGCATTCAATACGCCTTTTCACCTTAACCTTTAACACGAGCATCAACCAAGTAATCATCACAAGCCACAATATGAGAGCATGTACAAAATGAACAGTCAACAAATCATGGCACATACCTGCGCAGGATAGGGGGTTTCTTCAAAGGGTTCCTTTGTCCATGCACGTATGTCTATATTCATTTGGCCTCTGCTAGTGGCTTCAAACACGCCATGCAATTTCTTATCGATGTAGTTGAATAAGAAAAGCGCCAAGCCAGGTTCAATCTTCTTAATATATGCATAATGTAGACGAGGCAGACCTGTTCAAGCATTTTAAGAGTTCCTCAAACTCAAAGGCAGTCCATTGTGCGCAACGAAATCCAAAACAAGTTTTGCATGGCGCGCATTAAGAAACATCCAACTGACCAAATAGCTTCTTTGCATAACACTCCTTAATGGTATGGTGAGTGCACCCCAAAATTACTCCGCCAAGATCCTTTCTACACAGATTCCTTGCAGATGTGCTGCGATTGGATATCCCGTTTTGGTGGCACGCTTCCTCCAAGAAGTGATTATTTTTCTTGGCCTTTCCACCCATTCTGCTATCCAAAATTATAAGCACGCTTGATTTAATTCAAGCAGTGGCAACATGACAAAATGAATGCTAAGCTAGACAGCGTGCGAATCAACGATTTCCACATGTCCCTTTACACCAATAAGGTTAAGGAGAGGAAGATAGGAAAATATAGGACTCCAGCTATAAAATATTACATGATTGCATGATTTAATACTCTATGGATCCATGTTGATATTTGCTCCAACAGTGAAGCTTGAAAACTTATCACAATTGGAGCTAAATGAGGTCATAAGTGAACATGGGACTTTGTGCTCTATCGGACCCTTTGCTTTAATAAATAAGGATAGTAATATTTGACGTAAATAATTACATAGATATCACTTCACGAGAGCTCTTTTAGTCCATATGGGACTTAAGATTGTTACAAACTCCTCGCTTTTACCTTGGAAACACACAAAGCAAGTAGGTTTCCAAAGGTGAACGCAATAAATTCTTCAGGATGTTCCTACCATGTAAGACATTGTGCCAAACAAGTACAAGGCCATGGCCTGGAACTTAATTTCCACATGTTGCAAGACCAATGTTTAAATTTATCCAGCAAGTTTAACATGTTACATGAAGGGATAATGTAATGAGTATGACCAAAAGCACTCAGTAGGAATGCCACAGCAAGTATTAGAATTTCATGCAAATAACAACTACGTGAAGCATTTCTCTCGGGGGATACCAATAGTGATTTAGATTTTCTTTAGGTGCTGCAGTCATTACATCCATGAACAAGAAATTCAGTAAAATGCATCAGAACACACGAGTCCATTCAGTCAAAAGTCACAAAACCATATATATGAATCGATTCACGGAACAAATATGGATTGTCCATAAGTATTTTTTACAAACTTGGCCTCCCAGATTACATTGAGAAGTTTGAGAATAGTACAAAATATACATACATACATACATACATATATATATATATATATAAATTCACTTCATTCTATCGGCGCCCAACACAAGTATGTTTTCCACTTTCCTTACCAGATTATCATCAAAATAGTCTCCATCTTTCTTTCTTATTAAAACAGTAGATCACTTTTCACCATGGGACATTCATTGCCCTTCATAGGACTCAATTTCTTCGCATAAAAATCTCACTTGAAGACCATAACAGCAGTTGGATAAAAAAAAAAATTTCTTTCCTCACCGGTTCCTTCGCTCGATAATCTAATGATATATATATAAAGCACGTTCAATGAAACCTTTCAAACCTCAAACTCGTACGACAAAACTTCCATGAAGACCTGCCCCAAACATATGAGACAAATTATGATAGTACACATCTACAAAATCGACAAAAAAAAAAAAAATTGTAATTTCCAAACGAATAGCATGATTTTGATTCAACAACATAGCTACAATATTTTTCTCCCATATTTTCGGTTCGACTCTTCCCACGTACAATCCACATTATCTCCCTCATTCAATAGAATTTATTCCAAGAGTACTAAAAAATCTTCGATCATTCTCCCTATCCACAGCAAAAATCTTTGCCATTCGGCACACGCACGCGCCTCTACTATTTTGCTAGTGATGAAGACGAAGAAGAGGATCGCCGAGAAAAAAGGAAACACTTTCTCATCTCACGTCTTTCAAAGGACAGTAATCTTCGTTAACTTCCTTCCGATACACTCTCGGAACGAACGCCTCGAAAACGCAGGCGATCGCGGGAGTGTTTCTAGTACCAGCAGAAGAATCAGGAACCGTTCGCCTTCCGATCAGACCTCGACCGACTCTTGCGACCTTGAGAGGGGAAACAAACCGACGAAAAGCCTAAGCGGATCGTGCACAGCCGAACGACTCGAAAAACCTCGAAACGACGACGAGATGAGCGACGCCTCGAGAAAGAAAAGATCCTTTCGCCTCCGCATAAGTATAGCACGAAATGGCAACGCATCAGAACCGCTCGAGACGATCGTTCATTGAAACAGACGAAGGCGAGGCGGCACGAACATTGGCAGCGTCAACCTCGATTCGCTTCAACTTCACGAGACGCGAAACCGAAACCGAAAAAAAAAAACAAAAGTAGATCTTCACCTGAAGAAGAAAATCGCCTATCAGCGAGTCCGTTTCGAGCGAGCTGCAAGATGCGGAGAACAAGAGCCGAGAGCGAAAGCGGCACCGAGAGAACCCTGACGCTTCGACGAGTGACCGCGAATGGAGAAGCCTGTGAGCTTGCACTGAAGCTCAAGCAGGCAGAGAGGGCGAGAGAGCAGTTGCCCAAAAATGGTGGCGGAAGTGGAAAAGCAAACGAGGCGCGCAACGAGCCCCCGCCTTCGCTTGAAACGAGTCCTCAGCCCCTACGTACGGAGAGGCGCGTGGGGCGTGGGGCGTGTGATTTTACTCTTTTGTCCCCGTCGTGGCGTTTGCGTTTCCCCGCAGGGCGCCGGCCTGATCTTTTTTCACATCAACGGATTTCCCGATCATTTCTTGCTGAGGGCAATCGTGTCATTTCGCGTTGGAACCGGTACTGATTGTAAATGCGGGAGCTGCCCATTTTGATATTGATGCTCTTTTTTTCTTTTTCTTTTTTCTTTTTGTTGTTATTTCTGTTTGGGCCCTTAATTGATGCTCATACTAGAAGTTAATCCCTTATATTAGAGGTAAAACTGGGAACAAGATTGAACCAGCTATAGGAATTGGTTTCAAGTTCCTGTTTTTATCATTCAATTCTCAGATTCTGAGTAAGAATCAAAGCGAGAACTGGAAAATCATATCCAGAATAACAAATCAATAAAAAATAATTATGTATTATTTATTTTAGTGTATGTGCTTACTTTTTATGAATTATTGCTTTTGACAAGTAATCATTTTGATTAACTAAAAACGAAATAAAAAAATTGATCAATTGGAACCAATTGACATGAGTAAGTAACCACTGGGGATTTGCCCCAATGGCCACCCTTCTAACTTGAAAAGGGAAGGTGGGGGATTCAAATCCTCATCTTCTCAAGGGGATTGAGGTGGGGACAATTTTTATTTCAGGGGTGGGTTTCGACTTCCACGCCCTACAAGGAAGCAGGACAAAAGTCTGAGCGTGAGTGTTAGAGTAGGATTAGAGTAGGACCGACAAAAAAAAAAAAAAAAGACATGAGTAAGTTTTAAATTTCATTTATGCAAAGTAATTTCAAGTTCCAAAAATTAATAAATCATTTTCAACTTACTTTCAGGTGGATAAAACGTGACTTGCGAGCAACACGAAGCAACACTTGTCTCTAGACCTTCTACTCCTTGTACTTGCACACGCCCTTCACATGAACTTTCTTTAGAAGCCATGGTGCAACGAGTGCCAAAAATGCTTTTGAGAACTTTTCCAAATTCTAATTATCAAAATGTACCAAAATATCCGAGCAAAAATATATTAAATAATTTAGGATATATTTATTTCGCGAAAAAATAAATAAAAAGATCGCTTATATTTTTCAAACAATTTATCAATAAAAATATTTTCATTATCGATATAATTTATATTTAAATATTTTCCTAGTCTATGAAAATATTTTCTTCTTCATATTTGTAAGCGATAAAAATAATTATTCCTAAAATAATATCTTTCAAATTATTTAATTTCTTTTTCATAAAGAGTGCCTTGGAATTTTATTTTAAAACTTAAAGAAATAGGGGCTGATTTTACCGGATTAGATATAGTGGAGGTTTTAAACTAATGTAATTAAAGATTCGGGGAGACAGATTATAAAGAGTAGCTCGGGAATTTTGCTTCATGCAAAAAAATTGGTGGTACTAAGATTTGAGAAGCTCGAAATCACGGGAAATAACAATACATTTATATCTTATTGCAAAGTAGTTTAAGAATGAAACGCAATTAATAAGTTTGACTGGATGTTAAATTTTTTAATAGGTAGTGAAGATGATGAATACTAAGGAAATTTCACAAATTTTGACGAGTGATTCTTCAAAATAAGGGAAAATTGTTATAAAAAAAACATAAACCTATTATATAGTAATCAATTCAATTCTAAAATTTTTAATTGTGAAAATTCAATCACAAACCTTTTGATAACTCGCCAATTCATTTATAAACGTTTTAATTATACCAATTTAATCCTAGATGTTTTAACGACATGCCAAAATAATCATAAACATTCTGATGAATTGTCAAATTAATCATTCTAGCTAATTTAGATTGAATATTGCTGATATTATAGTGTAGTCAGTGTCAGCCACCTACTATAATGCGGCCTATGCTAATGCAAATAATTTTAAATTTAAAAAAAATCAAATTTTCAAAATTTTCTTTTTCTTTTTAGTTTTTTTCCTCTTTTTACACAAGGCCAACAACCTTCACCAACAACTAAGCAAGGGTCGTTGCCCCCACAAGCCCTTAGGTGAGGGTCACAGCCCTTGCCAAATCCAATGAGGGTTGACCAAGCCCAAACTAACCCCAAGTAAGAAGAGGAGGAAAAAAGAAAACATAAAAGAAAATATAAAATATTCATTTATAAAAAAGTAAAAAATTATCCACATTAGCATTGGTCACTTCGCTTAGGACAATATTAGTGTCAACTACTTCATGTAAGACAGTTGACATTGACTAAATCGTAATGTCAGCCATATCCTACCAAAACTAGCTGGAGTGACTGGATTAACAATTTGTTAAAGTGTTTAAAACTATTTTGGCAAATCGTTAAAAAGTTTTGGACTAAATTAATATAATTGAAAGATTTATGATTAAATTGGCATAATTTAAAATTTTAGAATTTACTCGATTGCCATATAATCGATTTATGACTTTTTTTGATAATTTTGCTTTAAAAAATAAAGCACGTAAAAAAAAAAATCAATCGAGATAAAATTTTAACTCGTTTGTCATGACACATTGAATTTCATACTGAAAGTGGAAGTTTCCTGTTCATCTAAGACTACATATACATGGAAGACCTAACATTTTAGGTTGAGGCAAAATTTTTAAAACGCAACAAAAATAATCTTTTATCCTCCTATCACTACTACTACTCGGACAAGTATTTCCTTCTAATATCGTGAAGAGAATATTCCCAGCAATTCCCTGAAATCAAACCGTATTTATATCGACCGCATTGGCGTCGAACCCTTCATACGCCCTGATAGCTTCATCGTTCAGGAGTGAAGAGAGAGAGAGAGAGAGAGAGAGAGAGAGAGAGAGAGGCGCGACCCGCCATGGCGAAGGATCAGCTGGAGGTCCTCAACGTGTTGGACCAGGCCAAAACTCAGCTCTACCACTTCACCGTGGTGGTGATCGCCGGGATGGGCTTCTTCACCGACGCGTACGACCTCTTCTGCATCTCCCTGGTGACCAAGCTCCTTGGCCGGATCTATTACTACGTGCCCGGATCCTCAAAGCCCGGTAGTTTGCCCCCAAACGCGGCGGCCACCGTGAACGGGGTCGCCTTGTGTGGGACCCTGGCCGGGCAGCTCTTCTTCGGGTGGCTTGGGGACAAGTTAGGCCGCAAGCGCGTCTATGGCATCACCCTTATGCTCATGGTGGGGTGTTCCGTCGCCTCCGGGCTCTCCTTCGGGAGCTCGCCGGGGGCTGTCATGGCGACCCTTTGCTTCTTCAGATTCTGGCTAGGTGAGTTTCGCTATAATGTTGATTGAAAGTAGAATTTGAACCAAAAAAATATTATGGATTCGACTTAACTTGGCATGAACTAGTACATTATGCGGAGGTTCACCGTTGTGCTGATTGGCTAGGTTTTGGCATCGGAGGGGACTATCCATTGTCCGCGACGATCATGGCAGAGTACTCCAACAAGAAGACCCGGGGCAGTTTCATCGCGGCGGTGTTCGCGATGCAAGGGTTCGGGATCCTTGCAGGCGGGACAGTCGCCATCATCGTCTCCTCCATCTTTCGCGCTCTGTACCCCGCGCCGCCGTTCGCCCATGATCACGTGGGATCCACCGTTCCCCAGGCAGACTACGTGTGGAGGATAATCCTGATGTTCGGTGCCCTGCCAGCGGCCCTCACCTACTACTGGCGGATGAAGATGCCGGAGACGCCGCGCTACACCGCCCTGGTGGCGAAGAACGCCGAGAAGACCTGCGCGGACATGTCGAAGGTCTTGCAAGTCGATATCCCGGTCGAGAAGCAAACCATCGAGAGCCAAGACCGGGTTGAAACCGCCGGTTTCGGGCTCTTTTCCAAAGAGTTCCTCCGTAGGCATGGCTTGCACCTGCTGGGCACGACAAGCACCTGGTTCTTGCTGGACATTGCCTACTACAGCCAAAACCTCTTCCAGAAGGACATATTCAGCGCGGTCGGATGGCTCCCCGCGGCAAAATCCATGAGCGCCCTTGGCGAGCTCTACAAGATCGCCCGGGCCCAAACCCTAATCGCACTCTGCGGCACCGTCCCGGGCTACTGGTTCACGGTCTTCCTCATCGACCGCATCGGCCGGTTCACCATCCAGTCTATCGGGTTCCTCTTCATGTTGGTGTTCATGTTCGCCCTAGCCATACCGTACCACCACTGGACCCTCAAGGAGAACAACATCGGGTTCGTGGTCATGTACGGGCTGACCTTCTTCTTCGCCAACTTCGGGCCCAACAGCACGACCTTTGTCGTCCCTGCCGAGATCTTCCCAGCCCGGTTCAGGTCGACGTGCCATGGGATCTCAGCAGCCTCAGGGAAGGCCGGCGCCATCGTGGGCGCCTTCGGGTTCCTGTACGCATCGCAGAACCAGGACAAGGCCAAGGCCGACCCGGGGTTCCCCGCTGGGATCGGGATGAGGAACTCATTGATCGTGCTCGCGGTGATCAATCTGCTGGGTTTGTTCTTGACTCTTCTCGTGCCTGAATCCAAAGGAAAATCACTCGAGGAAATGTCGCAGGAGAATTGTGAAGAGGCTGAGAATCAAGCCAAGAACGGTCCTGCAATCGTCTAGAGCAACGAGAATAATTTACATTAATCTCCTTAGATATAATTCTGTAAATTTGGCATTGATCATCAGGTCTGCCTTTCAGTTTTAAACATCTCTCTTCTTTGTTTTTGGATTTTTTTGGCCTAATGTTGCCAAATGAGTTTTGCTGCATGACCAAGTTCGTTTTCCGTTTTGGAGTTTATTTCATATGTTTATTACTTAGAAGTATATTTACTAATGGTTATCTTTATAATTTTAATTTTTTTCAGTCCACCACCATAGTTGCATGTTGAGAGATACTTGTGGGGACGGAAAAGTAGGTCCGATTTTGAGGATTGGTTAACGGTTAGCTAAACGCTAACTGCATCAGAAAGAAAATTAGATACTAATTACGAAATCAAATCCATTGATATTTCTCGCATCTATGGATATTCAGAGAATATTCAAATTTAAAAAAATTCTGATGTTATCTGTCATCAACATTGAACTCATGGAAAATCAAAGAAACTACAGTGAAATTTCCTGTTTTTAAAATTTTCAATTAGGCAGAATGTGGTCATTTTGGTGAATTTCTCATTACATACATTGACCCAATCGACCATGGATTTGTTCTCGAATAGTTCAATATCAGATGGATTTATCTTTTATTGAGCTATGACTAAAGCTTTTATGAGCGACTATATTTTCTTTCATGATTATTCTTGAGAGGATGCATTAATATTGATCCAAATCTAAAACCTTGGTACCCTTTTTGTTTTTTAAGCGTGGGTTCTCGATGTCCCCTATGTTCTAACTTGGTGAGAACTCTTAAATTGCTTTAAACCTAATTACGTCTCCAAATGAAAAAAATAATTTAATATGATTTCTAAATAGGAGCGCTTGTGTTGTGTTCAATCCATTTAGACACAATGTGAAAAGAATTATTATATTGAAAGCGAACAACTAATTTCATAAAAGCTATTGCCGAGCATGATAACTTAGTGATACCGTACCGTCTTAGTTCAAGTAATGTTGTGAGTAAACCTTTGCTACCTCGCGCCATGGACATCCACTCCCTTATGTGAAAAGACTTTCTAATTTATGGCATGTTAATAAAGTTGTGATGAGCATGTAAAACCTACAGGGGACCGAGTTATAATGACTCAAACTGAATATGAAGTTGATGTGTGAGTCGTATCCTAACATCCAAGAAGGATAGCTTAATTGGTTGTCCCTTCCCATCCTATTTGCTCATAAGAGAAGGAAAATCACAAATCCAAGTATCTAGTGATTGACTTAGATAAATAGTTAGTCAATGAAGACTAACTCTCGGTTAAAAAGAACAATACTAGGCACATTGTGACAACCATACAAAAACTGTTAAAAAGAGTAATACTAGGTATGTTATGACCACCATACATAAGTAGCTAACCAAGCGATCTGGCTAAGTGCAAGTGAGTTATACTTGATAACTACTAAGAATTTGTGGTATCAATTTACTATATCCATTGTTCAATGGGATGCTTGGCTAGCATTGTTCTAACTATATCTCACCAAAGAGGGATGATCAGTGCTTGATCTTGAACTAAGAACCTACTTTATTCATCAAAAGAGAGGGTAAAGATTTTCTATTGCTTCAAATTTATGTTGATGATATTATTTTTTAATCTCCTAATGAAAATATATGCAAGAAATTCTCTAGATCTATGCAAGATGAATTCGAGATGAGTATGATGGGTGAATTAACCTTCTTTCTGAAATTGCAAGTTAGACAATCAAATAAAGGTATCTTTATTCATTAAGAAAAGTATGCAAAAGATCTCATTAAGAAGTTCGGATTGGAGAATTGCAAAAAGACAGAGATACCAATGTCAAGTTCTTTGAAGCTGGATAAAGATGAATGAGGAAAGAATGTAGACCAGAAGCTTTACAGAAGTATTATTGATTTGCTTCTTTACCTTACTGCATCTAGACCTGATATTTTATTTAGTGTTTGCTTTTGTGCTAGATTCCAATCAAATCCCAAATAATCACATTTAAGTGCTACAAAATAGATCATCAAATACGTTGCAACTACTCCAAAGCTTGGTATGTGGTATTCCAAAGAATGAGACTTTACTCTCATTGGATATTCAAACGCAGATTTAGCAGGTTGTAGAGTTGATAGAAAGAGTACTTCTGGTACCTGTCAATTGCTAGGCAACAAGCTAGTGAGAACAAGTAGAGTATTGTAGTTCTATCAACAACAGAAGCAGAGTATGTGGCTCTTGGAAGTTGTTGTTCTCAAATTTTGTGGATAAGGCAACAACTAAGAGACTTTGGAATTGAAGAATCGTGCACCAAGATCAAATGTGACAACACCAGTGCCATTAACCTCATGAAGAATCCAATTCTTCATTCAATGGCAAAACATATAGAGATTCAACATCATTTTATAAGAGATCATATTTAGAATTGAGAAATCATGATTCAGTTCATTGACTCAAAGAATCAGCTGGCAGATATATTTACAAAGCCACTGGAAAAAAGTCTATTTGAGTCTATTCGCATAAGACTGAATATTATATCTTCTACTGATTAAAGTCTTAAGGTGATCGGACTCGAATGTTCAAAGACTACATCTGTAAGTTAAATTCTTTTCAATACGTAATTAACTTTGGCATGAAAAACCTGAAAAGGTAGGTTGATTTTTTAATCGTGACTTACCTAATTTATTTTTAGAAATTATTTTTCGAATTTTTGAAATTTTTGGCAATTTTTCATTTTCGAAAAAAGCAGTTTATTTTTTCCTTTGTGATTGTTAGTATCCCCCGTTTCACTTGCTTTATATACTGTCGAAGTTCTTCTTCTCCATTTACATTTTCAAAACCCTAGAATACAGAATTCCTACTCTCTACCTTTTTTTCTCTCAAGTTTACTCTACAAAGTTTTCACCTTTTTAATCAAGCGAGTTCGAGAAATCTTCCTCGACTGCAAAAATGTCTTCCCAGAGGAAATCGTCCCGGATCATTAACGGGGACCACAACACATGCCAGAGGGTTTTACTCACTTTGACTTAACTAAAGAAGAAGACTCTCCTCAATAGAAAAAAAAAAACATTCTCAACAGCGTCGGTGTTCGACTTAATATCCTCCGCACCAACAAGCGGAAGAGAAATTGTGGAAGATGTCGAACTTGTAAAAACGCTGAAACGCCAATTTATCTTTAAACTCTACAATCAGTCGAAGCAAGGTGGTAATGCCGTGACTTTCATTAATGAATTTCTGCGGGAAAAAGGTTATAAAAATGAGACTCTTTTCTTCGACACATGGAAAGATTAGGCATTGCGCCTGAAGGTCTGATAGATAGAAATTTTGCTAACTTTCCAAGTGATCCACGGTTTGGTTCTGTGGTGAAAGATGACAATGAGAGAATGTATGAGAATTTTCAGCCTAGGATGGGCGTTGCAGCTAGTGTACGTAGTGAGGGAACAAATTTGTTTCGTTCTAAAGACTACAAAAAGACTTATTCGAATTTGCTGAAGAGAGGGGTGATGAACCCTCGAACTGTTGATTTTGATTTCCTAGATTCCTTGAAGGTGAATCTGAGGGAGAAGTTTGCTCTCCTTTAACTTGAAAGATTATGTTATGAAACTTCTGTTGCTTACCTTGAATTAACTACTTACTTATATTCAAACCTATCTTTTCTAGACACGAATAGATTTTGTTTTACGGTAAGGGAGAAAGACTTTGTGGTGGATGTGGACACATTGGTGTATGTCATTGGTGTGAAAAGAGGGAGTTTCCAACTAATAAATGTGTCTGTTAATCATGCAACATTGTCTCTTGTTTGGGACAAACTTGTTGAAGGAGGAATTTCATACTCCAGAATGTCTGCCTCCAACATATTGCTGCATAAGGTTGTAATCAACTGCATCCGACCAAAGTCAACCTCCAAGATAGATGTATCTCACTCTGAGGCAAAGCTGATGTTTGCTATTAACAATCAGATGAAGTTCTCGCTGCCACACACAATCTTGATGCACATGTACAGGACTGTTATGAAGGATAAAGGACAACTTCCTTACTCTGCGCCAGTTACCAAATTGTTTTGACACTTTCAAATTCAGTCTCCAGCATCTCTTTGTGTTAGAACTATTGCCCCTATGGTGATAGGGTTGAAGATGGTTTCGAAAATGAGATTGAAGGAGCTGAATAAAGCATTAGAGCGCTTGAAGGAGAAGTCCACAACCAAAACAAAACAAGACTCTACCGTGAAGAAAAGGAAAAGCAAAGAGCCTATGACTGCACCTATCAAGAAAAGGAGATCATTTATCTTACAGGACGAAGAAGATGAGGATGATCTCACACTCTCCGCATATGCCTTGAAATATCTACAGAGCTTTGTTAGTTTTGAGCAGCCATAGAACAAAGAGGAAAGAGAACGAGAAGAGACAGAGCAGGGAAGTGAAAGAAGAGAAGAGAGAATAGAAGGAAGTGAAGAAAGAAGAGCAAGAAGAGAATAAGAAAGAGAAGAAAGAGAAGAAGAGGGAGAAGCAGAAGAAGAAAATGGTCAAGATGACTCTTTTGAGCCAACATCTGCAGTATCCTTGTCAGAGGATTCTAAGAAGACTCGGAGTGGAACTGCAAGAGATGCAAGAGAAAAAGCACATCACTTGCCAGTTGAGCAAGAACAAGAAGAAGATTTTTCTTCTCCACCTGTAACCACAAAGACAGGGGGAGCTGCTGCAAACATAGGTACATCTTCTTCACATGTTTTTACAAGTGATGATGTAAGCCGATCTCCAGCAGATCCAAAGGATGTGTATGCCTCTCATTTCCTTGAAGCTGAGATTGAAGCATCCTCTCCAAGTCTTGATACTTGACAAGCTGAGGTTCCCTCATCTCTAGACACTCCTCAAACTGAACATGTTGAAGCTAGTACTCAAACATACACTATAGCATACTTTAAAAGACTGCTCAAGCTTCTTGTGGAGATAAAGGCTTAGCAATATGGCATGGAGTGTGAGATTCAGAACCTTCAATATGCACTGAAAGCTTCCTCCATCTCTTTTCATGATCAGGTACAAGACCTTAAGCTTCAAATTCAAAAGACAGTTCAAGAGACTGCCAAATCTGAAGAAGTTAAGGAGGTGCAGGAATCCTTGCAAAAGCTGGAAGACACAATTCAGTCGATGGGAGATTTCCAACTTGTTCGCATCCCCAAAAATACCTAATTTCATCAAACTCTTTTTATTCTTCTCCACTTTTTGCTATTGACAAAAAGGGGGAGAGTGAGTGCAGATTTGACTTTATTTGACTTCTTCTTTTTTTTTACTGTTGAACTTTGTTGGATTTGTTGAACTTTTTGACGTCTGCAGTAACTTACTTTGGTAATATTGTTTGTGGTTGAATAGTTAATTGTTTTATCCTTTCATGATTAACATGTTTTCTGTGGTTGCAGAATTGATGCTGTCCAGGACATAATTAACTTAATTTTATAAGATATTATGTATTGCCTAAGAGTTGTTTTACAGGTCAGAGGTTTTTAAATTTGAAAGAAAGTTTTGTCACCATCAAAAATGAGGAGATTGTTGGAGAAAACTCATTTACTATTTTAAAGTTGACAAAACATTTCCAGAAGTCTAGTCTGAAGACTTCCTAATTCTAGCATCAAAGTCTGAAGACCGCTAGACTTTAGGTTCAAAATTTGCCCGCACTAACAGTTTCTAGATTGAAAAATGAAAACTTATCCAGATGTGAGATTATCTTTATTTCTTCAATGATTTTTTTCGTATGGCTTATGGATGACCTTATGGTTGGATATATCACCTATATGATTAACTATCTTTATTGGAATTAATTCCGATAATCAAATCTTTTGGAAGGCAAGCACTCTTGGAAAGTTCTACTTATGGAAATCAAGATGCTAATTGTATAGGCAAACACGATTGACAGGCTTTCACCTCAATCTTCAAATGACTCGAGATCTCCTTGATTGATTCTGTCCAATGGGTAGATTTGAATAATTCATTTGGAAAGTGTCAACGGTTGAGAATGCATGAAGAAATATTTAAGGCGGATTCTCTAGTTGTTCGATAATGTGCATGAAAGAAAAATTTCAAAGTATAAAGCTTCCTGATGCCAAGTGGCCATCGTCAGGGTCGGGGTCGGGGTTGGAGCCACGGCCACCCAGTGGCCATTAATGCGGTCGGGGTTGGGGTCGAGATCGGAGCTTCGGCCGCCGAGTGGCCATCGTCGAGGTCAGGGTCAAGGTCGGGGTTGGAGCTGCGGCCGCCGAGCGCGGGGGCCATCGAGGACGGCGACTGACTGGAGATTTAAGGTTTTGAATTGGGAGATACACCAAACGGCGTCATTTTGGTGTTAGGATGCTGACTATACTCTCTGACAAGCCACATCGGCTTAAAAAATTAATAAAAAAGTGCCACGTTGGATTTTCGGCCAACCAGATCGGAGTTGGCATCAAAGTAAACGTTTTTTAGACTTTTTGGTACTTAAGTGATCCGACAAAAACTTTTTGCACCAAAGTGAGTGCCGTACACAACTTATGGTACTAATAGTGTACTTATCCCCACCAAATTATCTATGGGCTCTTATGAAGAACAAGATCAACTGAAACCCACCTTCAACAAAGCAAAAGGAAAAAAAAAAATTCTATTGCTCGTTAAGATAATTTTATGGGTGATAATGTACTACCTTTAAGAATATGTGAAAAAGCTATGATTATCATAATAGGATGGACTATGATCAGTGGAGCTTTCTATTAAGTGTTTTGCTTAGTGTGAACACATGTTGATGTTGTAAACTCATCTGTTGTGCATGTTGTGCACACATCTTTTGTAATAAAAATATATTTAAGTTCAGTGAATTCAAGTTTATAATGATGAGTTATTGACGATCATCATGATACTTGCTTGATGATGATTGTTGTATCGAGCTTAATGATGACAGTGGTGGATCTATTACCAACAACACAAGCGAGCGATAGGCATAGCTTGAAAGAAAGCATATAAAAGACCATAAGAATAAATTAAAAGAAAAAGTAACCCTTCTCGACAATAACCACAACTCAAAAGAAAGCAAAATAGATTAAATAGCATTAGTTAAACTTGAACCGATCCATATTGTTTGATGGAAAATAGAAACACATGAACACAATACATCTTCTCAACAAAGTAGATCTATACGTACTTTTACTTTAAGATACTTCCAAAACATACTTAGAAAGACATATCCATATCAACTAACAATAAAACAAAAAAGAGTTTGTAGTGTTGATCTTGCTGGTTTTGCATATCTCCAAAAAATTGCTTGTCTTCGACCATTTTCATGTTTAGGTCTCTACATCCTCCCCTTTACCTAAAATTGAATCAAAAAATAAATATTTAGTCACAACAAAATCACACAAGTAAGAAGAATTTTATGACAAAGTTAAGCATAGATGGATACTTAAATCTTCACTGAAAATGACACAATTCCACTATTTAGTCACTGAGCATTTATTCCCATGTACGACATTGAGCTTCAAAGGTTGCTAAAAAATGACACAATTCCACTATCTAAATTTATGAAATTGGAGTTAAAGGAGTGATGTTTATCACATATTGTAATCATGAGACAAATGTGGAAATCGTTAAGGCTGACACTGCTATTGTTGTTGTTAATACTACCGATGAATTCTTGTAATAATATCTACTATGGTCTAACTCACCACTTTTTTCCACAAGTGATTGTGATTTGGTCTCTTCAACCTTGTTCCCATAGGCTTTTGCATGACTTTCTACTTCTTTATCTTTGAATTGTTATCGATAATTTCATTCACTAATTTTGTTCTTTGTTTCTTCTTTCTACTAACTTGCTTTGGTACATCTGGTGGGAATAAATGCTCTGTAGTAGGCCATGTGTCCTTGGAGTCTATAGTATGCACAACATGACTATAAGTTTGCCTGAATATTTCAATATCGAAACACATGTCAACCTATGTTTTAGGTTGTTCCCTCAAGCATAAAGGAGTTGTCACAGTATTCCACTAATGTCCCATCTTCTACATCTACAAGTTCTATGTTTGATGTCAACAACCCTCTTGTCTCCATATGGCCTACTTGGCCATTCAGGAATCCATAACATTGAATGCTCTTTTTGAAGACTCAATATCTCTTGGATCTTAGGGCAAATTGCATCAATGTACTTAGCCAAGCAATCCGTTCACTTATGAATCATCTCCATGAGTTGCACTCTTATAGTTTCAAACAATGTGATTATAGGATTTTCCTTAGTATCAGTTATGCTCTTGTTGAACTTTCACACTACTTATTCAAGGAAGCATTGCATTTTGAACTTGTCTTGAAATGAGACTTCCTTCATTGCACCGGTAGCCTTTGGGACTACCAATTATAAGCTTTTCTATCAACTGCTTTAAACTCTTCCATTGCCAAATCAAAAGTACATACTCTAATTACCATAACAACCTTTCAAACCAAAATTTTAAGTTCTAGTCCTTTGTGATGCAAAGTTCTCGTAAAAATGCATTAAGCAAAATTTATGTTCTATTTTACGTGTTAGATTTGCTAGTGCTTGCAATAATTCTTTTTGCTTGTCACACAAAAAAGTCCAGTATATTAAATTTGCAAGGTCTATAATTCCCAGATCTTTAGCAATCATACTAATAAACCGCTACCATATCTTGTATGTTTCTTATACTACGATTGCCCATGTAAATGGATACATTTAATCATTTTCATGTGTGGCCATGCTTGATAGAAGTATACCCTTGTAGCCTGATGACAAGTGACAACCATCAAACCGCACAAAGTTCCCACATCCTTATAGAGAACCCATCCTCAACACATCTAGACATATGTAAACTCCTCTAAACTTGAATTAATCTTGACATCACTCACTCTTTACTTCACAAGTGGATCTTGGGTTAGAATCAAGAAATACTTATCAATAACTTCTGAGCATCCAAAATTGCTCATCTTCATTCCCTGTAATCATACTCATCACTAGAGCCCTAACTTTGAAGACTATTGTTTTGGATAGTTTCAAAACATTCTCACTCTCAATTGTTTTCTTTAATGAAGCACTTGGGCATGTTGGATTATTCATCAACCTATCAAAATACTTATTTGCCACCCATATAAAGTTTACTTGAGGAATATGCAAAGCTCTATTATATGTATGTACGATGTTAAAGGTTTTAACTTGTAAAATACGCTCCTTTTGCACTGTGGAAACATATATGGGCCAATCATAACCGTCATAACACACTACTTTTAACTTATTCAGTGCATTTTTAGTGAACTTTACCCATCTCCTTTTTTATCTCATAATTTCTAGTCACTTCTCTAAACCATCTAGCATTGCTAAAGCACATCCCCAACTTAAAAACACGATTCTCCATATCAACCTCCACAATGAACTTGGGATGTGTATGCCCAACTTGACTATTGATGTTTGGGAGATCTGCATTATCACATAATGTATCTCCATGCAAACTAGTTCTTCCATACCACTCTCTATTGAACTTTCAATCTCTAGACATCATATATTTCTTTTCTTTTTTGTATAACTCATCAAGATAAATAATAGCAAACCTATCTTCGTCAATACCCTCATTACACCTACTATCAAACATGGTATAGTTTACTTCTTCACATTCCTCACCTAATGCAAAATGGAAGCCAAAAAAAAAAGTCAATATGTTTCCTGAATAAAACAAACCTACACAAGGAGAAACACAAGTTACAACTACAATATATTATATTTGGAGAGGTTCCAATAACAATTTAATTGAAAAGAACTTCTAGTGCACAGACAAAAGCCTTATATGAAGTAAGGTAAGAAAGAAAATTGTTGTCATTTGCAACATTTTGAAACAACTTTGATTGAAAACTTTAAATTTGATTACTCTTTGATTGAAAACTTAAAATCAAGAATGTAAAATTTAGAAGCGATGAAACAAAGTCTTGCAAAATTTAAGGATTGGGTTTGCATGAAATCTAGTATAAAAAATCTTTAGTCTAATTCTACAATTAAAAATGGGATTTATGCAATAAACAACAAAACATGAGTTAATGGATTAATTGTTAACAACAAAACATACACACACAAAATGAGTGCCAAACTCTAGAGTGCAAAAACTTGGCACGGAAGAATACATGAGTGCCAAAAATTAGGAAAGTGACACTTAAGTACTAAAAACAAAGCAAAATTGATCATTTAAGTGCCAACAGAGAAAAATCCGGCCAAACACCCTAACATGGCTAGACAAATGCAAAAACTATGTCGTTTTGCTGCTAACGTTGGTAGATAATTAATATCAAAATTAATTAAATTAAATTTAAAACTAAATTTATTTTATTTTTTCAAAAAAAAAAAAAGAGAGAGAGAGAAGAAAGAGAAAGAGACAGAAGGCGAAGGTTGAGCCATCGCCGCGACTCCTCACCATCGCTAGGAAGGGCAAAAGACAGTGGGGAGAGGGCCGTGCATTTTGTCTCCTCTTCCTCCTCTTTTTTTTTTTAAATAATTAAATATATATTAAATTATTATTTAAATAAAATAATTTTATTTAATATATTAAAATTTAAAAAAAAATAGACAAAATGATATCATTTTGATTCTTTATTGTTAACTCAACTTCTTGACATGCCACATAGGCGAGTTATATTATTAAAAAGTTGTTACGTAGGATTTTCGATCACCTTCGCCGGACGTAACACTCAAGTGTCTCATTTTTGGAAAAAAAAAAAAGTGACACTTAAGTGTAATTTTGTAACTTTTAGCACTTAAGTATCTCATTGTATTAAATTTTGGTACTTCAAGTGTACTTTTGCCTACAAAATATGTAAACGGAAAAAAAAAATTGAAAAGCATGGATTACAAATGACATGAAGAGACCATGACTTAGGCCCCGTTAGTTTAACATTTAGAAAGGGCTTTGGGGCTCTAAAGGAGTTTAACCAAATACAAATGGTATTTGGTACATTTTTTGGAGGGCCCTAAAGGCCTTTAAGGGAATGGAGGGTTTGAAATGCCTTAGGAAATAGTATTTTCAGGATACTGCTTAGTTGGTTTGATGACAATATGTCAGTTTCCCATCCCATCCTCATTTATCAAACATAATTCCAATTTTGCCCCTTTATAAACGAAAAAAAACCTTAAGATAAGAAAGCACTCCTCTCTTTCACTTGCCTCTACTCACCAGGTCTATGCTCCTTGCGCTCCTCTCTCCCTCAAACTCTCTTTCTCATGATCATTGCTTGTACAGCTCTTGCCAACGGCTTATTCATCTTGATTGAACTCCACTTGAGCCCTAGCCTCCCTCAAATAAACTACGTCGCGAAACACCATGACCACTAGCACTACAAAAAGTGATGCAAGCCAAGGGTAGGCTTTCTCAAACAGTAAGATTGGGAGAGTGACTCGCACACGGGAAAACAGGACAAACAGAAATTTCAGCACTGCGCAAGCTTAGGAGAACAGTTGTATCTGCTCCGACTCTTCAAAGAACGGAGTGAAAACTCTTCTAGGTTTTCAAAGGAATGAACTCTACAAGGGTCACGATATTTGCTTCAAAGCCGATCTTCTTGGTCGAGAGAGCTGGTCTTCAATGCGCACTGCATCAAAGTGCCTCCTCCGCTATGTCTAATAGGGTTGCATCTCGGGGTGCGACTTGGGGATCGAGAAGCGGCCGTACCATTAGAGCTGCGGATGCACGCTTCACAAGAAATCCAAGAGCAACTGCTCTTGTCCCATGGCGAAGAACAAGAGCGTCGTATCCAATCGGGAGGGCATGAAGCGAGAGGTCTCTGGTCTTGATGGCTTCCGCGAATTCGACGCCGTTATCTCCGCTAGTCATGGGGAGGTCTCAGATGGTGGGTCCTCGCAATGGAGATAGGGAAAGGGACTGAAGATGTGAAATTTTTCATGTTTTTTCGATTTCGTTTGTTTTTCTTTTGCTTTTGGTAGCTAAGATGAGGGTTGTTGATGATTTATTCATTTTGATCTCTCTGTGACCAGCTTAGGAATTTAGAAGAACCCTTCATTGAATTAGAAATCTGATCGATCTATAGACATGGTGGCGTCCTCTGGTGTCTGGGTGAAAGTGTTGGGATTGCAATGTCCATCTGTTGATATGTTGGGAGCCAATTTTATCTACCAATAAATGTAATTGATCTTAATAGAGCCATACTTTTTCATCCAATTCTTGTTTTGTTCGTCCATTCTTTTGTATTAAAAAGGAGTTGAGTGTGAGGAGGCAAATCTGATCACAAGAAAAATCTTGACATATATAAGTGATGGTGAGATTTTTCTTGACATGGATTCAAATCCAGTTATTTTTGCTCGGGCAAATTCAGATCTTATCTCCCATCTTGCAATCACAATCTGCACAATGGCAAGTCGTTCATCTTCTTGATTCATCTGATGCCCCATTCCTCCACATTCCTTTTTCTTTGGAGGGTCAATCTTCAATAGAGAAATGAAGGAGGGAATGAATACCTCTCAATGTGGGGTGAGTGCTTCAAATGAAAATACTTCTCTGGATCAAATAGCCATGAGTTTGAGAAATAGTAAAAGAAGATTGCAATATTTACGGATAACTTATTCCTTTCTTCGCGATGTATGTGATTATGTTTATTAGAATGAAATTACTCTCTTCTTAATTGAGAAAGATCCATTTATTTGTAAATTTCTTAATATGTTTCTTTTACATCACTCTCAATGCAAAAATAAAAAGTTATCATCATTATTTTTCATTTTTAAATAAAAAAGTTATCATCATTATTTTTCATTTTTAAATAAATTAAATTTAAAAACTTTAAATTGACACACAAAAGAACTTTTTAAATGTATATTTATCAGATGGCATTTCCTCCAAAGTTGCATCTCAAGACACTTTTCAATTACATTTTGCCAAATAATATTTGCATTTTGCCAAATCCATCTAGGCTAAAGGGATTTGCATTTCCCCCAGGGTATTCCCCCAAAGCCAAACCAAAGGGACCCTTGCTCCACAATTAGATAATGCATAATGAATAATCAACTCACTACCATCACTGCCATTGTTGTGGTATTCCATCACATGCCCAAGCCTTGTCAACATATTACTCCAACAGGTGCAATTGCTCCTCTTGAGCAAAGGAAATGTAAGTTAAATCAAATTAGGAATCTAACATCCATGAAAATGAAAGAAATAAGAAAATTTAGGAAAATTAGGGCCGTGAATCAAAGCTCCAATTTGGAAATAAGGGCTACAAAGGAAATGCTGATTTCGTTCAAAATCCCTCACCTTCGCACACCGCCGCCGTTGCTACCAGTCGCAAACTACCATCTAGTCACATGTCGCTGATCACACACCACACATGATTGCGCACTACCTCAAGAGTTCTCAAGCTCGTTTCACACTCCCATCAGCAAAGGTCCATGAATATTGTTTGAGCTTTTCTTGGTTGTTTACTCTCCCATCAACGCCGTCCGATCGAACACCACCACTGGTTGTACACTGTCGATCACTCAATTGTTCAGTTCTTAGCCTTCGGTTTTTTTTTTTTTAAGTGTGTTGGGAGAAAGAGAGAAGTAAATTTTGTGTTTTTACCTTCATAAATTTGGCTATTCTTTTTTTCAAAATTTTATTGGATGTAAATATCCTTGTTCAAATTGCTTGAAAAGTCACATACTTGTTAGCCGGCGAGGATTTGATCAGCCGGCGAGTTCATACCCTTATTTGAGACTGGTTTGAGTACTTTAGTCATTTATTCGAAACAATAGAAAATAACCTCACTTCATATCATTATTTAGAATTTTCTCTATTAAACTTAGAGACCGTTAGTAACATGATTCATTATATCTTTGATAACTTTGAAACCGTTAAAACTCAAAAATAATTTATAATACTTTCATAGTAGTAATTTCATCGTATCATCTGATAAGTTACTAATTAATAAATGCGACTACTAATGAAGTTGAGCTACTATTCTTTAATTTACGAGGTATTTAAACCTGGTATATTTCATTAATTTGTTACTATGTTGCTGACAAATATATCAGGAAATTAATATATGAAAATATGGGTAACAATCTAATAATGGACTTCATAGGGGCTAACATAATTACGCTGTTGGTAAGTTATAATAGTATGTAAGCATTTTCGTGATCTATCATCAGGATGAGCGGTATAATAATTATTTTAGTGGGAAATTATTAAAATATCAACTGGGCCAACAAGTCGCCAGTCAACTTCTTATTACCAAATGAACCAATTACAATGGAACATGCTTTTGTTATCCTCTCTCTGGCTTATTCTTCAAGAAAAAGCAAAGAAATGGAAAAGTAAAAAGGAAAAAATAAAAAAGGAGAGGTCTTAATTTTCTTTTTGAAAGAAGCGAGATCTTAAGTATACAATGATGGAAAATTATAAAACCAAAGGAATTCTCAAAACAAGCAAATTGACATGAACGATTGCGGAGAAAACTTCTACGCCCTTTTTCTTGATTTGGGCTTTAATGCCATTTTGACATGAACATACACATGTAAATCCCTATCTCTCTACACTATGTGTACAGCAAACTCAAAACCAATTTTAACATCTTAAATTCTACAAATAAATCCAAAAAATTCTCGTGTGTTCTTAAAATGAACCCTAATCTTATAACGTGTTATGGGACGAAATTATAATTTGAAGAACAACAAAGATCCCAATATGGGGATTTTTCCATGATATTGCACTTATTCTCAGACACGTTACTGAAAACTTTAATGGTATAACTATGGTAAAAAGGCCAATAGAGGTGGCCTGGGCAATCTATAACGTGATTTTTTTGGTGATATCAGGTAGGGGTGAGCGTGGTTTCCGAGTAGAAGCGGGAACCGGAGGTTCCGATTTGGTTCCTGATTTTTAAAGGAGCGGTTTCAGTTCCCGGTTCCGATTTGGTTCCTGATTTTTAAAGGAGCGGTTTCAGTTCCCGGTTCCTTTTTTCCGGGAACCGGTTAGGGCTCCAAAAGGAGCCCCAAATACAATTTCCTTTCATTCAGACCTGGAACTTTCACGCCGCCGGGATGCCGCTCTCCCTCAAGGCTGCCGCCACCGGACGCCACTGTAGGACGCTAGTCGTCGACGCCGCACGCCCGAACCCTCACTACTCGACGCCAGTCACTGCCCCAAATCTCTGAGTCTCTCCCGTGTTCTACCTCTGCCCGTTGCCAACACCGCTCGCCCTTGACGCCACCGCCGGATGCTGCAGGCCACGCTGCACAAGTTTCTTAAGCTTCCTTTGAAGTTCGATCTATCTGGATAACTTCATCTTTGAGCCGAAACCTTCACAAGTTTTCTCTCTAGAGCGAAACTGATGGAGTGGTCATGTAGTTTGGCAGAAAATTACTCAAGAAAGTTGGGAAGAAGCTCAGGTAGAGATGTTTGAGGGCGCTTGGTTATGACCAGTATTCAGTGTCCCTTCTCATATTTTGTCTTTCTTTTTGTTTATATGTGGTTGGACCATTCTCCATGTGCAGGTATGAGCCATTAGCCTATTTGCTAGGGAAAGAATACTTCTTCCATGCTTATGGTCCAATCTATGCCCTTTCAGCAGAAGTAGTTGCAAGTTTGGTGGCTCTCAGAAACAACAGGCATGTTTTCTGATCAATGTCTTCTGACTAGCTTAAATAGCCTTATAGATATATCTGCATATGGCTATTTCATTTCTGGGTGTCATTAAGGAAGTTTCCAACTTTTTCCCAAAGCTGTGAGTGCTTATCCTTTGTCACATCAGACTTCTACTGGAACTCATGATTACAAAGATCTGATTTTAGTTGGATCAATCTAATTTGCTTAGCTACACCAAATTATGCTTTAGTTCTTATATTGCTTAATCATGCAGTTCCTAATTTAAGAAGAGAGAACAAACTAGCTAAGCAAATTGCGTTCTGCATATATGGATTCCTCGTCAATAGCCAACATTCACATCCAGCAATTTGACCCGTAATGGCTGCTGCACTCACGCAGTGTGGCATGTGCTTGTGTTCATTTCATCATAAGATAGATACTTGGGGTGAAAAATCATGCTCTCGTGGTAGATTCAGCCAATGATATCTTGCTCCTTAGGTGGCCTTGACTGAGACCTTTGCTTGAAGAGCTATACATTTATTAAAATAGAGTATCTTATATAATTACATGCAAATTAAGGTGAGATGTAGAGCATTTAGACCTTATAGAAGACTTGATACAGAATTTGGCGTAATGGTCTAAAAGAATTCATATAGCCGGACCTGGCTAGTGGCATGAGGCTTAGGGTGTGTTTGTTTTACAGAAAACGTAACGTTTTTTGAAAATGTTTTCCGGAAAACCCTTTTCCAGGAAAACGGTTAGTTTTCCTTTATTTGGTGATACGTGACTGAAAATATTTTATGGTGTTTGGATTTCATTTGAAAAATGATTGAAGGTGTAGAAGACGCCGACAAAAGGAAGAGGAGGGAGCGAAGCCAACGGGAGCGCAGGAGGGGCTAGGGTTGGAGGAGGCAGCGGTGACGAAAAGGAGGGGCCGAAGGAGAAGGAGAGAGGAGAGGAGGAGTTAGGGTTTATGTTCATAGTCAAAAAAAGAAAAGAAAAAAAAAAAAAAAAAAAAGAAAGAAAAAAAAAAAAGAAAGAAAAAAAAGATATAATAATAACAAATTCAAAAATTTTAATTAGAAATTCTTTTTAATAATAAATTTTTCATCAAGCAAGGACCTTAAAATATTTTGGAAAACGTTTTCCGGTTTTTTCAAAAGGGAAATTGTTTTCCTAAATTTAAGCTTTGGAAGGAAAACATTTTCCGTTGACTCATTTTCCTAAATAAACCAAACACTAAAAAATGAGGAAAACGTTTTCCCGGAAATTGTTTTTCGCAAAACAAAAACACCCTTAATTTATTGTTGTGTATATTGCTCCGAACCTTCCATGTCTAATTCATTGTTGAGAAGTCGATTGAGTCTAATGCAATGCTCAAGCACTTGCACAACTTCAACACTTTGTTTTAGGTCATCAAAAAGCCTAATAATTTACATTTGTCATTGAATGCTGGACCAGTCATATCTTTTGCTGATCTACGGATTGTATCATGATGAAATCTTGCAAACCTAGACAATGCAATCAAGTGAGCCAACACTTCTCTCGATTAGTCATTTTATCAGATGTTTATTCTGTTTGAATGACAGTGTTCAGATGTTCAGCAATGAGGACGTCACAATTGGTGCATGGATGCTTGCAATGAATGTCCACCATAAGAATAACAAAGAGCTATGTCAACCAAAGTGTACGTCCTCATCCATAGCTGTGTGGGATATACCGAAATGTTCAGGTTGGTCTCAGTACTAAAAAAAGATCTGTTTTTGATAGACAAGACTCTATAAAGGCCCAATCATCATTACGCACAAAAAATTGGTAACGGCACGATTGAATTTTCCAATGGTTTGGCACAGTTATTTGTCAAAAGTAGTTGATCTTTCTGTTTGGTGCTCATCAAAGTGTCTAGTCGGTCCAGAATGACATTCTAAAGCTTCATCAAACTTGGTTTTTGATTATGTATGTCAAGATTCTTGGCACATTGGTATGTTTGCTAAGACGTGGAAAGTTACCGTAGAGTATGCGCATATGTTATAGTTCAAATCTAAAAATTAAAAAAAAAAAGAAAAAGATCCTGTTGGAATTTGAAATCGATCCTGGAACAGATTACAGGTTCTTGATTCTGACAGGTAGATTCCAAGTTCCAAAATATAATAAACCTATATTCGAGGGTAGGTTCCAGGTTCCAACAGAACCGAACCGAAACCTAGAACCACTCACCCCTAATATCAGGGATGGTCTTCGACATATTTTGAAGACTCGGCAAAATGGTCGATAGAGGCACCTTAGTAAAAAATTTTACAAGGGTCATCTTTTTCTTTGTCCTTAATTTGCTAAATAATCAATATATACAAATTTCATTTAGGGTTAATACTACGAAAAATCCAAAATTAGTGTATATGTGATAAATTTACGCCAAACTAATTTTTCGATTGGAAAAATGTCCAAATTAGTATACTTGTGATAAATTTACTTTCAAAACTAAATTTTTAATTACAAAAAACTCACAAATGGATATATTTGTGATAAATTTATCTTCAATTAATTTCCGTTAAATTATATTAATACCACGAAAAACTATAAACCAGTGACAAATGGAGAGTAAAAATCCAAAATTAGTATACCTATTAACTATCATGTATCATCTAATTCAGTAATTCGACAGTAAAATTTAATAAAAACTAATGAATGATAGATTTATCACGAATCTATCAATTTATAATTAATTTATCATGGACATATCAATTTGAAAATTTTCATAATATTAACCCTTTCATTTATTTTTTTCCAAAAATACACCAATTTCCTTTTTTCCAGATTTTTCCTCAGTTTTTTTCTGGGCAAAAATCAAGCTACGCGGCTGAACCAACTCCCAAGCCAAGCCACCAGTTCTCTCGCGCATTTCCAATCCAACGTCCGATTCCAACACGCAACGGCGAGAATGCCTCCGCTGATATTTTAGGTTTCTATCCTTCGTCCTCCTCCTCCTCCTCCTCCTCGTCACTACTCCCGCTCCTCTGCAACTCCATTCCTCCCTCGCGAGAAGGCCTCCGCCGTCGATGGAGCGAGCGGCTCTCCTCCGCTCCCTCTCCTGCTCCTCCCTCGCCTGCACCACCCGTCTCTTCTTCTCCCGCTCCTCCTCCTCCTCTCACCCCCGCCGCCTCCTCCGCCCTTGCGGCGGCGGCGGCCGACCGGCCAACGGCGCCTCCCGGCGTCCCCTGCACCTCCGCCGCTCCCGGCTGCTCCCCCGGTCGTCGTCCTCTTCTTCTTCTTCTTCTTCTTCTTCTTCTTCTTCTTCCTCGCTCAGGTTCGGCCGGAACTTCTCTTCGTCGCTCGCTCCTCGCGCCATCGCGACTCCTACGACTCAGCCTTCTCCAGGTGACTCCCGCTTCGCTGCGCCCGCTCCTCTCGAGCTGGTCACTCTTGCTTCGCGAGCTGCTGTAGCGACCTCGTGTGCTTAATCCGTGTTTTGGATTGGCATTTGGAGTTTGCCGTTTCGTGTATCGGCGATTGGGACGGGGTTTGATTTGTTTTTAGATTCTGATTGGTGTTTTGGGGATTGCAGAGGTTTTTGGTGTTCAGGATGGGGTTGCCGAGAAGTACGGGTTCGAGAAGGTGTCGGAGGAGTTCATTAAGGAGTGTAAATCCAGAGCGACTCTCTTCAGACATAAGAAGACTGGTGCCGAAGTGATGTCCGTGTCGAACGACGACGAGAACAAAGTCTTCGGGATCGTTTTCCGGACTCCGCCGTGAGTACTCTTTATGTCGAGTAATATTTGGCATTTGCGGGGGCAGGTGGTGCTTCAGAGTGGGTGGCCGTTTTACTCCATTGGTTGAGTTGTTTTATGGACTTAATCTGAGAAGATTGCCTTGATGATTCTGCGACCTTCTTCGCCTTTCTTTTTGAGTTGCGTGGAGTGGTTGCCTTCTAATTTATGTGCATTTTCTCATATCTGGCTATTATTTCATCCACCTCTTTTCATCATCACATGCCTTACTTATGTTGTAGACAAGAATAGCTTGATACATGAAAAGGTGGATATGTAAAGGATGATCTTTTACATATAAATTAGGCATAAACTCTAGATGGACTCCTTTACATTTTCTTGATTTATGCTTGCATGAAATTGTGTAATATAAATGTTAGCAGATACAAACTTGTCAGGTTACCTGGTGAACTGGATTATTAGTTAATGTGTATTTGTCTCTCTGTGCTTTCTTCTTCAAATATCACCCAGAAAGAGTGTTGTTTTTTTTTTTTGGCTGAAGTCTTGGTTAGTGTATCAAAATTATGGTATATTGATGGATCACTCATTTTCATACTGTCAGTCCTATTCCAGCACCTCCTGGATAATGCTACAGGATATAGGTAGGGGAGTATAGTGACTGGTTGAGATGTCCTGTTGTTGAGATCATACTTGTCAAAATCTCCTCTGCTGTTATGTTTGGACCAGGGGTTGCCTTTGAACATATTTTTTCTTAGTTTTATGTTGTTTCCAACCAGAAGGGAGTATTGCTTGATGATATTTAACTATTTTTAAGATTTGTCACAAAACTATTTTTAATTAGCTAAGGGAGGATGGCATGAGCTAAACTACATTTTTCTCATATAATGCTACGGAAGGCTTCTTGTCAAGATTCTCTTAGGTCACTACTTCGCGATAGAATCCCCTTTAGTTGCCCATTTTTGTGGTGCCTTTTTTTGATTTGCTGAGATTCTGACCTTGCTAGACATGGTATGGTGTAAGAAAATCTAGAAAGAAGCTTATACAAGTAGATACTTCTCTGGGCCATAAGCCATTGGTGGAAAGATGTAGTGGATAATGAAGAAAACGGTTTTAATATGCCATATCTTTCAATTGAGGCTTAACCAAGGGTACCATTTTTCTTTATTTTATTGGGAAGCTCTACCAAAGAAGAGAAATAAGTTCTTTTTCTGTTTTTGAATCATTTCAGTTGAGATCTAATATATTCTTTAAGTTCAAGTTTTTGGATGATTGTCATATGTAGATTGTCTTTTCCTTTATTCCCTAACAGTGCTCAATCTCTTATAGCCTTTGCTTTACTGAATTCTTTCTACAGAAACAATTCCACTGGTATTCCACATATTCTTGAACACAGTGTCCTATGTGGGTCCCGGAAGTATCCTTTGAAGGAGCCATTTGTTGAGTTGCTGAAAGGCAGCTTAAACACTTTCCTGAATGCATTTACATATCCTGATAGGACCTGCTACCCCGTTGCTTCTACTAATATGAAGGTGAAGAGTAGGTTGAAACTTGAGATCTATTCAAATGAACCTAGTGCTGATTCTGATACTTGACTGATGTGATTGAAACAGGATTTCTATAATTTGGTTGATGTGTACTTAGATGCTGTCTTCTTCCCTAAATGCATAGACGACATTCAAACATTTCAACAGGAGGGCTGGCATTATGAACTCAACAATCCTTCAGAAGAAATTTCTTATAAAGGTATCTATACATGATGTGCTAGTGAAACTCATTTGAATACATTCTTACAGATAGTAAAGGTATTTACTAATGCGCCTTCTTGGTAACTGATTGATGGTATGCTGAATATCAGGTGTCGTCTTCAATGAGATGAAAGGTGTCTATTCCCAGCCTGATAGTATTTTGGGTCGAGCTTCACAGCAGGCAAGTTTATTTCGTGCATTGTATACCTGTAAATTCAGTAGACTATTCAATCTTCAATCTGAGGCATAGAACGTCTTGGTACACGCTGGTATTTTGGTTTGAGTTTTGCATATCCTACTGTCTTTTCATTTTTCTGCCAGGTTCTCCAAGTCTGATTAGAAAATGAAACATCTAACAAACATATTCATTCTAACAGACCAGTGTGTAGTCTCTCCTTCCATTATTCATTTTTTATCCACTTTCATTTTAAGATGACCAGAGATGCACTCGTTTGACTGTTTTGAGTTCAGACTCATTTTCCTGTGCTGAGAGATAGAGCAAAACTAAAGAATGGTTTTTGACTTTTATGGAATGTAATTCATGATTTAAATAGCCTGGCAGATTCTATACATACTAGGATTTTCTAAAGAGATGGCTTCTTTTCCCCATTATATTAGAACTTTCTGATATAACTTGAGTTTTTCTTTTTCCAAGAGTATGACTGTAGTATAGAGCTGATTAATTTGTAAGACCTCTGTGAAAATTAATAAAAAATAATCAGTATATCCTTTGAGATATTTGAATGAATTTAATTAACTTTTTTTCCTGATATCTGTGTCATTTCTTTTCTTAATGTATCCCTGGTGTCTGATGTTAATTTTAGCACTCTCCTTAGCTTGGTTTTTGGGCTAGAAGACATTTAAGTCCTCAACTCAACACATCATTATATTGACATCAACATCCACCAAGTTCCATTGATGCAATTTCTTTTCCCTAAAATAAAATCTGCTTGACCTGCTTATGGAGAGTAGATGACAACTTTTTCAGTCCAGTCGATTTCCTGAATCTGGCATGATCCTTTATTCTATGTCTATAGATATTCTTCCTTCTGTAAACTGCCTCATCCTGTTATTGGTAGTATTGCTTTTGAGACCATCATATTTTGGCTATGTATATGACGCCACTAGCATGCTAAGTATCTACTTTGTTTGAAGGCACTTGATTGTGGATCCAACTTCCCTAACAGTTTTGCATCTAAATCTACCCCACATTTATTACCTTACCATTATATATGGCAGGCTCTTTTTCCAGACAATACCTATGGTGTTGACAGCGGAGGTGATCCACAAGATATTCCTAAACTGACATTTGAGGAATTCAAGGTTCGTTTTGTTTGTTTCCTATTGAATTTGTTCCAACCTGGTTATTGTTTTTACAAATGGAATCATAATGCTGCTGCTTGTAAGCTTCTTTAGTGACAAACATTTAACTATTTCATGAGAGTCAGCATCATAATATAGTGCAACCTCCAAAAGTGGAAAATAAATGAAAATAACCACAGTAGTGATTGCTCTGATGATGATACTTCTGAAGGATTTCTTCTGTTGGTCCCTAAATTCACTATTTCTTTCTTGAACCGTACAGGAGTTCCATCGCAAGTATTACCATCCCAGCAACGCTAGGATATGGTTTTATGGTAATGACGATCCAAATGAGCGTCTACGCATCCTTAGCGGTAATTTGGCAATTTTAGTCATACTATTACTGCATGTGTGATGTATATACCTTTGAATTAGGTATCAACTTTTCTATCTCCTATCCTATAAGTAGAATAGTTCTTTGTTGCTGAATGATGTGGTAGTAGAAGTTTGCGAAGATTACTTAGTAGCATTGACCTCATTGGCATATGTCATGGAAACTGGATTTGGTTTTAAAATGGTGTGAGGCAAAGGTTATGCAGACTAAATAGATTAATCTTGTCTATTGTTGACAAAAAGATCTGGTGTGTGGTTCTGTTTGTATGTGCTTTCAGTTATTTGTTCAGTAAATTGTGCCGAATTTTGTCTATGTAGGTCATTTCTAGAAATGATAATGCTTAGCTAGTCTATTTAAAGTGATGATGATGAGCAGAGAATCTCACAACTCTTTATTGCAGAGTACCTCGACACGTTTGATGCAAGTCCTGCTGCGAATGAATCAAAAGTGCAAACCCAAAAATTATTTTCCAAGCCAGTTAGGATTGTTGAAAAATACCCTGCTGGCGAAGGTGGTGAGTTGAAGAAGAAGCACATGGTATGCCTTAATTGGTTGCTCTCAGATAAACCCTTAGATTTGGAGACTGAACTTACACTTGGATTTTTGGATCATCTCATGCTGGGATTTCCTGCTTCTCCGCTGAGGAAAATTTTGTTAGAAAGTGGTCTGGGGGATGCTATTGTTGGAGGTGGGATTGAGGATGAGCTCCTTCAGCCTCAGTTCAGCATTGGTTTAAAGGGTGTTTCCGAAGATGACATTCCAAAGGTAGAAGAATTGATTATGAGTACCCTGAAAAAGTTAGCAGAGGAAGGTTTTGATACAGATGCTGTAGAGGCATCTATGAATACCATTGAGTTTTCTCTCAGAGAGAACAACACCGGATCATTTCCCCGTGGCTTGTCTTTGATGCTTCGGTCCATGGTAAGCAAGAAGGCTTTTTAATTCTCTTCCAACTTTATATTTCTTGCTGCTGAATTTTGCAATTATGTTTAGTCATTATTTTCCTTGTTTCAATTACTTAACCTGTTTCCATATTTATAGGGCAAATGGATATACGACATGGATCCTTTTGAGCCACTAAAATATGAGGAGCCCTTGATGGCCTTGAAAGCAAGAATAGCCAAGGAAGGCTCCAAGGCTGTTTTCTCTCCGCTGATAGAGAAGTTCATCTTGAACAATCCACATCTTGTTACTGTTGAAATGCAGGTATGCAACTTTACAGAGGCCATAATGCTTCAATGTTTGACATGTCAGATTGTGACGAGCATCTTTTATTTCAGCCTGATCCAGAGAAAGATTCCCGTGATGAAGCTGCTGAGAAAGAAGTCCTAGATAAAGTCAGACGAAGTATGACAGAAGAAGATTTAGCTGAGTTAGCACGTGCCACACAGGAACTACGTTTGAAGCAGGAAACTCCAGATCCACCAGAAGCTTTGAGAACTGTCCCAAGCCTTTCTCTGCATGACATTCCTAAAGAGCCTATACGTGTACCTACAGAGGTCAACCTATTTAACATGTTAACTTTGTGATGCCAAGCTATGTATCAGAGTGCCAGGCTTCTTAACATTCGCATGGTAATGCAGGTTGGAGATATTAATGGTGTGAAAGTTCTGCGACACGATCTCTTCACAAATGATGTTCTTTACACTGAGGTTGTGTTCAATATGAGTTCTCTGAAGCAAGAACTTCTTCAATTGGTACCTCTTTTCTGGTAAGTTTTATTAAAGAGATTGCGTATCATTCTCTTCACTTCATAAAGATAGTAAAAGTGGACACAGCTGCCAAGACTCAGGTTAGGTGTTCAGGCTTGATAAGGTTCCATCTAATCTGATATCATTATTTGTCAGATATGCCTTGGAAGCACAAATACAGAAAATATTTTTCTGCTATGCTGCTGATCTTGGTGGCTGCAGTATCACTATTATACATGTCAATTTCTCTTTGAAGTGCTTTCTTTGTCAGTGGGATTTAAATTTGATTCTTTTACTTTACTTAACACTCTTACAGTCAGTCGTTGCTGGAGATGGGGACAAAGGACTTGAGTTTTGTGCAACTTAATCAGTTAATTGGAAGGAAAACTGGAGGCATATCTGTTTATCCATTCACATCATCAGTTCGTGGCAAGGAGGATCCTTGTAGCCATATCATTGTCCGTGGCAAAGCCATGGCTGGACGCACCGAAGACCTTTTCAATCTGGTATATTGGTTCTCATTCTTTATTTTTTGTGACAATATGCTTTGCTTCCATGCAATAGATAATTTTTACTGGTTGAAGTACTCTTTTTGGTTGGCTTATAGTTGCTTTGAATGCTTGTCTAGTTTTTGCTTAGAAAGGTCTTGCACCATGAGGTATTCTGGGTGTTGAAAGATGTGTGGTTACCTGATTAATAAGGTCACAGTGATAGCAAGACCACCCCCACCACCCCCAAAATAAATGAAAGGCTAAATATGGCATAAAAAAAAGGAGTTGTCCTAAAGTTACAAAATATGCAGCATACAGAGACTCATGAGGAGAGTTCTTAAATTTTTATGGCTTTTAGCCAGTTTGTATTATCTAACAGCTATGCATTTTCTCGTTACTTACAAGAGCTCTTTTTGGGTGAGGCCTAAGAGGAGGATAATTGATGAAGAGGTCAGAAATTTAAATGATTTTGTACTTATTAAATTAGACAACAGTATGTGGTTCATTTGAGAGGATTCTTCTGTGTTTGTAATTTTGGAACAAGAGTCAGAGCCTTACTCTCAGTGTAGTGGAAAATTATCGTAGATGTACATTCATTGGTTGACAATGCGGATGCTTCCTCCTGTAATTTAGCTCTTCTTTGTATGGGTTTGCAGCTTGTTCGTGTCCTAGAGGGATTTCTCTTTACCTATAAAGACAAACAGAAAAGATGATAGTAGACGTTGATGCTACCAAGTGGACAAAAGGAGTCAATTGTGAATTTGTGATGCGCCTTCTCCTTTCTCTTACTCTTAGCTGTATGAGGGAAGAGTGGAGGGAGTGCCTAAAAGGAAAAAGGATAGTTTTTCAAAAGGACCAAACTAATGGCATATAAACACTTAATGCTGGATACAGATTTTCTAATATTGATTCTCATCCTCCAGAGGATATCATAGGGTCAAGCTATCAGAGTTGGGTTTGGGATTGCTCCTAAGATCATAGAAGTAACACTGAGGGGACCCTGTTGCCGAAGGGGATTGGAGAGTCTTTAGTTCAGTAGGTTTCTTGAAGAGGCTTCTGGCTATGCAAGAAATGCAAGAATAATCCTTTTATTTATTTATTTATGGACAGGGAAGTAGATCTGTCCATCTATCCCTCTTTTCTGAATCTGGATATATGACAAGTTGTCTGTTTCATTTGACATTTGATTCTAACATTTACAATTGACTGGACTTGATTATACTTATGCCAAGGAAGCCTTGTTATCTTAAAAACTTAAGTAAGAAACCTCAATGTTTTCCTGTTTATGTGATAAGAATGGAATTAGTTTATGTGATCTTACTTTATTATTCTAATGTTTTTTTTTTTTGGTAAAGTACTTTATTATTCTAATGTTCATTCCTGCTTGGGCTTTGATTTTTGCTAAACGGAATTTTATCATTTCAGTTTAGTATGTAATCTTGATAAGTCACTTATATTTCCATTTACCTTTAAGGTTAATTGCATTCTTCAAGAAGTTCAATTTACGGATCAGCAGAGGTTCAAGCAGTTTGTGTCCCAGAGCAAAGCAAGAATGGAGGTAATTTTTTTTTTTCCTGATGGACAACACATATCTCCATTTGTGAGTTTGCTCAGAGGTAATTTTTATGCACAGAATCGACTGAGAGGCAGTGGCCATGGAATTGCAGCTGCTAGGATGGATGCAAAGCTGAATGTTGCTGGGTGGATTTCTGAGCAAATGGGTGGTGTCAGGTGGTGCAACTTGGAGTTTTCTTTAACTTACTTCCATCCCACAGTGCTGTCTTCTTATTCGGCTGTGTTTCTTCCATTTTATTAATCTACATTGAGGAGTGTTGATGAGAACATATATAATAGAACAGACAAAGCAATCTAAGAACTGCAATTGAGTCAATAAGAAAACACCTTTTACAGAAGAAATTGTATGATTTCATACAAAGCAAGGTATTATGATCCTATGACAGATTGAGCAGTAACATAAGGATAAGAGGTAAATTAACTTTGAGGAGTTTGATGCAGATAGAGACTCCATTTGTTGAGTTTAGTGCACATTTGCCAAAATCCTGACTGATCACTGATTGCATTTCTTTGAGCCTTAGCTCATAAAAGTTGAGGACCTACAGTCCTTTCCTGTGAGGCTGGAGGCTAGGTATAAGCCCTTCCATGGCCTTGGATGGGAGATCAAGCTTTGGCTGCAAATCTACCAGTATATTGCCCCTCCTCTCGACTTTCTGAACCACAAAAATCCCATGACTGCAGCGTAACTTATATGTGAATCATCTGTGCCTTCTCTAGATTATTGACAAGTGGCTACCATTCTAGATATGCCTTGACTGTTGAACTTTTTTTCTTTTTTTTTTTGTTTCTTTGCTTGAACATGGATGGACATGCAGCTATTGATTGTGTGTGCATCATCTATAACTTTTAATTTGTTATTGTGTTGGAAGTGTCCTTCGCTTTTTTGCCGAGATGTCCCCAAAGAAGGGGGGGAAAAAGAAAAGGAGTAAAGCATGCACGAGTTGCAAATACACTCTTTTTCCTACCCTTCTGCATCGAGGATCTTGTAGTTGCTGCAACTGCTGCTAGGAAATTTGATGTTAAAGCTATTATCTAATGGTAGTTATGGCATTCTTATTATACGTGTAGCTACCTGGAATTTCTACGAGATCTCGAAGAGAGAGTTGATCAGAACTGGGATGGAATTTCTTCATCTCTTGAGGAGATTCGCAAGTCATTGCTTTCCAGGGATGGTTGCTTGATAAATATGACTGCTGACGGGAAGAACATGGAAAATTCAGAGAAGTTTGTCAGCAAATTTCTTGATATGCTTCCCAGCAATTCAAATGTGGGGGCCAATACCTGGAGGGCACGCCTTTCTCGGGAAAATGAAGCTATTGTGATACCCACTCAGGTTAAAATCACTCCTTTGAGTAACTCTGTTGGCCTTGGCTTCTTTTCTGATTCACCAACATATGACCTGGCACTCTGCAGGTTAATTATGTTGGAAAAGCAGCTAACGTCTATGAAACGGGATATCAACTTGATGGTAGTGCCTATGTCATCTCAAAATACATTAGTAATACATGGTTGTGGGACCGTGTGCGTGTCAGTGGCGGGGCTTACGGAGGTTTCTGCGACTTCGATACTCACTCAGGTGAGGCTTTACATTGTTATCTTGTTGGCTACATATATCTTTGCTGGAGATTTTCATTGAATTTATGGTTTTCCTTCCCAGGAGTCTTCTCCTTTTTATCTTATCGTGATCCAAACTTGTTGAAAACACTTGACATTTACGATGCAACTGGAGCTTTTCTAAGAGAGCTGGAAATGGATGATGATGCTCTAACCAAAGCAATTATTGGGACCATTGGAGATGTAGACTCTTACCAGTTACCTGATGCCAAAGGTTATAGCAGGTATGTTGATGGCACATTCTGCTTCCTTTCGTATTTGTTTGCTTTCATTCAAGATGAAGCGGAGAAAAGATTTAGTTTAACTTATTCAGTATATGATACTATCTATGTTTGTATCGGTATTTGATATGTGATACTAAGACCATGTAAATAACTTTTATTTGCATTCTCACATAGGCATATCACCTTCTCCAGTTTCTATTTCACTACTTTCATCGATTTGGCTTCCTTCATTTCTCCTTTTTTATTGATCTTGTTAGCAGAATACTTATGATGTCACCTTGCTATTACCCCCAGAGGCATATGCATGAACTTGGGTATTAAGTGAAAAATAATAGTTGTAACTTGTGATTGATCCTTTCTTTCAGCTTGTTACGGTACCTCTTGGGAATTACAGAGGAAGAGCGGCAAAGGCGGCGCGAAGAAATACTGTCCACTAGGTAAAGATTTTTTTTCCAACTCCCACCAATTGAGCTGAACATTTTTAATTTACTGTCCTGGCAATACTTGTTTAAGATTCAGATGAACAGACTGCAGAGTGATCGTAGTCATACTCAGTGCGTCATTATCATTTGGTAGAGATCCTCTTAATCGGATGGTGTTCTATTCATGAAAATCTTTTGCATTCATAAGTTTAAAGGTCTATACATGCACTTGCAATAGTTTCAGTACAATCACTTGCTAACGGGAAGAACCATGGTTCGTTTTTTATGAGTGATAAAACTAGGATAAAACCATCTATAGATTATTAATGTAGGAGGCCAAACTCTGCTGATTTTCTCGCTACCATCCAATGCTTGGCACGGGTAATTCTCACCTCTCTTTCGATATCTCTTTTTAACCTTCCCTTTTTGCTTCGCAGCTTGAAGGATTTCAGAAATTTTGCTGATGTAATTGAATCGGTCAAAGGTAAGGGAGTTGTGGCATCGGTGGCATCTCCTGATGATGTCGAAGCTGCAAATAAGGAGCGTCCGAACTTTTTTCAAGTGAAGAATGTGCTTTAAATGGATACAAGTGGGGACAAAGACGGAAAGGAAGGGTGTATGTTTTTACCCCAGGGTTATACTTGCAATGCTTATAGGATTGTTTCGGCGATTCTATTGCATTTATAAATCAAGTAATAACAGGCAATGCAACAAGGAGTCAATGTAACGTGACTTTGTATTCATATCTCAAGGAAATGAAATGAAAGGAAAGGAAAGGAAAGGAAAGGCGCGTATTATGCCATTAACACAACTGATCGCGAATTCTACTTATCGGTTTTATCAGCTTTGCCTGATAATTATTGTGATCTTTGAGTTTAAGAACTTAAGCAAGGTGGGCCTAGATATTCCAAGAGGCAGATTAGACGAAAGCTGAACTCGACTTGCAAAGAGAGATTAACACTTTGTCGCCATTCAATTCAATAAAAGAAATGCTTATGACAGACTTGATAGTAAGAGGGGGAGAGAAGGGAGCCGCTTGGCGGGGCGGGTGGGGTTGGGTGGGTGTTTGTGGGATTGCCATGAAATACTCCTCTACACACTGAATCACTTAATGCTTATGATTGGTGCTGGAGTACAAAGAGTTTGACCTCTTACATGAGAACGTTGTCGCCGTGCAAAGTACTTAGGTTGCACCGACACGGACGCGTAACATGATACGACATACTGACACGTTATTTTTCAAAGTAGAGAATTTCGACACGTTTTAACACGTTATATATTAAATAAATGCATAAATAACTAAATAATAATAATAAAAAAGAGCCTATAATTAATCTTTACTAAAAACATTAATATTATATTTGTTAATATCATTCATTGTTTTAATTTGACAAATTCAACTACATTTCATTGTAATAATCCATAAAACTTGGAGAAAAAAACAAGTAATTCACGTTCCACTATTAAATTTAAAATTTAGTAGTAAGAAAAAAAAAAAATCAACATTCCATCATCAAATATAACAAAAAGTCATTCATCCACATTATCTATTTCTTCTTAAAAAAAAAACACAGACTTCATCTCCAGCTTATCAAGTGAAAAATTTTCAACTTCAAGCACTTCAACATTTTCAAACGAGTATTAGAATTTCTTTTTAGCTTTTTATTTTTTATTTTTTATTTTTTCATATATTTATGTTTAGACCCCAAAAGTTTTGGAAATTTGTAAAAATAGCCCATGTGTGTCGGAATTTCTGACTCACGTGTTAGAGCGTGTTGAAGGCAGTTGACCGCATGTCAGAGCGTGTCGAACACGTATCGGAATATTGGACATGACACGAAAAGTCCTTGAGAGTGTCCGTGCAACATAGTAAAGTACAACTTCCAGCTGTGTATCATGGCCCCTGGTAGTTCGGTGTTCATTGCATGTGTGAAACATAAAAACAACAGTTTTTGCCTAAACAGGCATCAGGATCGCGGCCCAGGTTCATTGCATTTGTGAAACATCAAAACAGAGTGGTACGTCTTAACCAACTCGTTCCGTAATCAGCGCGGCTGAATTCAACGAACGATTGACTGGTGCTTTTTTTTTTTTTTTGTCACATTGACTGGTGCTTTTCTATGAAAACTAACTTGAACCGGGCTCTAAAAGATGAAAATTGTCTCTCTTCATCTTCGTGGGGTTTTGCACCTATGATTTGGGTCATGCTCAGGATGTTCACGTGATTTCTCGTACGAACACGTGATTTCTCGTACGAACTTCTTCAGATTGTATCAATAGACATTGTATATCAGATATTAAGGGCTTGATTGGTCATAATTTTGTTTCTAGAAATAATTTATGTTCAGAAATAGTTTTTTTAATTTTGTTGCTTGGTCGAGTTTCTAAACATTCGAAGACATGAAATAATTGCATAAGATTTCTATACCCAAAATTGAAATGTGTTTGATACAACCCCCAATTGTTTTTTTGTTATTGAGAATCTTTTAAGTTTTTAATAAATTTATTACATTTTTCTCTCTCTTTTTTTTCTTTTTTTTTTTTCCTTTTCTTCATCTTCCTCCTCTAGCCAATCACTAGCCTTGACCAGCCATATGAGAGCCGTCAACCTTGGGGGAGCCTCATTGGCCCGAGCCTCGTAGCAGCTAGGCGAGGCTTAGTCTTGTGATGGCTGAGTGAGGTCAAACTTTTGCCGGGAGTTGACAAGGTCACCGACTCTCATCTGGCCGGTCATTGGCCATCACCAAGGCCACCGACCAACTAGAGGAAGAAGAAGCAGAAAAAAGGAAGAAGGAAAAAAATTACTTAATTTTTGGATTATTTCTGGAAATAAAGAAGCAATTTTTTTTTCCACTTTTGATTCTATTCTAAATTTATTTTTAGGAACAAAAAAATTAGCTAATATTACCAAATGAATTTCCTTCTTTTTTTTTTTTTATATAAAAGAATAGAAATAGTCACTTTTTGGCCAGCACCAAACAAGGCCTAAGTGGTACCATGTAGGGTTCCAAGAAGGTGATTGTATCAAATAGGCACCAATCGGTAGACATTTCCTACATACATCCTCTTTGAAGATTCTCAACTCCAATCTCAGTTCGAACCCGCCGACCACCGAACACTTTGTGGATTTTCACGCTGAGGGCATGTCGACTCGAAGGTCCACATTCCCCATGCATAAAATCAGGGATGGCTTAGGAATGCTCTAATGTTTTCTCAACTCGGTAGTTCTAACTTTCTCGATCACCCTTTCGACCCCAAGAAAACCAAAAAGAAGAGAATGAAAATCCCTTCATGGTTTATCGCGTGTTCGTTCTATAGTTACTGAACAAAGAGATGTCTGCATGTCAGAAAACTCTTTTTCACCCGATAACGACGTTGCCTCATTCACGAGTTGCCTTTTGTAGGTGGAGAAGACTTTTTGTCCTTCATAGCGTTGTACATGAAAAACTTACTCGGGACCGAAAGCGAGTTTCTAGGACCACAGGCCCTAAAAGTCAAATTGAAAACGTCAACCGAAGAAGAAGATTGCCCCAGCTTCGAGGAAGACCTTGTTGTCTGACTCAAGGAGAGGACCCATTTCTGATCCTTCCTTCCCAAACCTTCCAGTTTGGAAGTATATTTGCCAATCCGTTAGGGGGTGGAGGAGGAGGAGGAGGGCATTGATTGCTCTCTCTTTGCTTTGTGGGGGCTGTGTGAATATACAAAACCATCAAAGTTTATGATGCCCACTTGCTGATCTCCCTAATTTAGTTCAAAATTCCTAAACATATTACACTTTTATTAATTTAGTCATAAATATGTGCTAACACCCACTTGTTGCTCTAGTTGAGGAGGAGGAGGAGGAGGAGGAGGGCATTGATTGCTCTCTCTTTGCTTTGTGGGGCTGTGTGAATTTACAAAACCATTAAAGTTTATGATGCCCACTTGCTCATCTCCTAATTTAGGGTTCCGGTTTGTTTCGCGGAAAATATCATGTTTCCTGGAAAACATTTTCCTGGAAGTCATTTTCCGGGAAAATGACTCATTTTCCGGTGTTCGGCGAAAATTTAAAATTTGAGTGGAAAATATTTTCCGCCGGTTCGTTAACTTTCATTTAATTGTTTAGGAAAAATTATCAAAATTTTAATTTTAATATTTTTAATTGACCACAAAATTTATTTTATTTATTTATATTTGTTTAAAAAAATATTTTTAAATTATTTATATTTTTAAAAATCGAAATTATTATTATTTTTATTATTTCTTTTTCTTTTTTCTTTCCTCCACCTTCTTCCTCCTCCTTCCTCCGCCGTCGCCTCCTTCCTCCTCCTTCTTCCTCCTCCTTCCGTCGCCGCCACCTCCTTCCTGCCTAACGATGGCCGGCTGCTCAGCGGCCGACCAAGACCCGGTGGCCAAATCCAGCGAGCTCAAGGCTCGGCCGATCTCACCCGAGCTCGTCGGATTTGGCGACAAGCTCGAGCTAGCCTGGATCCGGTGAGCCGTGAGCTCCGCCGCCAAATCCGGCGAGCCATGAGCTCCGCCGCCACATTCGGTGAGCTCGAGGCTCGGCCAATCTCACCCGAGCTCGCCACTAAAGCTCGAGCCGGCCTAGACCGGGAGCAAGCTCCCGCTAGATCCGGCAACTAGATCCGCCGCCGATCGACGAGCTCACGGCTCGCCACCGCACGACGAGTGGCCTGGACGGTGGGCTCCCCACGAGCCTCTCGGCGCCGCCACGTGGTGCTCCCTATTGAGTCGGATTCTCCCGAGCGGCTTTGAGCAGCCGGGGAAACGGAGCGTGGCGGTGGTGGCGGCGCCCCGGCCAGAGCAAGCGGGCAAGAGCGGCCAGGGAGGGCGGAGGCTGATCCCGGAGAAGGACGTCGTCGAAGCCATTGTAGCAGGGAGAGCAAGAGAGAGAGAGAGAGAGAGAGAGAGAGAATGAAAGCTAAAGGAAGGAAATCGCGCGAGAGCTTGTGCGAGAGGCGAGAGGCCAGGAAAATGATTTCCTCTTTTCAAAAGAGGAAATCATTTTCCAAGATGTCAAGAAGGGATTTTCCGTTGATCGGAAAATGTTTTCCTTGACCGTGATTTTCCGCCCACCCGAACACCGAAAATCCGGAAAACATTTTCCTAGAAGTTATTTTCCGCGAAACGAACGCAGCCTTAGTTCAAAATTCCTAAACATATTACACTTTTATTAATTTAGTCATAAATATGTGCTAACACCCACTTGTTGCTCTAGTTGATCATTAGTGGCTAGGCAAGGTCCGCAAGACTTAGGGTGTGAATGGTAACGTTTACATTCTTTTTTGTTTTTGGAACGAAACAAAAAAAAAAAAAAAGTGTTTATGTTCCGGGGAACAATTTTTGAACAAAAGAACGCGTTTGGTAACGTTTGTTCCAAGAATAAAAAATGAATATAAACACGTTTGGTAAATTTTATTCTTTTTTTGTTTCTTTTAATTTTTAAACATTTTTATTTTATTTTTCATTTTTTCCTTTCTTTTTTTTTTTTTTTTTTCGGCCGGTCACCGGCCTCCGGCAACCCCGACGGGGCCGGCCGACCTCGGGGGGCGACGCTCTGGCGAGGTCGCCGACCCTCAACGGCGTCGCCGGCCGTCGACGGCCGGTCACCAGCCATGGCCGAGGCCGGCGACCGGCCAAAGAAAAAAAGAAGAAAATAAGAAGAAGAAAATAAGAAGAAAATAAGAAGAAAAGAGAAGAGAGAGAAGAAATTTTTGTTCTTTTTGGCTTCGAAGAAGTGTTTATTTTCTTCAAAAACAACTTTTTGTGTTTCTTTTTTGCTCCAATTTTGTTCGGGGAACAAAAAAAAAAAAAAAGAACAAAACGCAACCAAATGCGTTTTCGTTCTTTTTTTGTTCCCTGGAACAAAATCCATATAGAAGTGTTCCATAAATGTTTCTTTGGAGCGTTTCCATGCACGTCCTTACCCTCGCCGATAGCCAATAGCAGCAAGCTTAGCTAAAGGTCGGCGAGGTCGACCTCGCCAGACCTCAATAGCTCTTATCTTTGGTTGGTCGTCAAGGCTTAGCAACCGACTAGAGCAGGAGGAAGAGAAAAGGAAAAAAAAAAAAAAAGAAAGAAAAAAGGAAAAATAAATAAATTAATTAAAATACTATTAAAAATTATCCATGTCATTTGGCTGGATGGACTTACTTAACGAAATTTGAAAAGATTTAGAATTCAATTAACAAAATTTAAAATTTTATAACTGAATTAATAAAAATGTAATAGGTTGAGAACTTTTTGGACAATATTTCTAACTGATTCTTATCCCAAATTTGTCCATTGATGATGATGATGATAGATGATGATGAAGAGTAGGAGGAGAGCATGATAAACTTAAGGGATATGCATTAGTGCATAGAAGGACTTTTGACACATCAAATCTTTTTTCTTCTAAGACTCTTGCTAGGAAGCTCAAAACTTGGAGGCATCATGGTGATAAGAGGGACGAGGGTCCTCAATTCCTCATATGTACTTTCAACTGTGTCACGATAATTCGAATTGTTTATCCAATACGAGAGAGTTGATTCTTAAAATAACTTTCAACACATCGATGATTGAGATTTAGTGGGATGCCAAAGGAGGCAATTAATGAGATTGAGAGTCTCTTATCATGTTAAGAGTGAGTAGATAACTATAATTTTGCTCATTTACTAATTAGTAATTATGTATGCGTTTGACTTGTGGTTTAATAAATACCTTTTCCAAATTTTTCCATTCTTAAGGGGAAAAAAATATACACGCATTGTAACTCCAATTGATACTAGAGCCTTACCAAGCAGAGATTGAATATACTTGAATGATCACCATTTGAAATAGTAGCAAAATTTGAAGTGAGCTACTTTAGTTTATCATAGAATATACACGTGTTTATAAACTATTAAACCCATTCACCGTCTTATCTTTTTCTTGATTTAAAATGATCCACATACTTTGTAAAATTAGTCATTATGACGGTACTTTCTCTATCTTATGAAAAGTGCCTGTTCATGATCCCGACCCTCCCTTGCAGAGGCCACCGCTGTCGGCTCGCGAGCTGTTCAGATCATCTCCGATCCGACATCACTCAATCATAGGTTGCTCCGCTGCTACACGAGTCTCGCTCAACTTACAAACAGCCACGGCACGACAACGTGCTTCGTGCCACTGGCGAGAAGCGACCTGGAGCGGACAACTGTCGTGCCAGCACCAAGTGGGGCCCGCCTTCCATGGCGTCCTAAATGCGTCACCTAAGAAAATGGATCTACCTGTGCCTGTGCCTGTGCCGGTAGATAAATCTCGCACGACCTCAAATTAGTAGCTCTTGCCGGCGGCCACGTGTGCCGCCCACCCGTCGCTTGCGAGCTAAGCTTTAGCCTTAGGGCCGTACTGCGCCCCAAAAGATTGGGACCCACACCATCCTCCGAGATATATATAACGCCGCATCTCAGCCGTCCATCTCCGCCTCGCGCTCTCCCCCGTTTCTACTCCAAATCGCCACCGCCGTGGGGGAGAGAGAGAGAGAGAGAGCTGCGATGGAAGAGCCCCGCTCGACGCGACACCTCAAGAGAGCCGAGCTCGCCGGAGCTTCGACGGCTCCGACGGCGCCGAAGCGACGGAGGATAGCCTTCGACGGAGGAGCGCCGTTGGAGCTGCGGTCGGAGGAGCGTGGGGGCGGACCGCTGCTTCTGCTTCAGTGTTCGGACTCGCCGGAGAAGGTCAGCGCCCCGTCGGAGGCCGGAGACTTCGTGTCGAGCTCCGGTCCATCAGAGCCGCTTCGTTCCTCGGGGAGGAGTGACGAGGACTCCGTGGACGTCGTGAAGGAAAAGAAGTTCGACATGGTCGGCGACGATCGACAGCAACAGGTGAATTTCGAGCTTTGATCGTTCTCTTGCTCTCTCTGTCTGTTTCCCTGTGCAATCGATCGTCCGTGCGCGTTCACGAGAGAGAATTCTGGCCGTTTCGCCACCCTCGGTTACTAAATTAACTGAAGATCTCTAACGGTGCGGTCGCAGGCGAAGAGTTTCGAAACCGAAGCATCGACATGCAACCGCGATTTCAGGTACACTCCACATTCACTCTTCAATTTCGATCCTCTTAAATTCCTCCCTCGCGCACGAGATTTCTTTTTTGTTCTTTTGCACCGATAATTTTTTTGTCAATCGTCTCCAATTGTAGCAGAGAAACAACTCCGAGCGAGCGGAGGCCTTCCGCGGCGGAGACGCCGTCGCGAGGGGAGCTGGAATCGTTCTTCTCGGCGGCGGAGGAATGCGAGCGGCAGCGGTTCGCGGAGAAGTAAGCGATTCCTTCTTAACTGCTCCGTCGAACGAGAACGCTTCTCTTCATTCGTAGGGAGAGATAGAGAGAGAGAATCAAAACCCTAAGTGACTGATGACAAACTCCGTTCGCCTGCTTCTTCTTCTTCTTCTTCTTCTTCTTCCTTGCAGGTACAACTACGACGTCGCCATGGACGCCCCCCTCGAAGGCCGCTACGAGTGGATCCGCTTGAAGCCGTGAGCAGAAAGAGAGAGAGACGACGGAGGAGAGGTGATGACGCCAGGGTGACGCCAGGTCAGCTCGTCGCGACGTCCACAGAGAGAGAGAGAGAAACGAAGACGGTTGACTTTCGGTTACGTGTACAGCTTTCGCCGGGAGATGCAAAAGATGCCCGGCCGGAAAATTACAAATAAACACAAAAACATCTGTAACTTCTTTGGTTCTACAAGGTCCCAAAAAAATAATAATATATATTTTCCTGCATCTGTCCTCGGAATTATATGAAATTACGATTTTCGGCCCGCTCTCCAAAAATTCTGTATGTCAAAAGGGGGAAGGGGAATATTCTTGCTAAGAAGAGAACTTTGATTATGGAGGCTTAAAGCGAGAATATGCACCCCCTTTTTTTTTTTCTTTCTTTTTCCTTTTTTTGGGTGGTCATATTGCTAATATTTTTGTTGCAGGGGGCGGTGAGGCAAAAATCCATCATGAATGCGTATGCTCCTCTCGTGTCTCTCTCTTTCCTCTCGATATCGACAGACAACCGCGCGCGCGCCTCGCGGCTGGGGGACCAGTTCCTTTGGTGCAATTGACTTTTTCCCCCAGCGTTAAACCCACGTACGTAACTTTGTTGTTGCTCTTCTTCTTCCCCCCCGCCGACGATCTTGCACATGCCTCCCGACCCACGAACAGACGATAAATGTAGGAAGACGGCATAAATCTCCTAAATATGTGACGGGGGGATACTACTCTGATGCCCCCTCTCACGTATGAGCCGGATTGAGGAACGGCGCGTTGGAGTTCAGGGGATGGGGGGAGAGGCTGCGCGAGCGAAAATGAAATGGAGCCAGGATCCAGCTTTGATGTCAGGCTAGAATGTTCAGTCCAAAAGCTCTAGGTCAATAGATGAGGGAGATTGTTTTTATATGAAGAGCAAGCGGATCACGTGTGGTAGCTAAAACTAAAATTATGACCCAGTTAGCAGCATTGCTTTTTCGAGAGTGTTGGGAAATTTAACTCCAAAAACTTGAACTTGTAAGTGAAGGGTGACACATGTATATAAAGAACTGATATATCCAGTGTAAAAATGTGATGTGAGATATTTTACAAGATTGGAAGTCTTGCATGGTCAATGTTGTTGTCTCAATTATATTCTGTAGAGTGAGCATATATAATTGCCTGAGTATAATTATGCATGTTTGTGTTATTATTAGTGAGTTAATATGTCAAGTGCTTTGGATACTTGTAGAGGCTAACAACAAAGGGAGATAATTAAAGATGTAACATTGTAATTAGTGAAAAAGGTAAGGATTAAACCAGTCACATGCCTGACCCAGAAGCAAGCGAATTTATATATTAGGGGCATGGTTTTGTTCAATGCTTTTTATACAGAGCTTTCCGAATTAAATTTACTTGAGTTCGCACTGCTTCCTGATATAACTAGTATAAGCACCTAGAGGGGGGTGAATAGGTGTAAAAATAATTTCTTGAGATATGAAAGCAATACTGGACTAACAACAGAAAGGAAGCTCTCCTTTAGTTAACAAATCGAACTATGATCAAAGTAAAGCGGAGAGTAAGGAAGAGAAAATTGAACACAAGGTTTATAGTGGTTCGGCTTATTCCAAGCCTACGTCCACTCTTACGCACTAATAATAGCCTACTTGGCTGGATTTCACTATGAACAAAAGAGATATTACAAAGACTACTTTCCATTGATTCCACAGTGTAGATATTCTATCACACTTCCTCAAGGTTTCTCAAAGTATAGACTCTATTTTGTGTACAAGATTTCGCTCAGTAAATGAATTGACTTAGAATCAAAGAGCTTCAGACTTTGGAATTCTTCTATCGTGCACACCTCAAACAACTGGAACGTCTTCCTTTTATACCCATTTGTGCCATCATACCCGTTGGCACTTACCAAAGGGATTCTTCTAATCCTCCCATTGGACAGAATCAATTAGTAAGATTATTCGAGCTATTAAAGGAACATGTCGATAGCCCATCAATCATGCTCGCCCATACAATCAGGATCTTGGTTTCCATAAGTAAAACCTTTCAGGAATACTTCGTCAATCATCGGATCTTTAATCATTCTTGATTTGAATAAAGGAATCTGTTATGTCATATCCAGCAAAGAGATCTTCTCTAGTTGATAAGGCCAAACTCCTTAATGAAGTAGTTCTGGATAGCCTTTCTTCAAAGGATTAGAATCACAATGAGAATAGACTTTGAGTCTTGAGTCCGGTAGTCCGAGGCCTTCGGACTTTAATAGAAGAGTCTGCAAAACTTCGGACTAGGCGATAAAACGTTTTGTCGCTTCAAAATATTCCCGAAAGATTTCTCCAACAATCTCCCACTTTTTGATGGTGACAAAACTTTCCTGCAGATTTGAATAACTTTGACTTGCAAAACATTACTCAAGCAAATATGGATATCTCATAAAGATTAATAGCTTAATGATAACACTAGAATCTGCAACCATAGAAAATAGGTTAGTCTTTCATGAGAGTAAAGCCATTCATAAGATATCAATAGTACTTAAAATAAACAGCAGTCAAATGCAAATCCACGTTCAGTCAATCCTCATCCAAACATAGACACACAAGTCACACATCACAACAAACTAAAAATTCAACAAGTTTAAGTTCAAAGATTTCAAATCTCGCATCTCTCCCCCTTTTTGTCATCATCATAAAAAGAAATTGAGATGGGAATAGAATGGAGTCAAGTTTGCTTGGGAATGCGAACAAGCTGGAAATCTCCCATAGACTGGATGATGCCTTCTAGCTTTTTCAATTCTTCCTTTAGATGATCCACCTCTTCACATTTAGCATTGGCTTGAATCTAAAGAGCAAGGGCTTGGATCTGATCAGACAATGAAACGGAAGAAGCTTGTCCTGCATTCTTCAAGTTCTGAACTTCGCTTTCCAAAGCATATATTTGACCCAGCAATTCCAAAAGAACATCAATGATTCTGCGAAAATATGCTGAGTTATCAGTTTGCGTACTGGCTTTGCCACAATCTGATGGAGTAAAGGCAGACGATGGTATATTAGCATAATCACGCAGATTTGGCGATGAAGCACCATGTCCCTCCTTAGGAAATTGAGAGGCATGAATGTCTTCTGGATCTGTTGGAGAGCGACTGACTCCTTCACTGGTAACAGGATATGAGGACATTCCTCTATTTTCACCATCTCCCCCTGTTTCCATGGCTTCAGGTGGAGAAGAGTTTTCCCCATGCTCTCATTCATCTTGATTTTCTCTTTCTTTTTCTTCTTCAAGCCTTTCCTCGTCTGTTTCTTTTTCTTCAGCTTCTTTCTCCTTTTCTTCTTTCTCCTCTGCTTCTCTCTCCTCTACTTATGTATCTTCTTCTTTTTCCTGTTCTTCTCTCTCCTCTGCTTCTTTCTCCTGTTCTTCTCTCACCTCTGCTTCTTTCTCTTATCGTTCAGGAACAGAACGACTCAGCTTCTTTAATGCTATAGCAGAAATTGTGAGGTCATCCTCATCATCTTCATAATCTTCATCAGTAATGAGAGCTTTTCTCTTTTTGGATGGAGTAACCATGGGCTTCTTCCCTTTTCTTTTTGCTGCAGAAGAGACTTTATGAGATTTGACAGGGGTTTTCTCCTTAAATTTCTCCAACGCCTTGTTGAGATCTTTCAGACGCATTTTGGACACCATTTTCAGTTCTACCACCATTTTGTCATAGGGTCGAACACAGAGAATTTGTGGAGGCTGAATATTCAAATGTTTGAATATCTTTGACACAAGACCTAGATAAGGAAGTTGGCCCTTGTCCTTCACAATTGCTCTATACATGTGAAACAAAATAGTGTGAGGAAAAGGAAACTTTTTCCTAGCATTGATGGCGTACATCAGCTTTGCCTCTGAGTTAGAAACAACAGTCTTGGAATTTGATTTGGGTCTGAGGCAATTTATCACAATTTTGTGAAGCAGAATGTTGAACGCATGCATCCTTGAGTACGAAATCATTCCCTCTGTCATTATGTCTTTAACAAGTTCCAATGTGGCACGAGCTATAGAGACATTGATGGGTTGATATCTCCCTCTCTCAACCCCAATAACATTTGCCAATATATCCACATCCACTACAAAGTCCTGATCTCGAACACTGAAGGAGATTCTATTCGCATCCAAGAAACTAAGATTTGAATAGAAATAAGCAGTTAATTGAGCATAGGCTTCTGTGGTGTCGGAACATAACTGTTCAAGTTGAAAAAAACTGAACTTTTCTCTCAAATTGACATTCACAGCATCAAGGAAATCAAAATCTACACTCCTAGGGTTTATCACCCCCACATTTCAACAATTTGGAGTATAGATCCTTCTGTTCCTTCGATCTAAACAATTATGTTCTTTTTCCTCAAATTTTCGCCGCAACACCCATTCTCGGTTGAAATTCTTTGTACAATCTGTCGTCATCATTTCCATCTATTGGATTAAATCCTCCAACACGCGGATCACTTGGGATATTTGCAAGGGTTTTTTTGCCATCCCCTTAGGAGCAATTTCCAAACTCTCCATTTTTCGCAAAAAGATGTACTCATTTCCATATCCCTTGTCCTTAAGAAACTCATCGATGTAGTTCAATGAAGTGCCAATGCTCTTTAAAGCATGGTAGAGCTTATAAATCAAAGAGGGCTTTTGAACTCTTACAGGATCTGCGTCTTCGACGATTTCTTCCTCTTGTTGATGAACAACATTCTGTGGACTAGATGGTGGAGAATGACGCTGCTGAGAATATTGTGGGCTCTGCTGCTGACTTGGTGACTCCTCTTCCTCGGTGAGATCAAAGTGAGTAGGCCCCTTACTCATTCGATGTGGTCCCCTGCTTGCAATCCTTGAAGATTTTCTCGAAAATGACATCTTTCTCAGTCTTTGAAAGATTCCTTACTTGACTTTCCCAAGAAAGATGACAACTTTTTGAAGATTAAACAAGGGAGAAAGATAAGAATGGAAGATCGATGCTTTTTAGGGTTTTGGAGTTAAGTGAAGAGGAACCGATTGTATATAACTTAGTCGAAACGGGGAAATGCCAAACGTCGTAAAGGAAGGTTAAAAGATACCTTTTAAAAAATAACAGTCTTTTTTTCAAAAATAGATAACTACCATTTATTCTTTTGAAAAGGAAAAATTGCACTTTTCACGGAAATTGAAGATATCAATTATGAATGGATAAAATATCGTACCTTTACGAGATTTAATAAAATAACTTACATTCAAGAACAATGATTGTATGAGACTAAAAGTCTCTAGACTTTAACTTCTTCAAGCTTCAAGATGTTGAGTCTGAAACGGATGATTTCAAATTGATTTTTCTCCAAAGGCTTCGTTAATATATCCGCCAGTTGGTTCTTTGAGTCAACAAACTGAATCGAAACTTCTCCATTTTGAACATGATCTCTAATGAAGTGATGTCGAATCTCTATATGCTTTGCTCTTGAGTGAAGGATTGAATTTTTGGTAAGACTGATTGCACTGGTGTTGTTATAGTTAATCTCCGTGCATGAATCTTCAATTCCAAAATCTCTTAATTGTTGTTTTATCCACAGAATTTGTGAACAACAGCTTCCAAGAGCTACATATTCTGCTTCTGCTGTAGAAAGAGCTACTGTATTTTGCTTCCTTGAAAACCAAGACACTATCCTTCTTCCAAGTAACTGACAGGTACTCGAGGTGCTCTTTCTATCAACTCTACAATCAGCTAGATCTGCATCTGAATATCCAAGGAGAGTAAAGTCTCCCTTTTTAGGATACCAAAGGCCGATGCTTGAAGTTGAAGCAATGTATTTGATAATACGCTTTGCAACACTTAGATGAGATTCTTTAGGGTCTACTTGAAATCTAGCACAAATGCAAACACTAAACAAAATGTCAAGTCTAGAAGCAGTAAGATAAAGAAGTGAATCGATGATACTCCTGTATAGCTTCTGGTCAACTTCTTTCCTCCTTCATCTTTGTCTATCTTCAAGGAACTTGACATTGGTATATCAGTCTTTTTGCAATTTTCCAGTCCAAACTTTTTGACAAGATCATTAGCATTTTTTCTTGATGAATAAAAGTCCCTTCCTTTAATTGTTTCACTTGAAGTCCAAGAAAGAAGGTTAGTTCACCCATCATGCTCATTTCAAATTCATCCCGCATAGACTTAGAGAATTTCTTGCACAAACTTTCATTTGAGGATCCAAAAATGATATCATCAACATATATTTGAACAAGCAGAGAATTTTTGCTTTCTCTTTTGATAAACAAAGTAGTGTCTACTTTACCTTTTTCAAAGCCATTTTGAATTAAAAACTTACTCAGTCTGTCGTACCAAGCTCGAGGTGCTTGCTTTAATCCATACAAGGCTTTTTTCAGTCTGAATACTGAGTCTAGCTTCCTTGGGTATTCAAACCCAGGTGGTTGTTCCACATAAACTTCCTCATGGATAAATCCATTCAAGAAAGCACTTTTGACGTCCATTTGGAATAACCTGAAATTCTTATAACAAGCAAAAGCAAGTAATAATCGAATTGCTTCTAACCTTGCTACTGGTGCGTAAGTCTCATCATAGTCTATCCCTTCTTCTTGCGTATATCCCTTGGCCACGAGTCTTGCTTTGTTTCTTACGACTTTACCTTTTTCGTTCATCTTATTCCTGAAAACCCATTTATCTCCAATAATAGATTTACCTTTTGGTTTAGGAGTTAACTCCTAGACATCATTGATACTGAATTGTCCGAGTTCTTCTTGCATAGCTTCAATCCAGCTTTCATCAGATAAAGCTTCTTCTATGTTTTTTTTGTTCTATTTCATAAATAAGAGCCATAGCACTAGACTCTTCGCGCCTTTTGGATCTTGTGCGAATTCCTTCATTAATGTTGCCAATAATGAGGTCTTTGGGATGATTGGACTTATGCTTCCGATTCTTGGTTGATTTGTCAGGTTGATGATCACTTTCTTCATTTGAATCTTCAATAACCATTTGATGCTGGTCTTTCAGAGTCTGAGTTGCTTCTTGAGATTTAGACTTTGTAAAGTCTGGAGTAGGTTCAGATTCTTCAAGATGAATCTGAGCAGATTCATTTTGCATAGAATCCTAGAACTTGACATTCATTGATTCCTCCACAGATTGACTCTTCTTGTTATAGACTCGTAAGCTTTGCTTGAGGTAGAATATCCAAGGAAGATTCCTTCATATGATTTTTCTTCAAACTTACCAACTCTATCATTTGCATTTTTCAATATAAAGCATTTGCATCCGAACACATGAAAATATGAAACAATAGGCTTCTTTCCTTTGAATAACTCATAGGGGTTTTTTTTTTCCATAATAGGCCTTAGAAAAGCTCTATTTATAATGTAACATGTTGTTGAAACTGCTTCAGCCCAAAAACGTGAAGAGATGCTACTTTCAATTAAAAGAGTTCTAGCCATTTCTTGAAGTGATCTATTCTTTCTTTCCACAACTCCATTTTGCTCTGGAGTATATGGATTTGAGAACATATGCTGAAAACCATATTCATCACAGAATTTTGTGAAATCATGATTTTCAAATTCACCTCCATGATCTATTCTTATACTCGAGATAACATACCATTTTTCATTTGACCCTTTTCTGCAAACTTTTCAAAGTAGAGAAAGTTTCAGACTTACTTGCCAGGAAATATACCCAAGTAAATCGTGAGTAATCATCCATAATTACTAGGCAATATTTCTTACTTCCAATACTCTGAGTTCTGGTAGGTTCGAAAAGGTCCATATGCAGAAGCTACAGTACACAATTAGTGGAAACTTGATTTATTGGTTTAAATGAATTTTTTACATGCTTTCCCAATACGCATGGTGTACATAAATCAGTCTTTTGGTATGATAATTTGAGTAAACCACGAACAAGCTTATTTGCTGAAATTTTGGCTATCTGCTTCATATTGATGTGCCCAAGCTTTCTATGCCATAAGCTTGTTTCATCTTGAATTGAGATTAGACATTGCGATTCATCTGGTTTCACATCCAAGAGGTAGATATTTCCATGTCTTCGGCCCATGAATGACTCAGTAGAGTCTTTACTGGTTCCTGAACATATTCCCTCTTGAAAATTTATTTTGAAACCAGTGTCACACAGCTAACTAATACTAAGCAGATTGTAGTTGAGTCATTCCACTAGGGAAACATTGCTTATTGTGAGGTTTCCAATCTTTACAGTTCCAAATCCCACAATTCTTCCTTTCCTGTTTCCTCCAAATGAGACTTTTCCACCATTTACTTGTACGAGCTTTATGAAGCAATTTGAGTCTCCTATCATATGTCTTGAGCACCCACTATCCATATACCATTTTACCTTTTTCTTGATAGTGACCTACATTTAAAAAGACTTAAGCTTTCTTTGGTACCCATATTTTCTTGGGTCCATTGGTGTTAGTATGATATGCGGTTTTTGCCCATACTTTCTTAATAGGTTTTCAAACCATAGGACACTCTTTTTCAAAATGATCTACACTATTGCATTTTGAACATCTGAGAGCATTTCGACCCACTAGTTTTACAAACACTTTTTGAAAATGATTTTTGTAAAATGTCTTTGAAGGTCTCTGCTTAATTCTTTCCTTCACTTTAGGAAAATCAATTAAATGAATGGTTTTACGATGTCATTCCCAAACCAGATTTATTGAAATAAGGTCTTTGTCTTTGAAAGAATTTTTTCAAGTTTCTCATATCCTATTGAGAATCTTTTTTGAAATATTTGATAAGTCATTTTTTAAAAATGCATTTTCTTTCAAGAGATTATCTTCGATTTCTTTAAGAGTAGAAACATTCGTGTCTAAATGTTTCAACTTTTCTTTCAAAACATTTTCTCGTTGTTTTAGTGCAGAGTTTTCCTTTTTAAGTTCGGAAATCTTTTAAGAGAAGTCTTAAGACTAAAACATAGCTCATCAATGTATTTAGAGACTTTAACAGGAATTTTAAAGTTACTTACCTCAAATTCACTGTCTGAATCTAAGTCTATCTCAGAGTTTGAATCTGAATCCGATTGTGCCATCAGACATATATTGGCATAATCATCATCACTTTCTTCACACTCTGTATCACTCCAGGTTTCTGCTTTAAGAGCCTTTCGATACTTTTCAGCTTTTCCTTTCTTATTTTTCAGAAGAGGACGGTTGGGTCTGATGTGTCCCTTTTTTTCTTACATTCAAAGCAGACTACATCTTTGTTTGATTCATCATCATCAACAGACTTGGTCTGTTGCTTTTGAAAGCTCTGTTTCTTTGGATTGAATCTTCTTCCTTTTCTATTCAGCTTTCTGAATCTTCTTATCATGAGAGCAAACTCCTCATCATCCATATCGTCTTCGAATATGTGACATCGAATCATCAATGGATTTTAATGCAATGGATTTCTTACCTTTAGGATCTTCGTCTTCATTGATTCGTTCCACTTCATCAGACTGAAGAGTTCCAACCAACTCATCGACAGATAGTGGCATGATTCTTTGTGTCTCTCTTATTGAGGTCTTTATGTGATTCCAATCCTTGGAGAGTCCACGTAATAACTTGTTTACCTTCATGGGATCAGAAATTGGTTAACCTTGATTTTGAAGACCATTCACGATTTCGTAAAACGACTAAACATGTCGCTTATAGATTCTCATGATTTCATTTTGAAGGCTTCATATTGACCGAGGAGAATGTTGATTCTGGTCTCTTTCACTCGATCAGTTCCTTCATAGGTGATATGTAATCTATCCCATACTTCTTTTGTTGTATCACAAGAAAATATTATGTTATATTCAGTAGGTGATAAAGCACAATATAAAGAATAAATTGCTTTTGCATCAAGAGCTTGTCTCTTGATTATCTCTTCCTGAGTCATTTCTCTTGACACAACAGTTTCCTTCCTCTCTCTCGTGACAGATGCAGCTTTAGGAGTGATTCATTTTTCTACAACGTCCCATTCCAGAGGATCCTTTGATCGTAGAAACGCTTTCATTTTGTTTTTCCAGATGTTGTAATCCTTTCCATCAAAGTAAGGTGGTCTGGTATTGCTCTGCCCTTCCACCAGCCCTGGAGCTAGCATACTAGCCATGGATCTTCAACTCTGAAGTAAAACACTTCAAACAAAGTGAATACACAAGCTCTGATACCAATTGATATAGCTAGTATAAGCACCTAGAGGGGGGTGAATAGGTGTAAAAATAATTTCTTGATATATGAAAGCAATATTGGACTAACAACAGAAAGGAAGCTCTCCTTTAGTTAACAAATCGAACTATGATCAAAGTAAAGCGGAGAGTAAGGAAGAGAAAATTTAACATAAGGTTTAGTGGTTCGGCTTATTCCAAGCCTACGTCCACTCTTCTGCACTAACAGCCTACTGGCTGGATTTCACTATGAACAAAAGAGATATTACAGCACTGCTTTCCATTGATTCCACAGTGTAGATATTCTATCACACTTCCTCAAGGTTTCTCAAAGTATAGACTCTCTTTTGTGTACAAGATTTCGCTCAGTAAATGAATTGACTAAGAATCAAAGAGCTTCAGACTTTGGAATTCTTCTATCGTGCACACCTCAAACAACTGGAACGTCTTCCTTTTATACCCCTTTGTGCCATCATACCCGTTGGCACTTACCAAAGGGATTCTTCCAATCCTCCCGTTGGACAGAATCAATTAGGAAGATTATTCGAGCTATTAAAGGAACATGTCGATAGCCCATCAATCATGCTCGCCCATACAATCGGATCTTGGTTTCCATAAGTAGAACCTTCCAGGAATACTTCATCAATCATCGGATCTTTAATCATTCTTGATTTGAATAAAGGAATCCGTTATGTCATATCCAGCCAAGAGATCTTCTCCAGTTGATAAGGCCAAACTCCTTAATGAAGTAGTTCTGGATAGCCTTTCTTCAACGGATTAGTAACTGTCAATGAGAATAGACTTTAAGTCTTGAGTCTGGTAGTTCGGAGGTCTTCAGACTTTAATAGAAGAGTCTGCAAAACTTCAGACTAGACTGATAGAAACGTTTTGTCAACTTCAAAATATTCCAGAAAGATTTCTCCAACACTTCCCCCATTCATACCATTCACTTGATGAGCATCAAATGGCAACTCATGTCATGTTCTAGATTTTTTTTTTTCTGGACACCAAAATTCGACTTTTATTTGAAAAATGCTACGTGTGTAAAATCAGATATAATATGAACAATGGTGAAATAGAAATATTCATCTACCGAAGATACGTCGAATACAATTGTCGAAATTGAAAATCGCACACAGGCTGTGAGAAATTCCTTTGCACTGTCGTTGCACCCAATAAAAGTTAGAAAAATCAATCTCTTGTTATTTATTTTTTTGCATCTTTTTTCTCGTCGCTTTTGCAATTTAACTGTTGTCTAGCCAAGATATCTCTGAACTTTCGAATTATATAGACAATGTAAAGTACTACTTTTTTTGTTTCTAAATATTTTAGATGGAAAGTGCAATGGTAATAATCTGCCCTAGAACAAGCGAGTGATTTGCCATGCATTGTTTGCTAATCAACATCGCGATGAATTAGGCTAATCACGACTTTGACATGAAGTAAGGATCAATACACCAATTGCACAAAGGACAGAGAGAATAAATCAGGAAGTTTGAATTTATTAATGAATGGCTTCCCTTTTTTCTCGTATGATCATCAACTCTGTTAAGGTATTACAGAGTCTACAGAGCTATATAGTCATTATATATATCATCTCCCTCCACATCTATGTTTAAGCTGTTGGGTTGAATATTTCGCTATCCAAAAGATTTATATGCTCTTCACACGTACATAGTCACTCTCGATCTAGAACCTCGAGTATTTCTAATTGGATATTTTGACGTGATATCGAAGTCGGGTTCTACTCTCATTTATTTTGTGTACGTCTTTGAATTCCACTTTATCATTCTCGGTGCGCCTCGTACAAAAAGCAGAAAAACCCCGTAGGCGAGGGACGTTGGATACCTTAGATAAATCCCGTAGGCGAAGGACGTTGGATACCTTAACAAATCTCGCTAGAACGAGGAATTCCATATGACATTCAAGAGAGATGAGGTCGTGCACGTGTAGTGGGGGAACGGTGGGTCTCTTCAAGCAAGAATTTTGCTTCGGATCTGGTGCCACTTTAGTTGAGATGGGGGGAGTGATGATGAGAGTGCGTTGGGAGGGGAAAGAATGTTGCCTTTATTTTTATTAATGAAACTGGGGTTTCGATCTTGATGCCTCTCTTTTTCACGCTTCACGAAGCTGATTGTGGGGGAGCTTATTAGAAACTCATTCAAAAGGGGCTTCCTTTTTGTCAAGCAGGGCTTATTTTAGTAACGCTTGGCGGAGGGATGCCTAATTCTAAATTTTTAGGACCAAAGTCAAGAACTTGCCTCGTGATATTGAGATCTTCTAGAGTTATAGAGAGATGGGTGCTTCCCTATATGTGTAGAACGGCCTAGATTTATGTTTCTTTCATACTAAGCTTTTTGAATCCCGTGTTAAAAGATCTCAATTATTTTGCGGTGAACGTGATAGAACTTAAATTAATTAATTTAATACATACAAACATAAAAATAAGGGAACATTTTTAAAAAGACCTAAAGTACCCTCATTTTCTTAAATAATAGCCCGAAGTGGACTATATTTAAAATGAAGACTTGAAGTGATCTTGATTGTTTCAAATAAAGGCCCCGAAATGGCCTTGACTACTTCAAATAAGGGTCTGACATCGCCATTCACTGGCTAGCTAAATTTTCTGACCATTCAAGGGTGTTTTCATCTAATTTTTTTTCTCTTCTTTTCTTATTTCTTTTTTGGCATCAACCCCTCATCGACCGTTGGGAAGAGCTGGCAAGGGCTCGATGACCCTCATTGACCACACGAGCCTCACCGGCCGACCCTCACCGGCCATTAGGAAGGGCCGACGAGGGCTTGCAAGCACTCTCTAAAAGCGCGCAAGGGCCTAAAAGCCCTCGCTAGCCACAAGCAAGGCCTCGCCGGCCACTGGCGAGGGTTATCGAGCCCTCACTTGGGGTAGGCAAGGCTGACCCTCAGCTCTGGCGAAGGTGGCCTTGCTCACGGACTCACCCACCCTCACCAACAGCAACCCTCATCGGTCAAGGGGCAACCTCTTCCAGGGCAGGGTTGCCTCGCCCAAGCAAGTCCATCCCTCACCTGTGGTCAACGAGGGTGACCTTTGCCGACAAGGGCAACCCTCACCCAGCCCTCTATGGGCATCGCCAGTAGCTAGCCGGCCACTAGCTAAGAGGAAGAAGAAGAACCACATGAAAAAAAAAAATGATATCATCATATCATCATCATCATCATCATCATCATCATCATCATCATCATCATCATCATCATAATAATAATAATAATAATAATAATAATAATAATAATAATAATAATAATAATAATAATAATAATAAAATAATAAAGGAAGAAAAAAGGGGAAAATGAGAAATGATGAAAATATCATTGACCGTCAGAAAGTCAGACCCTTATTTGAAACAAAATCCAATTCAAGTCCTTATTTGAGAAAATGATGACATTTCAAGTCCTTATTTGAAACATGGTCTACTTAAGATCTTTATTTGAGAAAATGAGGGCACTATGAGCCCATTTTTGGAATTTCCTCCCAAAAATAATGGGGTTCAACAGAGAAAACTGCCTCATTGAACTTTTTTTCCACAACCTATTTCTCTTTGTCCAATTAGATCCCTATATTATGGTCTTTTAAGTTCATATCATTTCTTTCAATATAAATACATAAGAATGGTTCACATGAACTACCACGTCGGTGGAATTAGATCAATCTGCCTATTGAATCCAAAGACAAAACCACTTGCCCAACGAGAGGGGGAAGGAGAGCAATTACGCCACTCGGGCCTCTATAAGCCATCAATTTGACCAATAAGCTACTTCAAGGATCATTCGTGTCCTGTTAATGTCTTTATCATATGATCCGATGTCTACGTATATAATCAACTTACTCGATGACCGAGTGCCCATGTTCTAGCCAATCACGTTCAATCAAAAGCTTGAAGAGGACACTTCGAGAGTCCCGTCTTCCTCATGGTAGTGTGCCAAGCATTCGCACTTCGATGTAGCCTACTTGGAATGATTTTGCTTTTGAATTTGGATTATTGCTCGGTCTGGTTACTAGTGTAGAAAATCCTTATTCACATTCAAATAAATAATATGCGTGTTTGTAGTTAGTTTTCTACCAAAAAATTTTCATATGTCGACCATTCAGCTGTAAATATTGTTTGAGTATGGCTCATACTCCCCATCAACAAGAAGGTATAGAGGTTTTGCTCTTGGGTATACATAATTTCTTTCTCGTCATTGAAGATTGTAATAAAGGGGTGCAAGATGCTAATTATAGTATGATCATTTGTTGGATATAGCCCTAGTTTAAGGGTAAATCAAAATTAACCTTATGTGTCGATTTCTCTTTCTCCCAGTTACTTTGAATCCTAAAAATATTTGACTTAACCTAGAGCGGACCTAATAAAAGCCCTTTTGAGTGATACATCTTAGCCTTTTTCCAAGGACTATCGGTTTCATAGTTTGACAACTAATTTACAAGAAACGATCTAAATCTTTTCAAAAGTATATCGAATGCAATATCAATAATAATTTCCCGTAATTTTTGTGAACTTATTTGTTTAAGTCAAGATTCTGGAAGTTAAATATATAACGAGTAAACAGGTAGAAGTTGCATCAACGATAATGGACGGTTGACCCTGCCTCAAATACCGCATAAAAGCTCTTTTTTTATATGCCATCACCTAGGAAATGAAGGTCAAACATGATAAAAGAGAGGACCTAAGGTTTACCAAATGCAAGACTAAAGTATACCGACTTTGTAGACATTGAAATGAGCAATATTTATTAGCATTTATGTCCATTTAGGAATAGCCATTTGACTCGCCCTAGCAAATATCCGCACCGCCCTGCCCCTAACGGGAGTCATAGAACCTGCAACATTTGGATTTCGAAACGGGGATGGTCTCAAAGAAATCGGCCCATGCATAAGGTGGGGCGACGATGGATTTATGAGCTTCGATGAAGCATCGCGGGGCTTAAAATGTACGGCTTTAGCAGTTATTTGAGCAGATGATTGTCCGGCCATGGCCAGATTCATTTGACCCTGAATAATACACGATGACAATCCGCCAACGATGACCAACTTGCATATTTGCAGTGGGTAATTAATAGAATGCTATATGAGCTCTGTGAAAGCACGAGAAGCGTAGGGTTATGAGTAACAATTTTGAGATGAAGTAATTGGGAAACATTTGAACAATCGACAGGGATTCACTCAAAGAGCGTAGAAACGCAACTACAAAATAGTGCAACTGGATTTGAAGAGAAATGGATGTGCATGTTTGAAGGGAATAATTACCGTTTGAAAAAAGAGATCATGGGACATGTCATGATGTGGCAGACGAGAACATGGAGTGGCAAGATTGTGAGACGGTTATCAATGAATAGTTACTAATCATCACTCAAGAACACGTGCATGGGACATTTATAGGACCATCATATAGTTAGTGCAAAGAATTAACTGTTCAAGAATGATATCAAGCGCTAGAATTTTTAAGCTAAGAGGCACTAAAAAACCGCTAGTAACTGCCTAAAAGCGATTACCACTTGTTGATACCCGAAATTACTCCTACTGTCATGTGCTGGTCACAAGGGATGAAAAACATTTGAAATCTTCCTTGATGCCATGTACGGGCTGTAATTTAGATCAACCCAGCCTATGTTAGTCATGAAAACAAATGATGGCCAAGGATTTTAAGAGCCCTTGGGCAAGATTTCAATGGGTCTACAAGCAAAATACACGATTTGACAATAAAGTAGTTGATCGCCATGTGTCCAAGTCAAGAGATGCTGTTGAAGACATATAATTCATATGGAATTGATGGCAAAATTGGGGCAGGAATAGTTGGTCCTTGAAAGGGCATAAAAATCAAAAGAATGGTTAATACCTGCTGAACAAGTTATGTGAACATCATTGAACAGGTTAGAAGGTAGCAAGATATGGATAAAATGGCTCAACGAAGAACGTAGAGCGACTTTTAAGAAGGAAGCAAGCGATCATCAACGGTTACCAAATTGACCTATAAATATTGTAGGCAATCCAATAGAGAAGCCCTCCAAACAACACACAAAACTTGTTTCTCACCCTTTAGTTATCTTAGCGTAGTTTAGCTTAGCTATAGTTTTAAATTCCCATCGTATATTCAATTCCGGCAAGTGTCTAAATCTTGGGTAGTGCAGTGGATTAGATTTCAGTGCTATCCTACTATCTAGCGTCATCGATTAGATTTCAACGTCGTGTCCTCATATTCATCTAAGAGCAGTGTCTACTAGGTGTTGTTTCCACCATCTAGCATCATCGATCAGATTCCAACGTTGTATCCTTGTATCCATCTAAGAGTAGTGTCGGCTTCATGTTGTTTCCACCATTCAACATCATCGATTAGATTCCGACGTTGTGTACTCATATTAATCTAGAAGCAGTGTCTACTAGGTGTTATTTCCACTGTCCAATGTTGTCGATTAGGTTTCGACATTGTGTCCTTGAACTCAATTGCAAGCAGTGCTTTTTGGGTACCGTTGTTAATATACAATGTTGTCGAATCAGCTTCATATTATATAAACCACTTTGATTTTAATAGGCTTTCACTAGTACGTAAAAATGAGACTATATCAAATTGTTGATTGGACTTGGACATTGGTTATCATTGATTTCGATCTTGTATTAAGAGAGTTATAAGATTTCAAACCATATAATATATGTTTTCGTTAGCGTTTGACCCTCTTTGTCCAATACTAGCACAGAACCAAAGTATCCTTTTATAAAAATCAAAATATAACACTTGGCAAAAGATATTTCGTTACAAGACACAAAATCGACAAAATATCTTTTTGGCATGCTCGGTGGAACTACAATGTTAGTACAAGAAAATGTTATGCCATGCACAAGAAGTTGCAACAATCTAGATAGTGTCATAGACGAGCCCTTAATAGAGGATATCTCACGTGCCAAGTCGTCATCTGCTCAACTTATTCCAAATTAGATATAAGGTGAGAACTCAAATGTCCTAAGGCAACATGTGAAGGAACCACGAAGATCAGCAGAAATTACTCCTATCATGCTTTCGTCAATGAGACAAACCATTGAGGAAATTCAAAACGAATTTGCTGATTATAGGTGAGACGAATGACTGATGTCATCAAGCCATTAATAATTAACACATATCATGAATGTGCTCAAGGGCAATATGGAATTCTAGTAGGATCAGCCAGCCACAAATTGGGAATGTTCCCATAACAATAAGGTACACCCCTTTGCCGTCAACTCTTGCGATAGTTTTGGCACTGTAGGACAAAATGTACCACCCTTAGCACCTATAAGGATTTTGAAAAGGAGAGAAGCAATTTTGACAACCCAAGCTAACGGGTCTAATCCCCAAGGCGTTTTTTTTTTTTTTTAATGGTATAGTTGGGCAATAGCCTTGTCAAGATACACTGCTCACTTTTAATGAGAATGCCCAATATGTCGCTAATGTCCCCAATGTTATGCCACAATATAGTGTAATGTGTCACTCATACCACTTGCACACATAGCTATTGATCATCAAGGAACAATGTTAGCTCCAACTAGGGGGAGAAAAAGTTACCTTCAACCTGGGGCTAGGATGAGCATTTTCAACCAATAATATTCCAAATAGCAATCCACTAATTCCTCATCAAGACTTTCGACCCATACATCTTAACCCACAATCCAACAATCCACTAGTCATCTAGAATGATCCTCAATTTTCCCAAATTCCGCAACAATCGGTATATCATATTACACAGTAATCTCTATATCAACCTCCACAATAGCCAGTTTACCAAGCCCCCACAACAACTAGTTTACCAGGTTCCACAACAACTAGCATGTCTAATTCCGCAACAAAATGTGAATCCAATGTTGCATCTAATTATGGTGCTCAACAAATGGCAAGGTTACCTATAGCCATCTTAGGATAGGATCGGATGGCCATCGAACCCATTACAAGGAATTATGGTGGCGATGTTATCTACATGGGCAATGTCTATAGAAAATCTTACCTAAATTTGATGGACACAATTCCATATCTAAGGGGCTTTAAAATGCTAGAATTTTCACTATTTACCTTGAGAAGATGATTATTTGACCTTCAAGCACATTACTCGCTTCTTAGCCTTGTGTGGCAATACTACTCATGGTGATCATTGGAAATTGTGCTTGTTCTCACTCTCGCTGTCGACGACAGCTTTCACATGGTACACGGTACTACCAGCCAACTAAGAAGCACCGATACTCTTCGAGAGCTTTCGTGTAGCGTCTGACACTCCAACATGTGTCCGACATGCGGTTAATAAGCATCGAAAAATCCAACACGTGGTCAACGCTCCAACCGCTTCAAATCTGCCAAACCCAAAAAAGAAAATGAAAGGAGCAACTCAAGGAAGGAGTTGCATGACAACACTAATGGGCCCCAAAATCGTAACCTGCAACTCTAGGATCATGTCCAATTTCACTTCTAATAGCAAGCGAGCCAAAAAAACTTGAGCTAGGAAGGGGACCAAACCTTAAGGGGAAATTCTAATAGCCCACTAGAATGTTAGACCTCAGAGGAAGCAAGGAACATGGGGGGATCCACTACAAGCAAAAGGGGGCTAAGAGAATTGAGGAGAACCTAGTCAAAGGACAAGAAGCGAGAAGCACCCATCGAGGAGGAGGAGGAGCAATGGCAGATGCAAAGGAGAAAGAAGATAGAATGTGGAAAGAGGAAGAAGAAGGTGGTGGGCAAAAAGATTAAGGTAAAAGGGGGATGGGGGATGGGGGCCCACTAGTGGGATACATTGCAAACACATGAGGAGGTGACTGGATCAAAATTTGAGGTGGTATTAGGGGTGGGGAATGTGGAGAGAGAGAGGGGGGGGAAACATAGAAAATTCATTTATTATGGTGAAAATCAATCAACGTAGTTAAACTATTGTTTCATTTGTCGCGCCCCCTCCTATCCATAGAGAGAGATAGAGATAGAGATAGAGAGGGGGATAGAGACAAAGAATGGGAGGAAGCCGACTTGGATACTAAAGGTGGGCACTGCGCATCCCCTTCCTTTATTATTTCCCAATAATGAAAATTATTGAAATAGAATGTAATTGAATTTATGAAATTGAAACAAAGCATTATATTAACAAATGATAGATTTATATTTTAACTGTAAATTCATTTTGAGCTATTTTTTTAATAATTTATTTATTTATGAATTTGAATCAAATAAATTTGATTGAAATAATCATAATATAAAAAAATATTTAATATACAACTATCCCAACGTGTTGAAATTCTCTATTTTTTGAGAAACAATGTGCTAGCTGTCGTGTCATGTCGTGCCATGTTGCGTATCCGTGTTGATACTATTTAGCTAGCCAATTCAGTTTTCTCAGGAGAACAAATGAAACAACTTCCAGGGCAATGGGAAATGAAACAGTTGATCAATTTATAATAAGATACAAAAGAGCAAGAAACAAATGCTTAGTCCATTTGCTTGAGAAAACATTTGCAGATTTAGCCTTCAATGGCATGAAGTCTGAAATTCGAGAAATAATGGTAGGCTAACCCTATTCAGACTTGTTTCAATTGTCTACTATGACAATTAATAATGAAAGTTTGCTTAGGGAAAATGACAAAAGGCATGGTTGAAAGGGAGATGTAAGCTTTATTGAGATAGATGACTTTGATGAGGAACAAATGGAGGTAGTAGAAGTAGTTGTCACCAAGATGGTCATTGAAAAGCCATATACATGCCAAATGTAAAAACAAGCTAAAATGAAGGAAAAATGAAGTATTATGGCTAAAGCCAAAGAGTCGGTCCACTGCTCCTTTGATGTTAATAGGACTGAAGAAATCTTTGACATGTTGGCCGATGGCCAAATAAAGTTAATAGAATGATAGGATATACCCACTATAGATGAACTAGTGGGAAAGAAGTACTGCAAATGACATCACTTGTGGAGTCATCACACCTCAAATTGCGCAGTCCTAAAGAAGAATATACAAGAGGAAATTTGACAAGGAAAAGTAATGTTTGCTGATGACAAAGGGAAATCCCCGATAAAGGTGGGTATAGCCCTTTCTCTATAACGACCATTATGGTTTTGATAAGATCTCGAGGCAAAAGGTATATATCACCACACATTTGCACTCATTGTAGGTAAATAATTGAAAACAAAGATCGTCAATATCCAAGAGAACAAGTATACTTGCTGGAGGATCATACTTTCAGCGAGTACTTAAGTGCAAGAACCTCCACACCATATTGTGGGACTTGTGACCACGATGAAATTATTCATGCAAAGAATGTTCCTCCTTGTAGAAAGCCTTATAAGTCATTCAAATAGACACCGATGGGTAGACATTTCATACGTACATCCACTCCGAGGATTCTCAACTCCAACCTCGGTTCGAACCGGCCGATCACCTAACGCTTTGCGGTTTTTCACGCCAAGGGCATGTCAACTCGAGGGTCCACATTCCCCACGCATAAGATTGGGGACGGCTTAGGAATGCTCTAACGTTCTCTCAACTAGGTAGTTCTAACTTTCTCGATCACCCTTTCGACCTCGAGAAAACCGAAAAGAAGCGAATGAAAATCCTTTCATGGTTTATCGCGTCGTCGTTCTATAGTTACTGAACAATAAGATGACTGCATGTCATGAAACTTTTTTTTAACCCGACAACGACGTCGCCTCATTCACGCGTTGCCTTTTGTAGGGGGGAGAAGACTTTTTGTCCATAGCGTTTTATAGTGAAAACCTTACTTGGAATCGAAAGCGAGTTCCTAGGACCACCGGCCCTAAAAACCAAGAGAAAACGACAACCGAAGAAGACGACTGTCCAGCTTCGAGCAAGACCTTGTTGTCTGACTCAAGGAGAGGCCCCATTTCTGATCCCTCCTTCCTTCCTTCCTTCCCAAACCTTCCAATTTGGAAGGATGTTGCCAATCTGTTAGAAGGAGAAGGAGGGGGCCATTGATTGCTCTCTCTTTGCTTTGTGGGTCCGTGTCAAATTATAAAACCATTAAAGCTAATGGTGCCACCTGCTAATCTCGCTAATTTAATTCAAAATTCCTAAACTTATTGTACTTTTACCAATTTAATCCTAAATATTTGCTAACACCCACTTGTTGCTCTAGCGAATCATCAGTGGCTAGGCAAGGTCCGCAAGGCTCACCCTTGCAGATAGCTAGCAGGGGTGAGCTTAGCTAAAGGGCGGTGAGGTCGACCTCGCCGGACCTCGTCGGACCTCACCGGCTCTCGTTTCTTGTTGATTGTTGAGGCTCGGCAACCAACTAGAGCAAAAGGAAGAGAAGAAGGAAAAAATAAACTAAAAGGAAAAAGGAAAAATAAATAAATAAATTTGAAAAATATTAAGAAATTATTAAAAATTATTCACGTCATTTTGGCCTATGGACTTAATTAACAAAATGTGAAAAGATTTATGACTCAATTAACAAAATTAAAATATTTATGATTGAATCGACAAAAATACAATAGATTGAGAACTTTTTGGATAAAATTTTTAGTTGATTCCTATCTCGAATTTGTCCTATATACTTCTTCTGGAGGAGGAGGAGGAGGAGGAGGAGGAGGTGTCAAATACAATAGGTTGAGAACTTTTGAGGAGGAGGAAAATGACTTTTAACACATCAATGGTTAAGATTCGACAAGATGACGAAGGAGGCAACGAGCAAGATCGAGAATCTCCAATCGTGTTAAGAGTGAGTAGATAACTATATTTTGCTTGCTTATTGATTAGTAATTATCTTTGCATCTTGGTAAGTACAATAACATCCTTCTGAGTTTTTGTTTAATAAATACTTTTTAAACATTTTTTCGATTCTCAAAAAAAAAAAAAAATACACACATATTGTAAGCTCAATTGCTACTAGAGCCTTACCAAGCAGAGATTGAATGCACTTGAATGAGCATCATTTGAAATAGTAGGAAAATTTGAAGTGAGCTACTTCAGTTTATTGTATACCAATAAACCCATTCATCTACCCTTTTCTTGATTTAAAATTAGTCATTACATCGATATTTTCTCTTTCTTATAAAAAGGGACTGTTGTCATGGGGCGATTTTGGCTTTAGATCTCTAGGTGGTCGCGGCCACCTCTCGCAAAAGCCACCATCGTTGGCTCACGAGCTATTTAGATATATCTCTGATCTAACCTCACTTAATCACGGACTGCTACGTTGGTGCATGAATCTCGCGTAATCTCAAACTAACTACTTCACAATACTTTGTCGTGCCGGTGGGCCCCACCCGCCTTCCATCGCATCCTAAATACGTCCCTGACATGGATCTACTTGTGCTGGTATATAAATCTCGCATAACCTCAAATTTGCCCCGGCCGGCGGCCGCATGTACCGCCCCCTGTCGGTGCGAGATAAGCTTTAGCTTAGGGCCGTACTGCGCCCCAAAAGATTGGGACCCACACCATCCTCCGAGATATATACAACCCCTCATCTCAGCCGTCCATCTCCGCCTCGCGCTCTCCCTCGTTTCTACTCCAAATCGCCACCGCAGAGAGAGAGAGCGCTGCGATGGAAGAGCCCCGCTCGACGCGACACCTCAAGCGAGCCGAGCTCGCCGGAGCTTCGACGGCTCCGACGGCGCCGAAGCGACGTAGGATAGCCTTCGTCGGAGAAGCGCCGTTGGAGCCGCGGTCGGAGGAGCGCGAGGGCGCACCGCCGCTTCTGCTTCCGTATCCGGACTCGCCGGAGAAGGTCAGCGCCCCGTCGGAGTCCGGAGAAGTCGCGTCCGGCGACCTCGCGTCGAGCTTGAGCTCCGGTTCGCTGAACCGCCTCGTTCCTCGGCGAGGAGTGAGGCGGAGTCCGTCGACGTAGCGAAGGAGGAGAAGTTCGACATCGTCAGCGACCGACCGCGACAGGTGAATTTCGAGCTTTGATCGTTCTCTCTCTGTCTGTTTCCTTGTGGAATTGATCGTCTGAGGGCGTTCACGAGAGAGAATTATGGCCGTTTCGCCACCCTCAGTTACTAAATTAACTGAAGATCTCTAACGGTGCCGTCGCAGGCGAAGAGTTTCGAAACCGAAGCATCCACATGCAACCGCGATTTCAGGTACAGTCCACATTCCTTCTTCAATTTCGATCCCTCTTAAATTCCTCCGTCGGCGAAGAATTTTTTTCTTTTTTTTTGGTTTCGTCTTTTGCACCGATGATTTTTTTGTCAATTGTCTCCAATTGTAGCAGAGAAACCACCCCGTCGAAATCGGCGACGATGAAGCCGTCACCGGCGACGACGAGCGAACGGAGGCCTCCGGCATCTCCGCCGTCGCGAGCGGAGCTGGAATCGTTCTTCTTGGAGGCAGAGGAGCGCGAGCGGCGGCGGTTCGCGGAGAAGTAAGCGATTTCCTCTTAACTGCTCCGTCGAACGAGAACGCTTCTCTTCATTCTTAGAGAGAGATAGAGAGAGAATCAAAACCCTAAGTGACTGATGACAAACTCCATTCGCCTGCTTCTTCTTCATCACCATCATCATCTTCTTCTTCGTCGTCGTCGTCGCAGGTACAACTACGACGTCGCCATGGACACCCCCCTCGAAGGCCGCTACGAGTGGATCCGCTTGAAGCCCTGAGCAGAAAGAGGTAGACGACGGAGCAGAGATGATGACGCCAGGGTGACGCCAGGTCAGCTCGTCGCGACGTCCAGAGAGAGAGAGAGAGAAACGAAGACGGTTGACTTTCGGTTACGTGTACAGCTTTCGCCGGGAAATGCAAAAAATCCCCGGCCGGAAAATTACAAATAAACACAAAAACATCTGTAATTTCTTTTACTTTTTTCTTTTTTGGTAGAGAAAACATCTGTAATTTCTTTGGTTCTACAAGGTCCCAAAAAACAAAAACAAAAAAAAAAAACCTATTTTCCTGTTTCTGTCCCCGGGTTTATATGGAATTACGATTTTCGGCCCGCTCTCAAAAAATTCTGTATGCCAAAAGGGGGAAGGGGAATATTCTTGCTAAAAGAGTACTTTTGATTATGGAGGCTTAAAGCGAGAATATGCTCTCCTCTTCTTCTTCTTTTCCTTTTTTTTTTTTTGGGTGGTCATTGCTAATATTTTTGTTGCAGGGGGCGGTGAGGCAAAAATCCATCATAAATGTGTCACAGCTCGAAAGAAAGCATTATTCCAAGAGGTTTCTCGAACACGGGCATCGAGAGTGAATCGATCGGCCTGGGACAAATGCATATGCTCCTCTCGTGTCTCTTTCCTTTCGATATCGACAGACAACCGCGCGCGCGCGCCCCTCACGGCTGGGGGACCAGTTCCTTCGTGCAATTGACTTCCCCCCGGCGTTAAACCCAACGTACGTAACTTCCTCCTCCTTCTTCTTCCCCCCTGCTGGCTCTTGCACACGCCTCTCGACACGCGGACGGATGATACGTGTACGAAGACGGCGTAAATCTCCTAAATATGTGACGTGGGGATACTACTCTGATGGCCCCTCTCGCGTAAGAGCCGGATTGGGGAACGGCGCGTTGGAGTTCAGAGGATGGGGGGGAGGAGGCCGCGCAAGCAAAAATGAAATGGGGCCAGGATCGGGCTTCGATGTCAGGTTAGAGTGTTCAGTCCAAAAGCTCTAGATCAATAGATGAGGGAGATTATTTTCATATGAAGAGAAAGCGGATCACTTGTGGTAGCTAAAACTAAAATTATGACCCAGTTAGCAGCATTGCTTTTACGAGAGTGTTGGAAAATTTAACCCCAAAGACTTGAACTTATAAGTGAAGGCTGAGACATGTATATAAGGAAGTGATATATCCCGTGTATAAGTGATGTGGGATATTTTACAAGATTGGAAGTCTCCCATGGTCAATGTTGTTGTCTCAGTTATATTATGTAGAGTGAGCATCTATAATTGCCTAAGTATAATTATGCATGTTTGTGTTATTATTGGTAAGTTAATATGTCAAGTGCTTTGGATACTTGCAGAGGCTAATAGCAAAGGGAGATAATTAAAGCTGTAACACTGTAATTAGTGAAAAAGGTAAGGATTAAACCAGGCACATGCCTGACCCAGAAGCAAGCAAATTTATATATTAGGGGCATGGTTTCGTTCTATGATTTTTAGACAGAGCTTTCCGAATGAAATTTACTTGAGTTCACACTGCTTCCCCCATTCATACCATTCACTTGATGAGCATCAAATGGCAACTCATGTCATGTTCTAGAATTTTATTTTATTTTTCTGGACACCAAAATTCGACTTTTATTTGAAAAATGCTACGTGTGTAAAATCAGATATAATATGAACAATGGTGAAATAGAAATATTCATCTACTGAAGATATGTCGATTACAATTGTCGAAATTGAAAATCGTACGCAGGCCGTGAGAAATTCCTTTGCACTGTCGTTGCACCCAATAAAAGTTAGAAAAATCGATCTCTTGTTGTTTATTTTATTTTTTATTTTTTGCATCTTTTTCTCGTCGCTTTTGCAATTTAACTTTTGTTTAGCCAAGATATCTCTGAACTTTCGAATTATATAGACAATGTAAAGTATTACTTTTTTTGTTTCTAAATATTTTAGATGGAAAGTGCAATGGTAATAATCTGCCCTAGAACATGCGAGTGCTTTGCCATGCATTGTTTGCTAATCAACATCGCAACGAATTAGGCGAATCACGACTTTGACATGAAGTAAGGATCAATACACCAATTGCACAAAGGACAAAAAGAGAATAAATCAAGAAGTTTGAATATATTGATGAATGGCTTCCCTTCTCTCTCATATGATCATCAACTCTGTTGAGGTATCACAGAGTCTACAGATCCACATATATATCATCTCCCTCAACATCTATGTTTAAGCTGTTGGGTTGAATATTTCGCTTATCCAAAAGATTTATATACTCTTCACATATATATAGTCACTCTCGACCTAGAACCTCAAGTCTTTCTCGATTGGATATTTTGACGTGATATCGAAGTTGGGTTCTAGTTTCATTTATTTTGTGTACGTCTTTGAATTCCACTTATCATTCTCGATGCGCCTCGTACAAAAAGCAGATAAATCCCGGAGGCGAGGGACGTTGGATACCTTAGATAAATCCCGTACGCGAAGGACGTTGGATACCTTAACAAATCTCGCTAGAATGAGGAATTCCATATGACATTCAAGAGAGAGTAGGTGGTGCACGTGTAGTGGGGAGCGATGGGTCTCTTCAACAAGAATTTTGCTTCGGATCTGGTGCCACTTTAGTTGAGATGGGGAGAGTGATGATGAGAGTGCGTTGGGAGGGGAAAGAATGTTGCCTTTCTTTTTATTAATGAAGATGGGGTTTCGATCTTGATGCCTCTCTTTTTCACGCTTCACGAAGCTGATTGTGGAGGAGCTCATTAGGAACTCATTCAAAATGGGCTTCCTTTTTGTCAAGCAGGGCTTATTTTAGTAACGCTAGGCAGATGGATGCCTAATTCTAAATTTTTAGGACCAAAGTCAAGAACTTGCCTCGTGAAATTGAGATCTTCTAGAGTTATAGAGAGATGGGTGCTTCCCTATATGTGTAGAACGACCTAGATTTATTTCCCTTTTTTCCTTTCCTTTTCTTCTTTTCATTTTTACTGTCGTGCCTTCGATGGAGCTGAGTGCAATGCTGGCAACACAATTGTGTAAGAGGCGGAAGGAGGGGGGATGTATGTTCAGATTTCTTTCATACTAAGCTTTTTGAACCCCGTCTTAAAAGATCCCAATTATTTTGCCGTGAATGTGAATAGAACTTAAATCATTTGATTTAATACATACAAGCATAAAAATAAAAGAAAATTTCAAAAAAAAGGACCCAAAGTGCCATGAGTGTCTTAAATAATGGTCCAAAGTAGACTCTAATTCAAATAAGAAACTGAAGTGGCCTTGGTTGTTTCAAATAAGAACTTGAAATGGCTTTGGTTGTTTCAAATAAGGGTCTGACCTCGCCATTCACCAGCTGGCTAAATTTTTTGACCAATCAAGGACGTTTTCATCTTAATTTTCTTTTCTTTTTTTTTTTTTGGCGTTGGCCTCTAGGAAGGACTAGCGAGGGCTCGACAACCCTCACCAGCCGCTGCAAAGGCTCAAGGAGGGCTCGGCGACCCTCACCAGCCATGCACGACCCTCATTGACCACTAGGAAGGACCGAAGGGCCTGCAAGCCCTTGCTAGCCGCAAGCGAGGCCTCATCAGCCTTTGGCGAGGGTTATCAAGCCCTCGTCTGGGGTAGGCAAGGCCAACCCTTGCTAGATTTGGGAGGGTGGCCTCACCTGCCTTTACTAGTGGCCGACGAGGTCACCAGCCATCATTGGTTGAGAGGTGACCTCCCCTAGGGCAAGGGTCGCATTGCCTAGGCAAGTCTGTCCCTCACTTGTGGTCAATGAGGGCAACCCTCCCCCAACCCTTTATGGGCATCATTGTTAGCTAGCCGGCTAGGGGTGATCAAGTCTAAGGTGGGTAAGGTCTAGACCTAGACCATGTACTTGACCCTGTTTGTATTGAACCCTATACTCGACCCACCCTGTTTTTCCGATCCGGTTCCAAGATCAACCCCGTTTCCACTATAACCTATTTTGTAATCTCCCGATATCCTATACGACTTCGAATTTTATACTAATATGCAAGAAAATAATGTAATCCTCCTAATTTGTATCGAAACATAAAGCACTTGTAATAAATAAATACATGAACTTTTTGACTAAACGAAAAATTAAGGATCCACAGGGCTAATCATAATAAATAAAATCATAAGGCAAAGAATTAGCAACAAACATGGGTCTAATATTAGTTTTATTCCCACAACTATTATATGAAATTACTTATTTATGCAAGCGTAACTCCTCATACAAAAAAGAAATTAGGCAAGCCAATCCACATATTACACAAGAATTTGGCAGTGACGAATACTATCCATTCGTCGGACAGTGTGAGAGGGAGCCAATGAGGGAGGGAAGCAAGTGTGGAAGAGGAACGACGAAGGAGGAGTGTTGTGTGTGTTTGAAAGAATCAAGAGGAAAAAAGCCGTGTGATTAAGGGAGTAAGAATAAAAATAAGGGGAAAAAATAAGGTTTTGGACTTATACTTACAAAACCGATCTGGGAACTGGTTCCTGGGTGGGTAATCAATCGGATCCGGTTCCCGGACTAATTTAAACCAGTTCCGAATTTTGGGAACCAGTTTCAATGGGAATCGATTCTCAACTCTATTTTTCGGGTGGGCTGGTCTGGTTCTTGGATATACCCAATCCGGTTCCTGGGTATATCTTGGACTATTGATGTAAATTCTAAGCTAACATTGCATATGTTTTTGTTGCTATGAGATAAGTCTTACAATTTATTATTTTATTGGGTGTTAAATTGATGGATTGCATATCTACATGGTCACACTCATATGTTAGGGAATAATAAAATGAATTTAAGCTGCCTAATAAAAAAAAATCATGAAAAAAAGGTATTGAAAAAGTATTAGAGAAATCTAGTGTTACCAAATCCCCGTACCCAAATTCTCTAATTCATAAGAGTAAAATAATTCTCCCATTTTACTTAGGTGTCTAATCAACTTACCATAAACTGATTTGTGGGGACTAAAAACTTGAACCTAAGTCAAAAATTAGTATGGGCTTAGGAGAGCTTGAACTAAGTTTAGACTTAATAATCCATTAGCCAAATCCTAGGTGGTGCACCCGAGGTTAGGTCGCGACAAAGTTGATATTTTGGTCTATATCAATATACATTAGTGGCAAGTATTTATTTATTAATACATTATGACAATCCACCAACGATGATCAACATGGATATTGGCAGTGGGTAATTAATAGAATACCATATGAGCTCTTTGAAAGCACAAGAAGCGTAGGGTTATGAGTACCAATTTTGAGATTTTTGAACAATCGCACAAGTGCACTTGGATTTGAAGAGAAATGGACATGCATGTTTGAAGGGAAAAAAGATCATGGACATGTCATGATGTGGCAAACAAGAACATGGAGTAGCAAAATTGTGAGACAATTACCAATGAACAGTTACTAATCATCACTCAAGAACACGTGCATGGGACATTTATAGGATCATGGTATAGTTAGTGCAAAGAATTAACCATTCAAGAATGATATCATGCGCTAGAATTTTTAAGCTAAGAGACACTTAAAAACCATTAGCAACTGCCTAAAAGCGATTACCACTTGTTGACACCCAAAATTACCCCTACTATCATGTGTTGGTCACAAGGGATGAAAAACATTTGAAATCTTCTTTGTTGCCATGTACGGGCTGTGATTTAGATCAACTTAGCCTATGTTAGTCATGAAAACAAAGGATGGCCAAGGATTTTAAGAGCCCTTGGGCTAGATTTCGATGGGTCTAAAAGCAAAATACACGATTTGACAATAAAGTAGTTGATCGCCATGTGTCCAAGTCAAGAGACGTTGTTGAAGACATAGAATTCATATGGAATTGACGGCAAAATTTGGGCAGGAACAGTTGGTGCTTTAAAGGGCATAAAATCAAAAGAATGGTTAATATTGTTGAACAAGTTATGCGAACATTGTTGAATAGGTCAAAAGGCAGCAAGATATGGATAAAGCGGCTCAACAAAGAACATAGAGTGACTTTTAAGAAGGAAGCAAGCGATCATCAACGGTTACCAAATTGACCTATAAATACTATAGGCAATCCAACAGAGAAGCCCTCCAAACAACACACAAAACTTGTTTCTTACCCTTTAGTTATCTTAGCATAGTTTAGCTTAGCTATAGTTTCAAATTCCCGTCGTAGTTCAATTCCAGCAAGTGTCTATATCTTGCGTAGTGCAGTTGATTAGATTTCAGTGTTGTCCTACTATCTAGCATCGTCGATTAGATTTCAACGTTGTGTCCTCATATCCATCTAGGAGCAGTCTCTACTAGGTGTTGTTTCCACTGTCTAGCATCATTGATCAAATTCCAATGTCGTATCCTTGGATCCATCTAAGAGTAGTGTCGGCTACATGTTAATTCCACCATTCAATGTCATCAATTATATTCCAACGTTGTGTACTCATATCCATCTAGAAGTAGTGTCTACTAGGTGTTATTTCCATTGTCCAATGTCGTTGATTAGGTTTCGACATTGTGTCCTCGAACTCAATTGCAAGCAGTGCTTTTTGGGTACCATTGTTAATATACAGTGTTGTCGAATCAACTTCATAATATACAAACCACTTTGAATTTAATAGACTTTCACTAGTACATCAAATTGTTGATTGGACTTCGACATTGGTTATCATTGATTTTGATCTCGTATTAAGAGACTTATAAGATTTGAAACCATAAAATATATATTTTCATTAGCATTTGACCCTCTCTGTCCAATACTAGCACAAAACCAAAGTATCCTTTTATAAAAATCAAAATATAACACTTGCTAAAATATATTTCGTTACAAGACACAAAATCGACAAAATATCTTTTTGGCATGCTCGGTGGAACTACAATGTTAATACGAGAAAATGTTATGCCATGCACAAGAAGTTGCAACAATCTAGATAGTGTCATAAACAAGCCCTTAATAGAGGATATCTCACGTGCCGTCATCTGCTCAACTTATTCCAAATCAGATACAAGGTGAGAACACAAATGTCATAAGGCAACACATGAAGGAACCACGAAGATTAGTGGAAATTACTCCTGTCATGCTTTCATCAATGAGACAGACTGTTGAGGAAATTTAGAACAAATTCACTGATTATATGGTGAGACGAATGACTAATGTCATCACGCCGTTAATAATTAACACATATCATGAATGTGCTCAAGGGGAATATGGAATTCTAGTAGGATCAACCCAACCATAGATTGGTAATGTTCCCATAACAATAAGGTACGTCCTTTTGCCATCAGCTCTTGCAATAGTTTTGGCACTGTGGTACACAATGTACCACCCTTAGCACCTATAATGATTTTGTAAAGGAGAGAAGCAATTTTGACAACCCAAGCTAATGGGTCTAATCCCCAAGGCATTTTGATTTTAATGGTATAGTTGGGCAATAGCCTTGTCAAGATACACTGCTCACTTTTAATGAGAACGTCCATCATGTCACTAATGTCCCCAATGTTATGTCCACAATATAGTCTAATGTGTCACTCATACCACTTGCACACATAGTTGTTGATCTCAAGGGACGATGCTAGCTCCAACTGGGGGGAGGAAAAGTTACCTTCAAGTAAAGGGTAGGATGAGCATTATCAACCAATTATATTCCAAATAGCAATCCACTAATTCCTCATCAAGAATTTCGACCCATACATCTTAACCCATAATCAAACAATCCACTAGTCATCTAGAATGTTCCTCAATTTCCCCCAATTCCACAACAACAGGTATATCATATTCCATAGTAATTGCTATATCAACCTCCACAATAGCCAATGTACCAAGCCCCACAACAACCAATTTACTAGGTTCCAAAGCAACTAGCACGTCAATTCCCACAACAAAATGTGAATCCAATGTTGCATCTAATTATGGTGCTCAACAAATGGCAAGGTTACCTATAGCCATTCTAGGATAGAATCAGATGACCATCGAACCCATTACAAGGAATTATGGTGGTGACATGGGCAATGTCTATAGAAAACCTTACCTAAATTTGATGGACACAATTCCATATCCAAGGGGCTTTAAAATGCCAAAATTTTCACTATTTACCTTGAGAAGATGATCATTCGACCTTCAAGCACATTACCTGCTTCTTAGCCTTGTGTGACGATACTATTCATGGTGACCATTGGAAATTGTTCTTGTTCCCACTCTCACTGTCGATGATAGCTTTCACATGGTACACGGTACTACCAGCCAACTAAGAAGCACCGATACTCTCCAAGAGTTTTCGTGTAGCGTCGGACACTCCAACACGTGTCCAATATGTGGTCAATAAGCGTTAGAAAATCCAACACGTGGTCAACTCAACCTGACATGCTCCGACATGTGAGTCCAAATTTCAACACGGGATTTCGACACGCTCCAACCGCTTCAAACCCACCAAACCCAAAAAAGAAAATGTAATGAGCAACTCACGGAAGGAGTTGCATGATGACACTGATGGGCCTTGAAATAGTAACCTACAACTCTAGGATCATGTTTGATTTCACTTTCGATAGTAGGCAAGCCAAAAATCACTTGAGCTTTAGGAAGGGGACCAAACCTTAGGGGGAAATTCTAATAGCCCACTAGAATGTTAGACCTCAGAGGAAGCAAGGAACATGGGGTAATCCACTACATGCAAAAGGGGGCTGAGAGAATCGAGGAGAACCCAGTCAAAGGACAAGAAGCAAAGAACGACCCATCAAGGACGAGGAGGAGCAATGGCAGATGCAAAGGAGAAAGAAGACAGAATATGGAAAGAGGAAGAAGAAGATGTGGGCAAAAAGATTAAGGTAAAAGGCGGATGGGGGATGGGGGGCCCACTAGGGGGATATATTGCAAACACATGAGGAGGTGACTGGATCAAGATTTGAGGTGGTATTAGGGTGGGGGTCAAATGTGGAGAGAGAGAGAGAGAGAGATTGAGATTGAGATTGAGATTGAGATTGAGGGGAGGAGGACATAGAAATTCATTTATTATGGTGAAAATCAATCAACATAGTTAAATCATTGCTTCGTTCGTCGCGTCCCCACCTATCCATAGAGAGAAACAAAGAGGGGGAGGAAGCCGACTTGGATACTCAAGGTGGGCACTGCGCATCCCCTTCCTTTATTATTTCCCAATAATGAAAATTATTGAAATAGAATGTAATTAAATTTATGAAATTGAAACAAAGAATTATATTAACAAATGATAGACTTATATTTTAATTGTAAATTCATTTTGAGCTCTCTTTTTTTATAATTTATTTATATATGAATTTGAATCAAATAAATTTGATTGAAATAATCATAATATAAAAATATATATTTAATATACAACATATCCCGATGTGTTGGAATTCTCTATTTTTTAGAAACAACGTGCCGGTTGTCGTGTCGTGTCGTGCAATGTCGCATGTCCATATCGATGCTACTTAGCCAACCAATTCAGTTTTCTCATGAGAACAAATGAAACGACTTCTAGGACTTATCAATCGCTAACTTGTCAACTATGAGACAAATGGGAAATTAAAAAGTTGATCAATTTATAATAAGATACAAAAGAGCAAGAAACAAATGCTTAGTCCATTTGCTTGAGAAAATATTTGCAGATTTAGCCTTCAATGGCATGAAGTTTGATATTCGAGAAAGAATGGTAGGCTAACTGTTGGAGAAATCTCTCTAGAGTGTTTTGAAGCTGACAAAACGTTTCTATCAGTCTAGTCTGGAAGCTGTGCAGACCCTTGTACTTAGAGTCTGAAGACTTTCAAATCACCAGACTCAGCACACAAGACTCAAGACTCAAGACTATTCTCATTGACAGTTTCTAATCCAGCGACGAAGGCGATCCAGAGCTAAAGTGTTTAGTTAAGGATTTGGTCTTATCGACTGCAAGATCTCTTGGCTGGATTTGATATAACGGATTATTTGTTCGAAATCAATATCGTTTGAAGATCTAATGATTGACGAAATATTCTTGGAAGGTTCTATTCTTGGAAACCAAGATCCTGATTGTATGGGCGAACAGGATTGATGGACTATCGACATGTTCCTTTAATAGCTCGAATAATCTTCTTAATTGATTCTGTCCAACGGGAAGATTGGAAGAATTCCTTTGGTAAGTGCCAACGAGTATGATGGCATAAAGAAGTATAAAAGGAAGACGTTCCAGTTGTTCTAGTGTGTGCTCGATAGAGAAATTCCAGAGTCTGAAGCTCCTTGATTATTAGTCGATTCATATTGAGCGAAACTGTACACGCAAAGAGAATCTATACTTAGTGATACCTTGAGGGAGTGTGGTAGATCTTCTACACCGAGAAATCAAGGAAGAACAGTACTGTAATATCTCTTTGTTCATAGTGGAATCCAGCCAGTGGGCTGTTAGTGTAGAAGAGTGGACGTAGGCTTGAAATAAGCTGAACCACTATAAACCTTGTGTTCAAATTTTCTTTTCCCTACTCTTAGTTTTATTTTGATCATTGTTTGTTTATTGACGAGAAAAATTGTCTCATTTCTATCAACTGTCTAGTATTGTGCGATTATCATAAGAAATTACATTTTATACCTATTCACCCCCCCTCTAGGTACTTATACTAGCCATATCAATTGGTATCAGAGCTCGTGTACTCACTTTATTTGAAATGTTTTACTTCAGAGTAAAAGATCCATGGCTAATATGTTAGCTCCAAGGCTGGTGGAAGGGCAAAGCAATACCAGACCTCCTTACTTTGATGGAAAGGACTACAACATCTAGAAAAACAAAATGAAAGCATTTCTTCGATCAAAGGATTCTCTGGAATGGGACGTTGTAGAAAAAGGAATCACTTCTAAAGTTGCATATGTCTCAGAAAGAGGGAAAGAAACTGTTGAGACCAGCGGAATTTCTCAGGAAGAGATAATTAAGAGACAAACTCTTGATGCAAAAGCTATATATTATTTATATTGTGCCTTGTCACCTATTGAATATAACAGAATATCTTCTTGTGTTACAGCAAAACAAGTCTGGGATAGGTTACATATCACCTATGAAGGAACTGATCGAGTGAAAGAGACCAGAATCAACATCCTTCTCGATCAATATGAAGCCTTCAAAATGAGACCTGGAGAATCTATAACTGACATGTTTAGCCGTTTTACAGAAATTGTAAATGGTCTTGAAAATCAAGGACGACCAATTTCTGACCCCATGAATGTAAACAAGTTACTGCGTGGACTCTCCAAGGATTGGAATCACATAAAAACTTCAATAAGAGAGACGCAAAGAATCATGCCACTATCTGTCGACGAGCTGGTTGGAACTCTTCAGTCTTATGAAGTGGAACGAATTAACGAAGACGAAGATCCAAAATGTAAGAAATCCATTACATTAAAATCAAATGATAATTCTGATGTTACAGATTCTGAAGATGATATGGACGATGAGGAGCTTGCTCTCATGATAAGAAGATTCAGAAAGCTGAATAGAAAAGGAAGAAGATTCAACTCAAATAAACAAAGCTTTCAAAGACAAAGACCAAGTCTGTTGATGATGATGAATCAAACAAAGATGTAGTTTGCTTTGAATGTAAGAAAAATGGACACATCAGACCCAACTGTCCTCTTCTAAAGAAGAAGAAAGGAAAAGCTGAAAGGTCTTGAAAGACTCTCAAAGCCGAAACCTTGAGTGATACAGAGTGTGAAGAAAGTGATAATGAATATGCCAATTTGTGTCTGATGGCGCAATCAGACTCAGACTCAAACTCCTGGATCGACTCGGAGCAATGAATTTGAGGTAAGTAATTTTAAAATTTTTGTCAAGGTTTCTAAGTATATTGATGAGCTGTGTTTTAGTCTTGAGACTTCTCTTAAAAGAATTTCTGAACTTAAAAAGGAAAACTATGTTCTAAAACAACAGGAAAACGTTTTGAAAGAAAGAGTTAAATAATAGACATGAATGTTTCTACTCTTAAAGAAAGTGAAGAAAATCTTTTGAAAGAAAATGCTCTTTTAAAAATTGACTCATCAAATATTTCAAAAAAATTTCAATAGGGTCTGAGAAACTTGAAAAAATTCTTTCAGCTTAAAGACCTTATTTCAATAAGTCTGGTTTGGGTATGACAGCTAGGGGTGTCAAAAAAACCCGACCCGACCCGACCCGAACCGACCCGAACACGACCCGAACACGAAACAAGTATAATATGTGTTTCGGGTCTTGATACTGTTCGGGTAACACAAATAAAACAAGTAAACAAATATGTTTCGAATGGGTCGGGTCGGAACATTGTTCGACCCGAAACACGTTAAGTCCTACTTCCAAACAAGCAACAAACACAAACAGGAAACACGTTCTCATCTTTCTTTACCGTCCAAACACAAAAATTTCCTTCTCGGCTCCGCCTTCTTCTCCAACGATTGTGCCTTCGCTCACGACTGCCAGTTCGACCTCTCCTCCAATCAAAGCGCCTCCGCATCGCCGTCACCGTCGCCACCCCTCGTCTCAACGCCGGAACCCTAGTCGCCGCCGAATCGGTCGATCGGCGACGTCCGTCGCCGAAAACCTCTCGTGTCCGTGCTTCCATCGAATTTTCGATCCGCGAGGAGCTTCGGCATCCTTCTTCTTCGGCACCTTCCGGGTGGAGAACTTGAAGGGCGCTTTGCCCGCCAAGCTCTCTCCGAACTCAGCGGGTATGGTTTATTCCTTCTTCTTTTTTTTGGGTTCTTTCACGAGGGGAAAAGGATGGCAAAAGAGCATCCTTTAGATTTCGTTCGGGATTGCGATGGGCGTCAGTGATGGAATTTGGGAATTTTGGAGTCTAGAGTGGGGAAAATCTTTCTAGGTCAGCTCGGCCGCTGTCCTGCTCGTTTCTCGCTTGTAGACACGGTTTGAAATTCAACAAGCATCACCTCGCTTTGGATGTCTCAAAGATACACACTTCTAATTCGTGGGTTATGCAAAGCGGACAAAGCTGATTGGGCTTACCTTCCGTTTGACGAGATGGTTGGTCAAGAAATAACTCCAAGGTATCGACATGTCGTTTGATGCTTTGGATGAAGTGATATAGAAGAACATGTATGATGCTGCTGAGAGGATTGAGGATTTCATGAAGAAATTATGAGCACAAGGTAAAATCTGTATAAGCCGACATCTAGTTTGATATGGCCCGGATGTTACAATGAACAAGTAGCTGCAGCCCTCAATATTTGTGATCCTGCTTGTTTGAATAATTGCCATTACTCTGAAGCTTCAAAATGGACAATGTTGTGAATCATGAATTAGAGTCCAGCACATTATCGAAAGCAAGGGTCCAGCTTGGTGAGATGACAAGTGCTTTTTAGTGCGTTAGATGGTTGGACGGACTTTGGTTTGGACTAAAGCAGTCTGAAATCAACGAATGCACTCAAGGAAGGTTTCTGAAATATGCACTGCAAATTCAGAATATGGGAAGTGTGAATATCCTTGTTACACATCTTCAAGGTGTTGGAATGGTTCGTGTGTGAAACTCCATGGTCTCTTTTATTACGATCTAAAGGCGTTATGTCTACTTACTGGAAGCTTGAGTCCTCCATGAATACTAAGTAAATTATAGTTTCTATCGCAAGAGTCCAACTATATCTATATAAAACCTTGGTCAATATGTTAATCGACAGAGCTCTCCTTTTGTGTTCATAGAGTGGTTGTTTCTGTCACTGATGTGAATCTAACTTAAAGAGCATCTTTGGAGCTTCATTTGTGTCCTTTCTTCCTTATAAGATTGTAGAAAGAGGCCAACAAGGTCATCTTTGTGAATTTCAAATTTGTTGCAGCCTAGAAGCAAAGAGATTTTGAGTTAAATGACCGACAATTGCCTTAATCAGCTGTAGCCACAAGCATGCTGATACAAAGTCCTGCGTTTCTGGAATTTTCTCAGTTGTAGACACGGTTTTATCATCATCATAAATAAATAAATAAATAAATAAATAAAAGAGGAAAACCCGGAAACCCGACCCAACCCAACCCAAACCGAACTGAATTTCCGATGCGAGTCTAATGTGTTTCGGGTCGGGTCACAGTATGTGATCATTATGTTTCGGGTCGGGTCGGGTAACATCAAAACCCGACCCGACCCGACCCATTTACACCCCTAATGACAGTGGAAACTATTCCCTTGATTGATTTTCCTAAAGTAAAAGAAAGAATTAAGCAAAGACCCTCAAGAGAGGCCTATAAAAATCATTTCAAGAAGGTTTTTGTAAAGTTTGTAGGTTGAAATGCCCTTAGGTGTTCAAAGTGCAATAGCGTGGATCACTTTGAAAAAAAGTGTTCTATGGTTTGGAAACATATTAAGAAAACATGGGCTAATATTGTTTATCTTACTACCACCAATAGACCCAAGAAAATATGGGTACCAAAGAAAGCTTAAGACTCTCTTTTAAATGCAGGTCTCCATCAAGAAAAATGTAAAGTGGTATCGGACAAGGATGCTCAAGACATATGACAGGGAGACTCAAATTGCTTTATAAAGCTCGTTCAAGTAAATGGTGGAAAAGTCTCATTTGGAGGAAACATCAAAGGAAGAATTGTGGGATTTGGAACTGTGAAAATTGGAAATCTCACAATAAGTAATGTTTCCCTAGTAGAAGGACTCAATTACAATCTTCTCAGCATCAGCCAACTATGTGATACTGGTTTTAAGATCTTCTTTCAAGAATGAATATGTTCAGGAACCAATAAAGACTCTACTCAATCTTTCATGGGTCGAAAGCATGGAAATATCTATCTCTTGGATGTGAAACCGGATTAATCACAATGTTTAATTTCAATACAAGACGAAGCAAGCTTGTGGCACAGAAAGCTTGGTCACAACAATATGAAGCAGTTAGCCAAAATCTCATCAAGGCAGCTTGTCCGTGGGCTACCCAATTTATCATACCAAAAGTCTTATCTATGCACTCCATGTATATTGGGAAAGCAGGTAAGAAATCCATTTAAGCCAATAAATCATGTCTCAACTAATCATGTACTACAACTGCTGCATATGGATCTCTTTGGACCAACCAGAACCCGAGCATTGGAGGAAAGAAATATTGCTTAGTAATCGTGGACGATTACTCCCGATTTACTTAGGTATATTTCCTTGCAAGTAAGTCTGAAACCTTCTCGTATTTTGAAAATTTTGCTAAAAAGGTTCAAAATGAAAAAGGATATGTTATTTCAAGTATAAGAACAGACCATGGAGGTGAATTTGAAAATCAATATTTTACAAAATTTTGTGATGAATCTGGCTTTAAGCATGTGTTCTCCTCTCCATACACTCCTCAGCAAAATGGAGTTGTGGAAAAAAAGAATAGATCTCTTCAAGAAATGGCTAGAACTCTTTTAATTGAAAGTAAGATTTCTTCACAATTTTGGGCTGAATCTGTTTCAACAAATGCTATATCATAAATAGAGTCTTTTTAAGACCTATTATAGAGAAAACCCTTATGAGTTATTCAAAGGTAAGAAGCCTATTGTTTCGTACTTTCATGTGTTTGGTGGCAAATGCTTTATATTGAAAAATGCAAAAGATCGAGTTGGTAAGTTTGAAGAAAGATCGAGATGAAGGCATCTTCCTTGGATATTCTACATCAAGCAAAGCCTACGAGTCTATAACAAGAAGAGTCAATCGGTGGAGGAATCAATGAATGTCAAATTTCAAGATTCAATGCTAAATGAATCCAAATCGGACTCAACATGAAGAGTCTCGAACCTCGCTCCGTACTCTCCAAAGCTTACAACTCAAGAAGCATCTCGGACTGGAAGACCAGCATCAAGTTGTTCGTGAAGATTCAAGTAAAGAAAGAGATCATCAACCAGACAAATCAACTAGTAACTGGAAGCATAAGTCCAGTCATCCCAAAGATCTCATTATCGGCGAAATTAATGAAGGAATTCACACAAGATCCAAAAGGCGTGAAGAGTCTAGTACTGTGGCTCTCATCTCTAAAATTGAACCAAAAAGCATAGAAGAAGCTTTATCTGATGAAAGCTAGATTGAAGCTATGCAAGAAGAGCTCAGACAGTTCAACATTAATGACTGGGAATTGACATCTAAACCAAAAGGTAAAACTGTTATTAGAGCTAAATGGGTGTTCAGGAACAAGATGAATGAGAAAGGAAAAGTCGTAAGAAACAAAGCAAGACTCGTGGCCAAGGGATATACGCAAGAAGAAGGGATAGACTATGATGAGACTTACGCGCCAGTAGCAAGGTTAGAAGCTATTCGATTATTGCTTGCTTTTGCTTGTTATAAGAATTTCAGGTTATTCCAAATGGACGTCAAAAGTGCCTTCCTAAATGGATTTATCTATGAGGAAGTGTATGTGGAACAACCACCAGGGTTTGAAGACCCAAAGAAGCCAGACTCAGTCTTTAGACTGAAAAAGGCCTTGTATGGTTTAAAGTAAGGACCTCGAGCTTGGTACGACAGACTAAGTAAGTTTTTAATACATAATGGTTTTGTCAAAGGTAAAGTAGATACTACTCTATTCATCAAAAAGGAAAACAAAAGCTTTCTACTTGTTCAAATATATGTGGATGATATTATTTTTGGATCCTCTAATGAAAGTCTCGTGCAAGAAATTCTCTAAGTCTATGCGGGATGAGTTTGAAATGAGTATGATGGGAGAGTTAACCTTCTTTCTTGGACTTCAAGTAAAACAATTGAAGGAAGGAATTTTTATTCATCAAGAAAAATATGCTAATGATCTTGTCAAAAGGTTTGGACTGGAAAAGTGCAAAAAGACCGACATACCGATGTCAAGTTCTTTGAAGATAGACAAGATGAAGAAGGGAATAAAGTTGATCAAAAGTTGTACAGGAGTATCATCGGTTCACTTCTTTATCTTACTGCCTCTAGACCTGACATTTTGTTGAGTGTTTGCATCTGTGCTAGGTTTCAATCGGACCCTAGAGAATCTCATCTCAGTGCTGCGAAACGTATTATTAAATACGTTGCTTCATCTTCAAGCATCGGTCTTTGGTATCCTAAGAAGGGAGACTTTAATGTTCTTGGATATTTAGACGCAGATCTAGCCGGTTGCAGAGTTGATAGAAAGAGCACCTCGGGAACTTGTCAATTGCTTGGGAATAGAACAGTGTCTTGGTTTTCAAGGAAACAAAACACTGTGGCTCTCTACAACAGAAGCAGAGTATGTAGCTCTTGGAAGTTGTTGTTCGCAAATTCTGTGGATAAAACAACAGCTACAAGACTTTGGAATTGAAGACTCATGCACCGAGATTAGATGTGACAACACCAGCGCAATCAATCTTACTAAAAATCCAATCCGATATCACTTCATTAGAGATCATGTTCAAAATGGAGAAATCTCGATTCAATTTGTTGAGTCAAAGAGCCAACTAGCGGATATATTCACAAAGCCTTTGGAGAAGAATCAATTCGATATCATCCGTTCCAGACTCAACATTTTAAAGCTTGAGGAAATCAAAGTTTAGAGACTCTCAGACTCTCAGACTCAGACATTCATGGCTATAGACTGTAAGTTGTTTTAATATTCAATCTCGAAAAGGTACGATCATTCGTTCAGTTATATTTGATTTATCTTTAATTTCCGAGAAAAACGGAATCTTGCCTTTTCAAAAAGATAACTTCTATTTAAAAAGGCAGTTATCGTTTTTAAAAAGGGACGACTGTTCACTTTCCTTTATGTCGATTGGTTTTTTTTTTCTTTAACTAGGTTATATATATACAGTCAGTTGTTTTCTTCGCTTAACTCCAAAACCCTAAAAAAGGCATTCTCCTCCTAATCCTGTCTCGACTTCGTGTTCATCTTCGAGAAAGTTGTCATCTTTTCTTGGGAAAGCGAGTCAAGGAATCTTTCAATGACAAGAAACGATGTCCTCTACGAGAAAGTCTTCAAGAATCGCGAGCAGGGGACCACAGAAAATGAGGGAGGGTCCTACCCATTTCGATCTCACCGAGGAGGAAGAGTTACCGAGACAGCGACAGAGCCCGATTCACTCTCAACCACGTCAATCTCCATCATCTACTCCACAGGGTGTGGGACAACAATCGCATGAAGAAATAATCGAGGAAGCAGACCCTGTAAGAGTCCAAAAACCCTTTTTTATTTACAAGCTCTATTGTGCTTTGAAAAGCATAGGTACACCGCTGAACTATGTAGATGACTTCCTTAAAGACAAAGGGTATGGAAATAAGTATGTCTTTTTGCGACGAATTGAGGATTTGGGAATTGCTCCCAAAGGAAAGGCTAAGGAAGCACTTGAAAACATTCCAAGTGACCCTCGTGTAGGGGGATTGAACCAACTGATGGGAATGTCGATAATAAACTGTTTAGTGAATTCCAACCCAGGATGGGTGTTGCTGCGAAGGTGAAGGGAAAAAGAACGGAGTTGTTCAAATCGAAGGAATAGGAGGATATGTTCTTCAAATTGTGGAAACATGGGGTGATAAACCCCAAGAGCGTTGATTTTGACTTTCTGGATGCCATCAATGTGAACTTGAAGGAGAAGTTCAATCTGCTTCAACTAGAGCAATTTTGCTCTGACACCACAGACGGCTATGCACAATTGACAGCATATTTCTATTCGAATCTCAGCTTTTTAGATGCGAATAGAATATCCTTCAGTGTTCGAGACCAAGACTATGTGGTAGATGTGGATATGTTGGCAGACATAATTGGAGTTGAAAGAGGACGATATCTACTAATCAAGGTTTCAATCGCTCATACCACACTGGAACTCGTCAAGGACAGGAGTACAGAAGGGAGAATTACCTACACAAGAATGCATGCTATCAACATCTTACTGCACAAAATCGTGATCAATTGTCTCAGGCCAAAATCAACATCCAAGACAGACGTGTCTAACTCTGAGGCGAAATTGATGTACGCGATCAATTCAGGGAAGAAGTTCTCTCTCCCTCACACCATTCTCTTCCACATGTACAGAGCAATGGTGAAGGACAAGGGCCAGTTGCCTTACTCAGGTCTTGTGACCAAGATCTTCAGACACTTGAACATTGAACCTCCACAGACTCTTTGTGTTCGACCATGCGACAAAATGGTGGTGGGTTTGAAAATGCTGACAAAAATGTGTCTGAAAGAGCTTGATAAGGCAATGGAGAAGTTCAAAGTGAAAACTCTAGTTAAATCTCATCCAATCTCTTCTGCGTCGAAAAGGAAATGGAAAGAGCCCATGGATGCTCCATCCAAAAAGAAAAGAGCTCTAAACTTAGAGGATGAAGATGAAGAGGATGAACTCACTATCTCTGCCTTGGCATTAAAAGACTCGATCGTTACGTATCCGAATCAATGGAACGACAGGTGAAAGGAAAAGAAGCAGAGGAACAAGAATAGAGAGAAGCAGAGGAGAAAGAAGAGAAAGAAAAAGAAGAAGAGGAGAAAGAAGTTGAAGAAGAAGAAGAAGCAGTCAAAGAAAAGTCTGCAGATGAAGCTGGAGAGAAAGGCAATCAAGACGCTGCCGAGCATGACCATCACTCTTCCCCAATTGAGGCCTTAGAAACAGGGGGAGATGGTGAGCAAGGAAGGACTACACCATATCATGTTCACAGTGAAGGTGTGAGTCGCTCACAAGCAAATCCAGAAGATATGCAGGCTTCTCAAATGCCTAAGGAAGGACATGACACCTCAACGCCAAATCTGCGCGATTACACCGAAGTTCCATCGTCTGCCTTTACTCCATCTAATAGAGCAAACGCCAGCACGCAAACAGACAATACCGCAGATTTTCATCGTATTCTTGATCTTCTTCTGGAAATGCGGGTCAAATATATGCTTTGGAATGTGAACTTCAAGTCCTGAAGAATGCTAGACAAGCGTCTTATGTTACCCTATCGGATCAAATGCAAGACCTCGCTCTTCAAATTCAAGCAAAATGCCAAAGGAGTAGAGGTGGCAAGTCTACGGGAAGACTTGAAGAGGCTGGAAGGCATCATACAGTCGATGGGAGATTTTCAGCTTGTGCGCGTTCCCAAGCAGACTTGACTCTTTCTCACCTTTTTAATGATGACAAAAATGGGGAGAATTGCCAGCTTTGAACTGAACTGAACTTTAACTTTGAATTTGTTTGTTTGGATATTTATTTTGAGTATGACTTGGTGTGGTGGACTTGGTGAATTTGACTGACTTAAGTGTGGATTTGAAATTGACTGTTGCATTTATATCAAGTGTTATTGTATGGCTTTACTCATGAAAGACTAACCTATTTTCTGTGGATGCAAAGTCTAGTTGAGTTATTAATCTTTATGAGATATCCATATTGCTTGAGTAATGTTTTTGCAGGTCAAAGTTGTTCAAATCTATAGGAAAGTTTTATCGCCATCAAAAAGGGGGAGATTGTTGGAGAAATCTCTCTAGAGTGTTTTGAAGCTGACAAAACGTTTCTATCAGTCTAGTCTGGAAGCTGTGCAAACCCTTGTACTTAGAGTCTGAAGACTTTCAGATCACCAGACTCAACACACAAGACTCAAGACTCAAGACTATTCTCATTGACAGTTTCTAATCCAGCGACGAAGGCGATCCAGAGCTAAAGTGTTTAGTTAAGGATTTGGTCTTATCGACTGCAGAAGATCTCTTGGCTGGATTTGATATAACGGATTATTTGTTTGAAATCAATATCGTTTGAAGATCTGATGATTGACGAAATATTCTTGGAAGATCTATTCTTGGAAACCAAGATCCTGATTGTATGGGCGAACAAGATTGATGGACTATCGACATGTTCCTTTAATAGCTCGAATAATCTTCTTAATTGATTATGTCCAACGGGAAGATTGGAAGAATTCCTTTGGTAAGTGCCAACGGGTATGATGGCATAAAGGAGTATAAAAGGAAGACGTTCCGGTTGTTCTAGTGTGTGTGCTCGATAGAGAAATTCCAGAGTCTGAAGCTCCTTGATTATTAGTCGATTCATATTGAGCGAAACTGTACACGCAAAGAGAATCTATACTTAGTGATACCTTGAGGGAGTGTGGTAGATCTTCTACACCGAGAAATCAAGGAAGAACGATCTCGTAATATCTCTTTGTTCATAGTGGAATCCAGCCCGGTGGGCTGTTAGTGTAGAAGAGTGAACGTAGGCTTGAAATAAGCTGAACCACTATAAACCTTGTGTTCAAATTTTCTTTTCCCTACTCTCAGTTTTATTTTGATCATTGTTTGTTTATTGACGAGAAAAATTGTCTCATTTCTATCAACTGTCTAGTATTGTGCGATTATCATAAGAAAATACATTTTATACCTATTCACCCCCCCTCTAGGTACTTATACTAGCGATATCACTAACCCTATTCAAACTTGTTTCATTTATCTACTATGACAATTAAACATGAAAGTTTGCTTAGGGAAAAGGACAAAAGGCATGGTTGAAGGGGAGATGTAAGCTTTGTTGAGATAAATGACTTAGATGAGGAACAAATGGAGCTAGCAGAAGTAGTTGTCACCAAGATGGTCATTGAAAAGCCATATACATGCCAAACGTAAAGACAAGCTACAAATCAAGTATCATGGCTAAAGCCAAATAATTGGTCTACTACTCCTTCGATGTTAATAGGACTGAAGAAATCTTCGACATGTTGTTGGCCGATCACCAAATAAAGTTAACAAAATGATAGGATATACTCACTAAAGATGAACTAGTGGGAAAGAAGTATTGCAATTGATATCACTTGTGGAGCCATAACACCTCAGATTGTGTAGTCCTAAAGAAGAATATACGAGAGGAAATTTGACAAGGGAAAGTAAAGTTTGTTGATGACAAAGGGAAATCCCCGATAAAGGTGGGTATAGACCCTTTCCCTATAACAACCGGTATGGTTTCAATAAGATCTTGAGGATAAAGGTATATATCACCACACATTTGAACTCATTGAAGGCATATAATTGAAAACAAAGATCGTCAATATCCAAGAGAACAAGAAATACTTGCTAGAGGATCATACTTTCAGCGAGTACTTAAGTGCAAGAACCTCCACACCATATTGGGAGGAAGTACACTATCAATGTCATAACTTGTGTATAGTGCTCACTTTAGTGCCAAAAGTTTCCGTCAGATCACTTAAGTGCCAAATTGGAGGAAAAACGATCAATTTGGTGCCGCCAGCGATAGATTCCAGCCAAAATGATTACATGGCTTTTATATTTTTAAAAAAAAATCAAGAAGCCTTTTAAACGACGTCGTTTTCCGTCTTCCTTAAGAAAATGATGTCGTTTTGCCATCCTACGTGGATGGCTTCACAAAAACAACGCCACACAACTCATTTGGGAATTTTTTTTTTATTTGGAGATTGAAATTAGGGTTTTTTTGTTCGCCGTCCCTCGGCCACCGTCGCTTGGCCGCCGTCCCTCGGCCACTGTCGCTCAACCGCCGTCCCTTGACCTCTATCATAGTTACTTGCCACAGCAAGACAAAAGAAAAAAAAAACTAACAAAAAATCCCGAGGGAGGGGGAGGTGTCGACGGTGAGGATGGAGGAGAGGATGGCGAGGCCATGGTTGCTACCGTCATCGCAGCTAGCTTCGCCAACAACCTCCATGGCATTCCAAATCTTCGCGGCTGACATTGGTCGAATCGCTCGTGCTTTTGGAGATTCTTCGAGCTCGTGCTTCCTTTGCACCCAGCAATATTCCTTGGGAAAAGGCAGTGGTGGGGCTGAGATTCAAGGATTTGTAATGTCAACAAGGTGATTGAAAATGGGGGAAAACTACTGAGGGAGGGTGGAGGCGAGTGCGTCATTTCTTTTCTGGAAAAACTACCAGTGTTGTGCTGGTGCACTGCTGGCGTTGTCAGTGTTGTTCTTTGGCACTGCTGGTGTTGCTGGTGCTATTCTTCGGGGAAGAAGACAACGCCTTCTCTCTCTCAATTTGGGGATTTAGGATTTCAAATTTGTGGGAAAGACACAAAACAGCGTTGTTTTGTTGTTTAAATGCTGACTATACTCTCTGGCGAGCCACATGAGCTTATAAAATTAATAGAAAAGTGTCACGTCGGATTTTCGGCTAACCAGATCAGAGTTGGCACCAAAGTGAGCATTTTTCAAACTTTTCGGCACTTAAGTGATTCGACATAAACTTTTGGCACCAAAGTGAGCGCCGTACACAAGTTATGGCACTAATAGTATACTTCTCCCCACCATATTGTGGGACTTGTGACCACGATGAAATTATTCATGCAGAGAATGTTCCTCCTTGTAGAAAGCTGTATAAATCATTCAAATGGAGATACGAAGAAAGGGATCCTACCATAGGCAAATTGAGAGAGTCTAGTGGAAAGTTCGATTATTATGTGAGTTATGTGCCTCCTCCTTCCTATGCTCATAAAGTCTTTCCTTCTGATGGAGGGAAGAATTTCATGATAATGATGCTAGGAAGTTTGGTCATACAGTGCAATCACATCATTAACGGACTCTGATAGTGCTTTATAATCCACCAGAAGGTCAGTGGTATGAAGCAGAGGAGGTCCAAAGGGGTAATATGATGCGAACCTAGAGAAGACAGTTTCTTCAACTTTGATACTAACTCAAGTGAGGCTTTACATTGTTATCTTGTCGATTAGATATATCTATGCTGGAGATTTACATTGAACTTATGGTTTACCTTCTAGGAGTCTTCTTTTTATCTTATCGAGATCCAAACCTGTTAAAAACACTTGACATTTACGATGTGACTGGAGCTTTTCTAAGAGAGCTGGAAATGGATGGTGATACTCTAACCAAAGCAATTGTTGGGACCACTGGAGATGTAGACTCTTACCAGTTACCTGATGCCAGAGGTTATAGCAGGTATGCTGATGGCACATTCTGCTTCCTTTTGTATTTGTTTGCTTTCATTCAAGACGCAGGGGAGAAAAGAGTAAGTTAACTTATTCGGTATATGATATTATCTATGTTTGTATCAGTATTTGATATGTGATACTACTACCATGTAAATAACTCTTATTTGCATTCTCACATAGGCATATCACCTTCTCCAGTTTCTATTTCACTACTTTCATCGATTTGGCTTCCTTCATTTCTCCCTTTTTATTGGAACTTGTTAGCAGAATACTTATGATGTCACATAGGCATATCCCCAGAGGTTCATGCATGAAATTGGGTATTAAGTGAACAATAATAGTTGTAACTTGTGATTGATCCCTCTTGGTAATTACAGAGGAAGAGCGGAAAAGGCGGTGCAAAGAAATGCTGTTCACCAGTAAAGATTTTTTTCCATCTTCACCAATGGAGCGGAACATTACAGACTGGAGAGTGATCATAGTCATAGTCAGTGCTTCATTATCATTCAGAAGATATCCTCTAATCAGGTGTTCTATTCATGAAAACATTTGCAGTCATGAGTTTTGGAGGTCTATACATGCACTTGCATATAATAGTTTCAGTACAATCAATAGCCACAAAGCTTAAACATTTGAAGAATCAGCTAGCGGGAAAAACCATCGCCGTTTTTATGAGTAACTAGGATAAAATTATCATATAGTTTATTAATGTAGGAGGCCAAACTATGCTGATTTTCTCGCTACCATCCTATGCTTGGCAGGAGTAATCTCACCTCTTCCAATATTTTCCTTTTAACCTTCCCTTTTTGTTTCGCCGCTTGAGGGCTTTCGGAGATTTTGCTGATGTAATTGAATCGGTCAAAGATAAGGGAGTTGTGGCCTCAGAGGCATCTCCTGATGATGTTGAAGCTGCAAATAAGGAGCGTCCGAACTACTTTCAAGTCAAGAATGTGCTTTTAATTGATACAAGCGGGACAAAGAAGGAAAGGACAGGGTATGTTTTTACCCCATTGTTACACTTGCAATGCTTGAAGGATTGTTTCAGCGATTCTATTGCATTTTGAAATCAAGTTACAGGAGGGAATGCAACGAGGAGAGTCAATGTAACGTGAATTTGCATTCATATCTCAGGGAAATGAAAGAAAAATAAAAGGAAAGAAAAGGAAAGGAAAGACGCGTATTATGCCATTGACACAACTGATTGCGAATTCTCCTTACCAATTTTATCAGCTGATATTATTGTGATCTTTGAGTTTAAGCTTTGCAGAAGTTGAACTTGTTTCTGAAAGGGAGATTTGCAGAAGTTGAACTTGCGAAGAGAGATATATAATTTTATCGACATTCACTTCAATAAAAGAAATGCTCGTGACATACTTGAATAGTAGGAGAAGGGAGAGATGACAGGCTTGCATGGGGGCAAATTACTATGAAGTATTTCTCTAGGCATCGAATCACTTATTAATGCTTATGATTGATGCTGGAATACAAAGAGTTCGATCTCTTACGTGAGAATCGTTGTCGCTGTGCAAAGTACAACCTCCAGCTGTGTATCCCAATGCGACAGAAATCGGTACGCATTTGCGTAAACACGGGGACATCAGGATCACGGTCTTCAGGTTCATTGCATGTGTGAAACATGAAAACGGACAGTTTTTGCCTAAGCACGCATCAGGATCGTTGGCCCCGGGTGGTTCGCTTGTCAGGTTCGTTTAATGTATGAAACATCAAAACAGACAGCGTTACGTCTTTACCAACTCATTCCGTAACCAGCGCGGCTGAATTCAACGAACGCTTGACTCGGGCTTTTATATGAAAACTAACGCGAACCGGCTCGATAAGAGGGAATTTATCTCTCTGTTACTTCATTTTTGCAGCATTTTGTACTTATGATTTGGGTTATACTTAGGGTGTGCATGTGCTTCTCAAACGAACATCTTCAAATTATATCAATAAACATTGTATTACAGATACATACAGTGTCAAACAATGTTCGATTTTTTTTTCCAAAAAAAAAAAAAAGAATAGAAATCTGCTTGGTAATTCTGGAACAAATTTTGTTATATGAATATATTTGGAACGGAATCAATAAGTTAAAAAAAGTTGCTTCTTTGTTCCTTGGAACAACTCCAAAATCAAGCCTTTTCTTCATTTTCTTTTTTCTTCTTCCTTTAGCCAGTCACTGGAGCATTGCTAAGGCCAAGCCTTGTCAACTCCCAATGAGGCCGAGCCTCATTGACTTGAGCCTCACCGTGGCTAGGCAAGGTTGGGCTCGTCGAGCCACCGATGAGATCACCGGCCATGGCCAAGGCTAGCGACCAACTAAAGGAAAAAAAGAAAAAAAAAAGGAGAGAAAAATATAATAAAACTATTAAAAATTTAAAATAATTCTAAATCACAAAAGAATGTGAGAGTCGTACCAACATGTTTCGATTTCGGGAATATAAATTTTGCAAATTTATCAAATGCCTTCAAATGATTTGAAACTAGTCCAAAAACAAAATAAATAAATAAAAAACAATTTCTAAGCCGAAATTATTCCCGAAAATATAATGATTACCAAACATACCTTAAGTAGTACCATGTGGGGGTCTAAGAGGGTGATTGTTTCAAATAGACACTGATCGGTAGACATTTCATACGTACATCCTCTCTGAGGATTCTCAACTCCAACCTCGGTTCGAACCGGCCGATCACCTAACGCTTTGCGGGTTTTCACCCCAAGGGCATGTCAACTCGAGGGTCCACATTCCCCACGCATAAGATTGGGGACGGCTTAGGAATGCTCTAACGTTCTCTCAACTAGGTAGTTCTAACTTTCTCGATCACCCTTTCGACCTCGAGAAAACCGAAAAGAAGCGAATGAAAATCCTTTCATGGTTTATCGCGTCGTCGTTCTATAGTTACTGAACAATAAGATGACTGCATGTCATGAAACTTTTTTTAACCCGATAACGACGTCGCCTCATTCACGCGTTGCCTTTTGTAGGGGGAGAAGACTTTTTGTCCATAGCGTTTTATAGTGAAAACCTTACTCGGAATCGAAAGCGAGTTCCTAGGACCACAGGCCCTAAAAACCAAGAGAAAAACGACAACCGAAGAAGAAGACTGTCCAGCTTCGAGCAAGACCTTGTTGTCTGACTCAAGGAGAGGCCCCATTTCTGATCATTCCTTCCTTCCTTCCCAAACCTTCCAATTTGGAAGGATGTTGCCAATCTGTTAGAAAGAAGAAGGGGGGGGCGCTCTTTGCTTTGTGGGTCCGTGTGAATTTAATGATGCCCACTTGCTAATCTCGCTAATTTAGTTCAAATTTCCTAAACATATTACACTTTCGCCAATTTAATCCTAAATATTTGCTAACACCCACTTGTTGCTCTAGCGGATCATCAGTGGCTAGGCAAGGTCCGCAAGGCTCACCCTTGCGGATAGCTAGCAAGGGTGAGCTTAGCTAAAGGGCGGCGAGGTCAACCTCGCCAGACCTCACCGGCTCTCATCTCTTGTTGATCGTTGAGGCTCGACAACCAACTAGAGCAAGAGGAAGAGAAGAAAAAAAATAAAGGGAAAGGAAAAATGATAAATAAATAAATAAATTCGAAAAATATTAAAATATTATTAAAAATTATTCACATTATTTTGGTGTATGGACTTGATTAACAAAATATGAACAGATTTAGGACTCGATTAATAAAATTAAAATGTTTATGACTGAATTATCAAAAATACAATAGATTGAGAACTTTTTGGACAATTTTTTTAGTTGATTCCTATCCCGTTTGTCCTATATACTTCTTCTTGATGATGATGAGGAGGAGGAAGAGGTGGTGTCAAATACAATAGATTGAGAAATTTTGAGGAGGAGGAAAATGACTTTTAACACGTCTATGGTTAACATTCGGCGGGACGATGACAAGACGATGACGGAGGCAACGAGCAAGATTGAGAATCTCCAATCATGTTAATAGTGAGTAGATAACTATATAGTGCTAGTTTATTGATTACTAATTATCTATGCACCTTGTTAAGTACAATAACATCCTTCCGAGTTGTGGTTTAATAAATACTTTTTAAACATTTTTTCGATTCTCCGAAAAAAAAAAAAAAGTACACACATATTGTAAGTCCAATTGATACTAGAGCCTTACCAAGCAAAGATTGAATCCTAAATATGTCTCGCCTAATCTCAAACTAGCTACGACACAACAATGTGCTTCACGATACGAGCGAGAGGCGACCTGGAGAAGACAATTGTCGCACCGGTGCCAAGCGGGGCCCGCCTTCCATCGCATCCTAAATATCACCCTAACGTGGAACCTACCTGTTCCAATAGATAAGTCTCCCACAACCTCAGATTAGCCCCGGCCGGCAGCTACGTGTACAGCCCACCTGTTGGGACCCACACCATCCTCCCCTCCGAGATATATATAACCCCTCATCTCAGCCGTCCATCTCCACCTCGCGCTCTCCCCCGTTTCTACTCCGAATCGCCACCGCAGAGAGAGAGAGAGAGCGCGCTGCGATGGAAGACCCCCGCTCGACGCGACACCTCAAGCGAGCCGAGCTCGCCGGAGCTCCGACGGCTCCGGCGGCGCCGAAGCGACGGAGGACAGCCTTCGTCGGAGAAGCGCCGTTCGAGCTGCGGTCGGAGGAGCGCGGGGGCGGACCGCCGCTTGTGCTTCGGCGTTCGGACTCGCCGGAGAAGATCAGCGTTCCGTCGGAGGCCGGAGACTTCGCGTCGAGCTCGAGCTCCGGTCCGTCAGAGCTGCCTCGTTCCTCGGTGAGGAGTGACGAGGACTCCGTCGACGTCGTGAAGGAAAAGAAGTTCGACATGGTCGGCGACGATCGACAGCAACAGGTGAATTTCGAGCTTTGATCGTTCTCTCGCTCTCTCTGTCTGTTTCCTTGTGCAATCGACCGTCCGTGCGCGTTCACGAGAGAGAATTCGGGCCGTTTCGCCACCCTCGGTTACTAAATTAACCGAAGATCTATAACGGTGCAGTCGCAGGCGAAGAGTTTCGAAACCGAAGCATCCACATGCAACCGCGATTTCAGGTACACTCCACATTCCTTCTTCAATTTCGATCCCTCTTAAATTCCTCCGTCGGCGAAGATTTTTATTTTTTACTTTTTGGGTTTCGTTTTTGTCAATTGTCTCCAATTGTAGCGGAGAAAGCGCCCCATCGAAATCGGAGACGACGAGCGAACGGAGCCCTCCGGCATCTCCGCCGTCGCGAGCGGAGCTGGAATCGTTCTTCTTGGAGGCAGAGGAGCGCGAGCGGCAACGGTTCACGGAGAAGTGAGCGATTCTCTCTTAACTGCTCCGTCGAACAAGAACCCTTCTCTTCATTCGTAGAGAGAGATAGAGAGAGAATCAAAACCCTAAGTGACTGATGACAAACTCCATTCGCCTGCTTCCTTCTTCTTCTTCTTCTTCTCCTCCTTCTTCTCCTTCTTCTTCTTATTCCTGCCTTGCAGGTACAACTACGACGTCGCCATGGACGCCCCCCTCGAAGGCCGCTACGAGTGGATCCGCTTGAAGCCGTGAGCAGAAAGAGAGAGAGAGAGAGAGACGACGGAGCAGAGATGATGACGCCAGGGTGACGCCGAGGTCAGCTCGTCGCGACGTCGAGAGAGAGAGACGAGAACTGTTGACTTTCAGTGACGTGTACAGCTTTCGCCGGGAAATGCAAAAAAAATCCCGGGCCGGAAAATTACAAATAAACACGGAAATATCCGTAATTTCTTTGGTTTTACACATAAGGTGCAAAAAAGTGTCCTTTTTTTCTCGTTTCTGTCCTCGGATCTATATGAAATTACGATTTTGGGCCCGCTCTCCAAAAATTCTATATATCAAAGGGGAATGGGGAGGGAGAATATTCTTGCTAAAAGAGTACTTGATTATGGAGGCTAAAAGCGAGAACATACTCTCCTTTTTCTTTCTTTGTTGGGGGTGGTCATTGCTAATATTTTTCTTGCAGGGGGGCGGTGAGGCAAAAATCCTCTCGTGTTTCTTTCTTTATGATATCGACGGACGACCCCCCCGCCCGCGCACCTCTTTCGGCTGGGGGACCGTCCTTCGTGCATTGACTCGTCCCCGCACGTACGTATAACTTCTTTCTTCTTTCTTCCCTCCCACCTCTTGCACACACGCCTCTCAACATGCGGCGACACGTGTATAAAAGACGGCATAGATCTCGTAGATAAGCGATGTGAGGATATACCTTGATGCCCCCTCTTGCATGCAAGCGAGCTAGGCGGGTTGAGGAACAGTTCGTGGAGATCGAATTGGAGCAGAATCTAGCCCTATATCGTATTAGAATGTTGAATTCAAAAGCTTTAGATCCATAGGTGAGGGAGGCTATGTAACTATCAAAGGGGCATGAACTTCCTACATAAGCCACACGAAATACTTCAGTTGTCTCCAAGAGCTTTACACCAGTCACATGTGGTAGCTAAAATTATAGCATAACAGTTTTTAGAGTGGTCGAAAGTATGACCCTAAAAACTTACTTATAAGTGGAGGGTGACGCTTGTATATAAAGAACAAACAAATTCCATAAACCAGTGATGTAGGATACTTTAACAGAACTTGAAATGATGCGTGATCAATGCTGTTTTTTTAAATATATTTCGCAGAGTATATATAATTTTCATAGTATAATTACTCATGTTTGTGTTATTATTAGTAAGTTAATATGTCAAAGTGCTTTGGATACTTGTAAAGGCTAATAACAAAGGGAGATAATTAATGTTGTAACATTGTAATTAGTGAAGAAGGTGGGGATTATACCAGGCACATGCCTGATCCAGAAGCAAGCAATTTTATATCTTGGGGGCGTGGTTTGGTTCTGTGCTTTATGGACAGAGCTTTCTGAATTAAATTTACTAATGTTCACACTGCTTCCCCCATTCAGACCATTCACTTTACGAGCATCAAATGGAAACTCATGTTCTAGATCTTTGTTCCGGACATGAAAATTCAAATTTTATTTAAAATATCATGTGTGTAAAGTCAGATCTCATACAAACAACCGCGAGATAGAAACATTCATTTACTGAAAATACATTGGATACAATTATCAAAATCAAAAATCGCTCATTTGACTTCACTTATTTACAAGGTCTATATGCTCTTCACATACATATGATTGTTCTTGGTCTTTAATCTCGAGTCTTTCTTGGTTGGATATTTTGACATGATATCGCTCATTTTCTTTGTGTAAATCTTTGAATTCCACTCATCATTGTCGATGCGCCTCGTACATAAAGTAGATAAATCCCGGAGGCGAAGGACGTTGGATACCTTAACAAATCTCGCCGGAACGAGGAATTCCATATGATATTCAAGAAACAGGAGGTCGTGCACGTGTAGTGGGGGAGCGGGGGTGGGTCTCCCCAAGCAAAGGGCTTTGCTTTGGATCTGGTGCCACTTTAGTTGAGTTGGGGAAGTGATGATGGGACTGCGTTGGGAGGGGAAAGAATGTTGCCTTTCTTTTCATTAATGGAGATGGGGTTTCGATCTTCGTGCCTCTCTTTTTCACGCTCCACGAAGCTGATTGTGGAGGAGCTCATTAGGGACTTATTTTAAAAGGGACTCCCTTTTTGTCAAGCAGGAATTTACTTTAGTAACGTTAGGCAGATGGATGCCTATTGTAAATTTTGAGGACCAAAGTCAAGAACTTGCCTCGTGAAATTGAGATTCTATAAAGTTATAGAGGGATGGATGCTTCGGCCTAGATTTGTTTCACTTCTTTTACCTTTCCTTTTCTTCTTTTCATTTTTACATTTGTGCCTTCCACACGCGTTCCCTCTCTCCACGAAGCTGATTGGGAAGGAGCTCATTAGGAACTTATTTAAAAGGGCCTTCCTTTTTGTCAAGCAGCACTGATTTTTTAAAACCCAGGTCAAAAACTTGCCTCGTGAAATTGAGATCTTCTAAAGTTATAGAGAGGTGGGTGCTTTGACCTAGATTTATTTTTCTCCTTTTTCCTTTCTTTTTCTTCTTTTCATTTTTTACATTTTTGCCTTCAACACGCGTTCTTGAAGTATGAGATTTTGAACCTTAAACAACTCAAACCTAGTGTTGCTGCTCATGGATGGGATGGCCATTTTGGGCACAAAGGGGTCAGGGAGAGAGGGGTTATGTTTATATTTATTTCATATTAAGCTTTCTGAACCCCCGAGTTTAAAAGATCTCAATTATTTTGCCCTGTATGTTAATAGAATTTAAATTAGTCGATTTAATGCATACAAGGACAAAATTAATGGGGTTGAGTAGAGAAAAATGCCTCATTGAACTCTTTTTTTCCACGTAACCTATTTCTCTCTGTCCAATTAGATCCATATATTATGGTCTTTAGGTATGGTCCACATGAACTACCGGGTCGGTGGAATTAGACCAATCAACTGATCGAATACAAAGACAACCCCACAAGGCCCATTCGTGCGTCTATCAACCATCAATTAGACCAATAAGCTAGTTCAAAGATCATTCACGTCCTATTAATGTCTTTATCATATGATATGATGTATATGTATATAATCAACTTACTTGATGACCAAATGCACATGTTCTAGCCGATCACGTTCAATCAAAAGCTTGAGGAGGACACTTCTAGAGCCCCCATCATCCTCATTCGATTAAGCCTATTTTGAAATGATTTGGCTTTTGAAAAATCTTTATTCACTGTCAGATAAGTGGTATGTAAGTAGTTAATATTTTGTCAAAAAATTTTCATATGTCAACCATTCAAAGGTGAATACGTAACTTATCTTTTACACCTACAGTGGGCCTGATAAAAAAAGCCTTTTAAATTATACCTTTTAACCTTTTTTCAAGGATTGTCGGTTTCATTGTTTGACAACTAAATTACAAGAAACAATTTCAATCTTTCAAAAGTATATCGACATGCAATATCATATATAATTTCCTGTAATTTTTGTGAACTTATTTCTTTAATTTTTAAAGATTCTGGAAGGTATATAAATAATGAGTAAACAGGTAGAAGTTGCATCAACGATAACATGACGGTTGACGCTGCCTCAAATACCGCATAGAAGCTCTTTTTTTATACGCCACCACCTAGGAAAAGAAGTTCAAACATGATAAAGAGAGGACCTAAGGTTTACCAAATGTAAGACCAAGGAATAAAGTATACCGACTTTGTAGACATTGAAATGAGCGACATTTGTTAGCATTTATGTCCATTTAGGAATAGCAATTTGACTCGTCCTTGCAAATATCCGCACCAACCTGCCCCAATGGCAGTGATAGAACCCGCAACGTGTAGATTTCGAGACGAGACCGGTTCAAAGAAATCGCCGCACGCATAAGGTGGAGCGAGGATGGATTTATGAGCTTAGATGAAGCATCGCAAAGCTTAAAATGTACAGCTTTAGCAATTGTTTGAGTAGACAATTGTTCGGCTATGGCCCGATTCATTTGACCCCGTCGAGAGATGTAGGACCCTTTCCGGCAGCCCTCCACTCTTCCTCTCTTTCTTTATCTTCCTCCATTGGCGAAGCCCCCATGCTCAATGTTCGGCCTAAAGGAATTGAGCTATCTTAAGTTTAAAATAGCCCTTGGGAGTCACTGTATCATGGGACATGGACCCTCGATGCTCGAGAGGCGCTCGACCTCGCCCACCCCACCTCCACTTCTCTCTCTCTCTCTCTCTCTCTATCTATCTATGTAATCATGTATTTTTGTGTGTGTTGGAAGAATATCCGCGAAAGAAACGATTAACATCTTTGATGCACTCTCTCTATGCAATCATGTATTTTTGTGTGTGTTGGAAGAATATCCGCGAAAGAAACGACTAACATCTTTGATGCATAATAAATAAATTACCTAGGAATGTACGTTGAATTATGAGCGAATGTGGACGATATAACTTCACGATAGTCTAAATACAATCACAACAATAGTATTCACATTCCACAGCATTAATGCCGATTGTCTTCTTAAAGCAATAATGGAATTGCCTTTGTTCATTGATGGAGAGAGAAAAAGAAGAGAGAACCATTTATTAAAACTTTCTTTCAGACAATTAGCTATCGCAATTATCTCTAGATGTTATTTATATAAGTTCCCTCACAAATTTTCAAAAGCTGTCTCTCCATTATATCATATCAAGAAAAACTAGCGTGTCTTACTCTTATCCCACTTAGATATGATAGGGTTGATAGTGCCTTATCAAGAATATAAGGCATTCTACATTCATCTATTTTAAAAATAATTCATACTAGCAAGAAAGTCGTGTGCGATCAGTGAGTACACTTACACTTGGGAGCTCAAATTATATACCTATTAAGAATGACATAATGGCTACAACCCAAAAAGAAATGAAAAATTGATGTCTCACAATACTCCAGACATATTTGCTACATCAGTTCGAGTATACATATCCCTTAAGGGCTATACTTAACTATTCTCATAACACCATATATTTATACTTAATATTTATTTATTTATTTTTATTTTTATTTTTTTTATGGCTATTCTCACAATCGGCAGGCAAACCCTACACACCCCACCACCCCGACGTATATTTACAATTATATTTAAAACCATAGAATGCGATATAATTAGTCAATCGATAAATACATGTGACAGATGTAAAACAATAATAGTCTTCCTTTGCACTCATATCTCTCTCCATTTTAGAACATTTACTTTCCTATATGCCTCCCATAAAACCATATCTATTCATGACCGCTAGTAACATACTAAAGTAGAAATATTGATCTCTCATTTTGAGAATATAGTCAAGAGTAACATAGGGCACAAAATGAGGTAGATTATAAATTACCTCAAGCGCTGACACGATGATTAAATATGGATTATTTCACTCATCTTCCCTTGTCGGTCGTACAATGCACATGTAGTTTAAATAACATGCTATAGTGGATTTTTCTTCTATAAGAGCGTATGTTATTTATTAAACACATCCATGATATAAATCTTAATCTAAACATAATCACGTGCTTCTCAAGTACTAATATTTAGCTCGAGTACTATATAAGCTTGCTTTCTACAGTGCCCAAATAAGTACTCGCATCCAGATATCCTTCAAGCGTACATGATTATGGAAATATTATGTTCAGTTTTATTACAAACAAATCATAGACCCCATCTTAACTTTAATCAAGGCAACATAAAATTATTTTATGTACTAAACTTGCTTTTCAACATTTATAGATATATAATGTCTTAGCTCAACATGCTAACTATAGCATTTGAGGTAATTACTCATGTGAATGAGCAAATCATTGCATGCCGACATGCCTTTCAACAATACATACATATATATGTATGTGTGTGCGCGTGCGCGCGCTTGTGTTAGTCTCATAATAGATTTATACTTATTGATAAAATATCAAGTCACTAAAAACAAACAAGTTAATACATATGTTCTCATATACATAAATCGGTGATCTTTAACAATATTATATATCATATTCTACGTAACTCTAAAGACATCATGTCGATCAAAAACACATCTCTAGGAATAACCTTTGAAATTGGATCAACAACCATTCTATTGATTGAAATGGAGAGGACACATGGAGTGCTAAAACTTAGCACGGGAAGACACTTAAATGCCAAAAGTTAAAAAAGTGACATTTAAGTACCAAGATCGAAGCAAAATGGATTAGTTAAGTGCCAACAACGAGAAAATCTTGTTAAAATACAGACATGGCAATTTTCGATGAGGTAAGTGCAAAATGACATCGTTTTGCATGCTGATGTGGCTAGACAAGTGCAAAAACAACATCATTTTGTTGCTGAAATGGGTAAATAATTAATATCAAAATTAATTAAATTAAAGTTAAAATCATTTTGCAAAAAAAAAAAAAGATAGAGGATGAACAATGGCTTAGCCCTCGCCGCCGCCACTTTGCCGTCGCCGAGAAAGGCTAGCAATAGTGAGGGAAGGGTCGACCAAGGTCACCATGCCCTAGCCAAGGGCCGATGACCTTAGCCGACCAACAGCAAGCGAGCGGCGACCCTTAGCCTGGCTGAGCGAGGGCCACAACCCTCGCCGGATCTAGAGGAGGGCCGAGACCCTCACCCTAGATCTGGGCGAGGGCTCACAAGCCCTCATCGTTGGTCGATCGGGAGGGCCTAATGACCCCAGGCCCTCACTAAAGCTTGGCAACCCTGGCCAACCCTTCCCGGCGAAGGTAAGGAGGTAGTGGCGATGGCAAGGGTTGAGCCCTCAACCACTTCCAACTGTTCATATTCTTCCTTCCTTCCTCTTTTTTTTTTTTTAAAAAAAAAAAAAATTGGTTTTAAATTTGATTTAATTATTTTTTATATTAAAATTCAAATCTGTGCCAAAACGACATCATTTTTGCATTTCTTTATTGAGTCAACTCTCCAATGAGCCATGTAGGGCGAAAAAAAAAATTAATAAAAAGTTGTCACATAAGATTTTCAATAGGATTCACTAAAGGTGGTTTTCAAGTGTCCCATTTTTCAAAAAAAAAAAGAAAAGTAGCACTTAAATATCACTTTCCTAAATTTTGGCACTTAAGTGTCCTATTATGCCAAATTCTGGCACTTGGCTATTCTTTTCTTAATTGAAATGTATTGTAAAATCACTTCTTTATTCACTATTATATCTCTGATGAAATTGTTCTTTATGTCAATGTATTTCATCCGGTCATAATACTTGGGATTTTTCACATAGGTAATAGCTACTTGATTATCATAATAAATTGGTCTTGGAATCTCAGTGATAATGACTAAATTTTCCAAAAAATGTTTTAGTCATACAGCTTTTTGTACTGTGACAAAGCATGCAATAAATTCCACATCCATCATAGATAAGGCCATGCATACATGTTTCTTTTTATTCCAAAAAATTGAACCTTTATTAAGTAAGAACACGTACCCAAAAGTAGCTTTACGTTCATCTAGGTCTCTTCTCCAACCAGCATTTGAGTAGCCTAATAAGCGTAAATCATGCCATTGATAATAAAATTGATAATCCATGGTGCCTTTTCAAATATCGTAGGATATTATTCACTACTTTCCAATGTGCTTAATTATGATTTAATTTAAATCGGATCACCAACCCCACGGCATGACATATGTCGGATCGAGTACACATTTTAGTATACATCAAACTTCCAACCGCACTATCGTAAGGAACAATTTCAATTTCTTAATTTTCTTTTTGGGGTTCTTGGACACATTTTAGTACTTAGGCCTTCACTTTACATAACTGAGATATCAATGGGATTACAATATTGCATATTGAAACACTTGATAATCTTCATTATATAATACTCTTATGACAAAGTAAGAAGTTTCCTTAATCAATCTCTTTCAATCTTAACTCATAATATATAAGAAGTTTCTCTCTTATTTTTCATTTCAAAATTAAATAACATCATTCTTTTATAGTGATAATTAAACCCTTGTCATTCCCAATCATCTATATATCATTCATATAAAGTGATAAAATCACAAATTTATTTTCAAACCATTTGACATATACACAGTGATCTTCTTTAATCATCACAAATCCAAAAAACATTATTTCTCAATGAAAACAAAAATACCACTGTCTAGATAATTGCTAAAGGTCTTATATTGAGAGATAAAGTTTACAAACTTTACATTCTTAATCTTCAACTATAAAACATAATGGTTGCTTCATATAGATTTTTTTATCTAGTTCTCCATTGAGAAATATTGTCTTTACATCCATTTGATGTAATTTTAGGTCCAAATGTGCAACAATAACTAAAATAAGGCGTATAGAGGCAAATTTTACAACTGATGAAAATGTTTCCTCATAATCTATAGTCTCTTATTGATTATAACATTTTGCCACAATGCAGGCCTTATACTTTTCAATTGATCCATCTACCATTTGCTTAGTCTTAAAAACTAATTTGTTACCAATAATCTTGTGATTGCATGACAAATCAACTAAGTCTCAAACGTGGTTTGCCCCCATTAATCCATTTCATCTTTGAAAACTTTTCTCCATTATTCCTTGGCAGAGGATGAGAGAGCATCTTTGATCATCTTAAGCTTGACATTATCTTGTGGAGCAATTATAAATACTTCCCATTAAATCTCAAAAAGACAACAATAAATAATTTTACTATTATTTTTACATAACTGAACTTCTGAATTTAGCTCGCCAGGTGATGCGACACTCTCACTAGGTTTTATATGTTAAGGTAAATCTTCATTTCCCTCAATAATATTAGTGGGTGTGTTATTAGGATTTCTCATCTCATATAATTGGAAGTCCTTATTAATTTCACCTCTACTAGGAAAATCGTTCTCTAAAAATGTGACATTTCATTACTCTATTTCAATCACACTTCTATTGGCTTATCACATATGAAGATGTATCTTTTGGAGTGTTTAGAATATCTTATAAAGATACATTTCTTCCATTTAAACCTAATGATGTGAATTTTTGCGAAAAGATCATTCTACGAAAGCTTGGATGGTGCGAATTGCGAACATCAACCTCCAATCAAACCTATGATTGGCAACCTCGATATGAACGTGACTTGTTGACGAATGCGTGTCAACCAATCAACATTATAGATGCCATGAGCGAAAGAATTTGCTATCTCGCTCGATAAGTCAAATCAACCGTCACAATGGAACCTTGATAAGGTCAAGTTCTCAAAAGAATAGTAGAAAAGAATCTCTTTATTTTTTTCCTCAAAATAAAAATATATGTCTTCCAAAGAAAGTCGGCTAGTCCTTAATATAGGCCTTCTAGTTGCCACACAAACCCTAAAACCAGCCCTAGAATTCTAATGCGTCATATTCTAGAAAATATCTAAACAATAAGATAATAATTTTTTTTTTTTGACTCGGTCATATATTTGGTGACCATATAATCAAATTGCGCCAAGATTTCCAAGATTTTTCAAGATTTGATTCAAGATCATCTCCACGCCAAATATAACGCCAAGATTTGCAAGATTCTTCAAAATTTGATCCAAGGTAATCTCCACACCAAAGATCACGAACTATGACACCAATAGCTTGCCTGAATTGCTTGGCCCGCACTCGAGTAATCGAACCAGTAAGAATAGACAATGGGGCCCTAGCACCTCCTCCTCGATATGGCTCGATGTCCACATTACCTAATTTGCTAAATTTATAGAAAAAATCATAGGCATAAGCTACACACCCTCAAAGTGGTAAGTTACTTAAGTCTTGTTTTCTACCAATGCATAATTCATAAGGGATGGAAGTGACTGACTTAGAAAGTACATGGTTAATATATAGACAGCAATCAATAACACATCTCCCCAATACGAGATAAATAGATTTGTTTGTCCTGTCATAAACCTAATCATTTCCAAAATGGTTCTATTTCTTATCTCAGGAATCTCATTTTGTTGTGAAATACTAGAAATAGTCAATTATCTTATAATTCCTTTTTCATCACAAAGAGTCTTGAATTGCTAAGATAGATATTCACGTTCACAATCATTTTTTAATGTCTTTATTGTTTTATTTAACTAATTCTCTACCAAAGTTATATATCGTCTAAAGCAATTTAATGCTTCAAACTTATAGGAGATTAGAAAACATAATCAAAACATGTGAAGTCATTTATAAAAGTGATAAAATATGAGACTACATGCCTCGCTCTCACATTCAATGAACCATAAATGTCAAAATATATTAACTATAATGGAAGCTCGGCACTTGGTTCCTTTACCAAATGGTTTTCTAATTGTTTTTCCTACTAGACAATATTCATAAATGGGTAAATTAATTTTAGCAAGCAACCCTAAGAGGTTTTCTCTAGCCAATCTTTGCATTCTTTGTATCCCAATATGATGTAATTTAGCATGTCAAATACTTACATCAATACCCATATTACTAGAATATATAATTAAAGAAAAACAACCATCAACATTAACAATTTACACATTATAATCAATGTTTAACACAATAAAACCATCTATATATAACCAGAAACATAATAAATTATTCTAAACAAAATGTCAACACAATCATAAAATTTCATACATAACGTAAAGTTAAAAGAACAAATGTAAAGACCAAGTCCTGTCAAATATTTAGAGCATGGTGGACATTATGTAAAAATAAGTTTCAACCACCACATAAAATCAATTTACATGTACCGATACCCTTCACTTCAACTATTGAGTTATTTCCAACTTACATTCATCTTTTTCCAAACTATATTTAACAATACTTCACAAATACTCCTCGATCTCTAGTTATGTGGTATGTTGCTCCCGAGTTTACAGTCCACATAAAATGAGATTCAATAAACATTACAATACTAGAAATAAAACCATTACATTAAGTAATAGAGTAATAGGATACTTTCTTCATCTTAATGCATTCACAAGCTAAGTGACTCAACTTAACACAATCATAACATTTCATGTTAGCCTTGTTTTCTTCCCACCATGCTTCTTACATCAAAAGGTCTCAGCTCTATTGAGTGTCTAATCAATCTCCTTTATTTTATTGTTGAATTTATGGTTCCCCATGTGCTTGCAGCCAAAAACTTCATACAAACTCGTTTTAATAACATAAGTATGGGTAGATGATCTCACAACCTCTAGGTGCTCATCCTCTAATTTCAAATTATGTGCTACATCATCAAAAGTGATTATATTTTCATTATATGTCATGTTAATTTTTACATGCTCTTAATTATCAGGAAGATACATTATAACAGTCTGAACTTATTGTTCATCAATAAGGGTTGTAACCTACCGATTTCAGCTCACATATCATTTTTGACATCTCTCGAAGATGCTACTTCATCGTCAAATTTGGGCATTTTCAGTATATGTCAAATTTAATTATGAGTCTCCTCAACTTAGTAGTAGACGAACTCCCAAACTTATCTTTTAAGGTAGCTTAAATTGCTTGAGCTTTATCATTAACCTTCAAACTCACATGTGATATCATCTTGCATATATGCAAGCAATGCTATTTTATTTTCTTGATAAGCTTCTTGATTTATTATGTGCTGAGCTGAGTCTCCATGCTCAAGTTCATTCATAGTATGGTTGAAGGTTTTCAAAAGCTCTTACTCCTAAATAATGTATTAAACCTTTGTATGTAAAATATCATAATTGTCATCCTTTAGCTTCTCACCCTTATTGAGATCAGCTACAATGATCTTGGATGCGAAATCATAATCAATTGCTACAGCCACATTGACATAATAAATCAGAATCAATATTATCACATTTTCCACATTAAAACACATTTTTGCAGTAAAGACAAACTAAATTAATGATAATTTAACAAAAGATACAGAAACAAAAGTTCACTATGTTCCAATCAGCTTTTATGTATAATTGTTTTACTATCATTAACTAGTTTAATTTGCGTAAATTTTTAATTTTAGATGAGAACCCCTTCAAATTTTATTAACCTACAAACTCCTACTAGAAAAATAATTACATCACCTCATGTAATTTCCACACAATTCTATTAATACCAAAAAGGCATAGCATGATGTGAACTAAAGTATAAAACATTCATGCAACAACTATAATCGAAAGCAAAATTCAAGACGTAATTAAAATATCAAGGATCTTCAACCATTGTTTGAATTTTTTGGAACAAGGAAATTGCAAGCATGTTAACAATATACATGCTATCATTGAATCAATCTCTACACAACACGTGGTCATTTACATATAGGGTAACTTCTGTATTTCCAAAACCTTAGTGAAATACAAGTTAAAGGGAATAAACAACACATTTATACCCCCAAAAATATGTGTATTTAGTAGACCCGTTAAACGGATGGGTCGGGTCAGGTTTGGATCGGGTCATAAATGGTCCGACCACAATCGACTCATTTTACCCGTTTATTGCAATGCAAAAATTTTGACCCATACTCGACCCAACCCATACCCAACACATACCCGATCCATTTAACTAAACTTAATTTATTATTATATCTATTTAAAAAATTGGTATTGCTAAAATAATTTTATACAACAAAAATTTAATGGATAATTTTTATAATTTTTAAAATAATTATTTTAAAAAATCGAATTATAATTATCTTTTATTTTAAAAAAATAAATTTTTAATTATTTTTATTTTTATTTTTAATTTATTTTTATTTTTTCTTTTTATTTTTTCTTTTTAAATATAATTTTCTTTTTCTTTTTTTCTTCTTCAAGCCTTCTTGCCCGGCTCACCAACACCGGCGAGCTCAAGCTCGCTCGGCTCGCCGGATCCGGCAGCCTGAGCTCGCCCGACACAATGCGAGGCTCGAGCCTCGCCCGACATCGGCGAGCTCGGCTCGTGCAATCGCCGAGGCTCGAGCCCACTGATCAACGAACCTCCACCTCGCCGGATCCGGCGAGCTCGAGGCTTGCCAGCATTGGGCAAGGCCTCCACCTCGCCAGATCTGGCGAGCTCGAGGCTTACTTGACGCCAACAAGCTCGAGCTTGTCGAGCGTCGGCGGCATCACCAGCTCCGGCAAGCTCGAGGCTCGCCTGGCCGGTCGCCAGCCATCGCTGTGCCGGTGACCGGAGGAAAAGGATGAAAAAAAATTAAAATTTCAATTTTAAAAAAAATTGTAAAGTTAAAAAGAGAATAGAGAGATTGTGAGGTTTTGACTTTGGGTGAAATAAATGGGTTGATAAATGGGTCTTAAATGGGTGCAAAGATGACCCATTTAAAACCCATATATCTCACTCTCTTTAATTTTAAAACCCATTATGGGTACTTTAGAAAATAAGGCTTGACTCATTAACGATCCATTTAAATATAAATGGGTCAATGACCCATTTAACACCTCTAGTATTTAGGTTCCGTACGAATTTTTATACCTTTAAAAAGACTCAAACATATAAGATAACTACACAACGATGTATAGCACATCTATAAACTAAACGCTACCAACTACGCTCTAATTAGAGCCCGCATGTGCCCACTCGCATTTCTTGACACGCCCAGCCAAAAAGGCTTTACTTGGCCAATCTGACCGATCCAACCAACGGCTCGGTCAACTCGATCCAATCAATTGACCAAGCAACTGGGTCGAGTCGTCAAGTCAACTCGCCAATAGGTGAATGATTGACGAATGACGTCACTGGACAGTTACTGACTGTTTGCTAATGTCACTACGCATCGGTGAACCGATGCGCGTGTTAGGCGTGTGGCGCTCATGCACCATGGCTTCTGGCCATGAGTGTGGGCGCATCCGGCAGCATGTCACCCGCCATTTTGATCGTCTCGATGAGTACTTTAACCCCGCACATTCAAAAATTGATTTTGACCAAAAAAATTTGCTAAAAAATGGCCAAAACAGAATGATCGTTTGCAACCTTCAAACCCATTCTTCACTTTGGTTTATTTTTGACAATTAATGTTACAGTTTCCGAGCAATGAACATCCAGATGATATGAAGTTCAACCTTGTGATCCCCATATCAAACAGCAAGCGAGAAAATTCGACAAAAAAAAAAAAAAAAAACAAGACAGAGATCATAACACAGGCTCTAATGTTGGAAGAGTGTCGGCGAAAAAAAATGACTAAACTCTCCGATGCATAACAAACAAATTACCCAAGAATGTACATCGAATCACCAGCAAACAATGAACAAACAATTTCATGATGGTCCAAATACAATCACAAAATAGTATTCACATTCCACAGAGTTAATTCGATTGTCTTATCAAAGTAGTAATGGAATTACCCTTGTACATTGAGGAAGAGAGGAGAAAAAGAGAGAACCGTTTATTAGAACGTTCCTTCAGCCAATAAATTATTGTGGTTATCTCTAGAAATTATTTATATAACTTTCCTCACACACTTTCAAAAAATGTCTCCATTATATCATATCAAGATGAATCGGTGACTCTTAATCGCACCCCATCATAGATGTACGATCAAATATAAACAGTTTGTGACAAGTACATGATCATTGATTGCAATTTTCTTCACTGATGTTTAGCTCAAGGGAACCATCGATACAAAGGTCTCAAGTTCATAGCTACTTAAGACAAAGTCATATGTACTTTGAGAAGAAATCCTCCTCCATCGAGATTTTGGAATTTTCCCAAACATATATCAATACTGTGCTTGATATGTTGGCTTGGCTTCTGAGTTGTGATTTTTTTGCTTGGATTAGGTTGATTGCACTTTAGTCTCTCTTGCTCACTCTATCTCTCTCCCCTTTAAGCTGTCGTAATTTTGTTGCAATATGCAAATGGCAATTCTGGAAAACATATGTTACAACTACAAAATTAGAAGCTAATTTTTATATAGACTTAATTTTTCTCACTGTTTACATTTAAAAAATCATCCAGTCGTCAACATGAGCAAGCATGTGCTTGACATGTGAGCATAGGTAGCCAAATGAGTAACATGTGAGTACTACCCATGCACACATTGTCGACGACCATAAAGGTTGATAGTTTGATCGGTATTGATACACGTTAGTGGCACGTATTTATTTATCAATACATGATGACAATCCACCGACAACAATCAACAAAGATGAAGTAATTGGGAAACATTTGAATAATCGGCAAGGATTCACTTAAAGAGCATAAACACAACCATGAAACAGAGCAGTTGGATTTGAAAAGGAATGGGCGTGCATGTTCGGAGGTAACAATTACCATTTGAATATAAGATCACAGGACATGTCATGACATGGAAGATGAGAACATGGAGTGGCAAGATTGTGGGATATTTACTAATTAGCAGTTACTAATCATCACTCAAGAACAAGTGCATGGGACAATTATAGGATCATGAAATAGTCAGTGCAAAAATAACCATTAAAGAATGGTATCAAGCACTAGATTTTCTAAGCTAAGAGGTGCAAAAAAAAACCCATTGGCAACCGCCTAAAAGAAGTTACCACTAAATCATTTAAATACCACCAATCGTTTACTAGCAAAACCCCCTACACAAATTGTCTTGACCTCTCTCTCAGGGGAGGGAATATAGGTTTAGAGGTATCGCCTAAAAAAAGGACCTACGACTCATGATCAAGCATGAGCTCTCCTAAACTCATACCTCGTGCAATATTAAGGTGTTCACAAGAATTCTATAATAAGGAGTTGTCACTAACATATTGGGGTTGGCTAGAAATCAAGTGAGACATGTGAGTGTACCTCCCTTCCTACGCAACCAAAGAATGTAGGGTTAAAGACTTGATTACATTAATTAACCAATTAGTGTCTTTTTGGTACCTAATTTTATTCATTTAAAAAAAAAGATTTTTGTCAAGTAGTTTAGATTAAGTTTACACCAATCTACTAATACGTGAAGTAATTATGTGGATGTGCAACCATTAAAATAACAATCGGCAGGCAAGAAAAACATTAGATAAATTGCATGGAAAAACAAAGATTTAACATTGTCAAATAGGTAGCATGCCAACTCTAACTAAGCTAAAGGAACACCATAGTCAATATCATGAAAGTGCACAATCAAGGACATTCATTTTTAAGGATAATTAGAATCCCACGGTAAAGCCTTAAAGGTTTGTTTAATTTTGAACACGATTTTTACCAAGAATTTTCATACATTTAATGAGAAGATTCCCTAAAAAGACTTTTTAAGCTATTTCCAAGAAATTAAGATTTTTTGAAATTTTTATTGAATTTTTAAGAATTTTTATATTTTTCTGAATTTTCTAAAATAAAAAATTTATGGACTTTCCATTTTTAAAAATTTTAATGTTTTTTCGAATTTTCTAATTTTTTAATGATTAAATTTTATAATTTTTCATTGATTTTTTTGAATTTTCTAAATTTTTTTATTATTTCCCAATATTTTTTCCATTTTCTAAATTTTTAATAATTTTTAAAGTATTTTTTTTTTAAAATTTTTAAAATTTTAATTTGGGGACGGGCGGACCGGGTTTGTCTTCTTCCCTTGCACCTTCTTCCTTGCGCCTTCTTCCCATACGAACTTTAACCTCACTTGCAACTAAGGAAACCTCAACACAACATATCTCCGGCCACCATCCATCACAGCCACAAAAGCACAACCTGCACAACCTCCTGCTGGTCGCCCATTTCAACCATCGCCAACCACCGCTAGCCGCCTACTATGACGGCCTCAAAATTTCACAACAACCTAGACCAAAACAAAATTTTAAAATGAGCAATCCAATGTACAACAAGCATGAATACATCATAATAGGGAAGAATGGCCTAACTAACGCGGCCTCGCACCGCAAGCACACCATGAAGGATGGGTTTCCAACTGGGAGCTTTCTAGCACATAAAATGCATATGCGACTGCCTCAAGCCAGATTTTTCCATCAAGTGTGTGGAAACATAGAGAAAGTACTCACATTAGACCAAATCCAACCAACACTGGACAAAATATGAATTTATCTTGAGCTCTAACATGCATAGACATTTTGGCCTTATCTCTAGCATTCTATCAAGCACATAATATGCAGATTAAATGATGCGTTCCAAAGCAAGATTTAGAATGATTTTAGAAGCAAAATGATGTATGGAAGTCCGAATCTACATATTTTGTGCCAAATTGTCTCAGTTTGTGGCGATTCATTTGAAATCTCAAGTTCGATGCTCAAGTTTCCATATTGTTGAAATCTTAAGTATGTTTTGCTAATTTGGTTTTTCAGTTATTCTAGTCCTTAAGAGTTAGTGGAGTCACGTTTTGTTAATTTGTGTTGGTTGTCCTAGTTTTAGGTGTTAGTAGAGTAAGTGCATTATGAAGAATATGGGTAGTTATGGATCATATTTTAGTGGTGTTTTTACATTATGTATTTGTCTTTGTAAAAGACTTCAAGGTTCTGAACGAAAGATGAAGTTTCAACCTCATCTGTCTTCCCCTTTAGCAATTTCCTGTGAGAAGAGTGAGAGAGTTTTTAAAAAAGATTAAGAAGGTTTAGAAGTGTGAGATACTTTCATGAGATAATTGCAGCAACAATATTTCCAATGGCCACTGACAATTTTGTTCTACCAACAATTTTACAGTTGTATCTGCAATTCCACGCTTTGATGGTCACTATGATCAATTGGAGCATGATGATGGAGAATTTTTTACGATCAAATGAGTATTGGTCAGTCGTCGAATATGGAATTCAAGAGCCACTAACAGGCATGGCTTTGATAGATCCTCAAAAAGCATAATTGGAAGCTAGAAAGCTTATAGACCTAACCTAAAGGCAAAAAATTATCTCTTTGAGGCTATTGATCGTCCCATCTTGGAACTATTCTTTGCAAAGAAACTTCCAAGGATATTTGGGATTCTATGAAGAAGAAATATCAAGGCTTTCTTAGGGTGAAGAGTGCACAGCTTCAAGCCTTGAGAATAGATTTTGAGACATTGGCGATGAAGGATGGAGAATCTATTACCAGCTATTGTGCCAGAACGATGGAGATCAGCAACAAGATGCGATTCCATGGCTAGAAGATAGACAAGGTCACCATGATGGAGAAGATTTTACATTCCCTGACACCAAAGTTTAATTATGTTGTCTGCTCAATCAAAGAGTCGAAAGACATAAATGCACTCTCTCTTGATGAATTGCAAAGCTCCTTATTGGTCTATGAATAGAAGATAAACAGAAGTTCAACAGTAGAGGAGCAAGTGTTGAAGGCTTCTACCAGTACTCATTCCAACAATTTCAAAGGAATGGGTAGAGGTAGAGGTAAAGAAATGAGAAATCAAGGAAATAGAGATGTTAATAGAAATTTCAAAGCCAATAATAACCAATTAAAATGCAAAAGCAGAGGATGGGATTCTAACAAATCCAAGATATAATGTTTTAGATATCATAAATTTGGTCATTATACATTTAAATGTTATACTAGGCTGCCTAATAATAAAGAAAATGCAAAGAGTTTAAATTTGTTGAACAAAAGAAAGCAAAAACATTGTTTTTTTTTTTTTTTTTGGTGAAAGTAAGAGATAGCAAAAACGTTGTTGATGGCTATTCAAGATGAAAAGAAACCCGAGTCGAATATTTGGTATGTGGATATAGGCTGCAATAATCACATGAGTAGAAGTCTTCTTTTTCTTATCTAAATGAAGATTTTCATTTCACTGTGAGTTTTGAGGATCATTCTACTGTGAAAGTGATGGGAAAATGTGATATTAAGATAAGAACCAAGAATGGATTTGTGGAAACGATCTCTAATGTGTTGTATGTTCTTGACCTAAAAAGTAACCTATTGAATGCTAGTCAATTACAAGGAAATGGTTATGTTATCACCATTAAGAGAGGCGCTTAAGAAATTTATGATTCTGTTAGAGGTGCTATTGTAATTGTTCCTATGAGTTCAAATAAATTGTTTCCATTAAAGATTGAAAATATTCAATCTCGTTTGATGGCTGAAAAGAAAGATCCCTCATGGTTATGGCATTTTCGCTATGGTTATTTGAGTTTTTGTGGATTGAAGACCTTCCAACAAAAAAGTATGGTGACAGCTCTTCCTCAAATTACTACTCATTTCCAAGTCTACAAAGAATATGTTGTTAGCAAACAACATCGTTCTTAATTTTCAAAAGAAAAGTCATGGAGATCAAAGGATGTTTTGCAGCTAGTACATTCGGACATTTGTGGTCCTACAAACCTATCTTCTAATGGAGGTAAAAGATACTTAATTGCCTTCATTGATGATTTTTCCAAAAAAAAAAAAAACCTAGGTTTGTTTTTTACAAGAAAAATCAAAGCTTTCTCCACATTTAAAAGCTTCAAAGCTCATGTGGAAAATGAAGCAACAATAACCATTAAGACTCTTCAAACAAATTGTGGTGGTGAATATTGCTCAAAAGAATTTGAAGATTTTTGTGCAAAGCATGGCATTCAAAGAGAGCTTACAGCCTCATATACACCACAATAAAATGGTATATCTGAGAGAAAAAATAGAACCATTCTCAACATGGTGAGAAGCTTATTGGCAATAGGAGGAGTTCCAAAGACTTTATGGCCAAAGGCAGTAAATTGGAGTATTCATGTTTTGAACAGAAATCTAATTTTTGCTGTTCAAAATATGACACCAGAAGAGGCTTGGAGTGGGAGAAGACTGGCTATAGATCATTTTAGAATCTCTGGATGCATTGTATATACCCATGTCCCGGCTGAGAAAATGAAGAAACGTGATGACAATGCTGAAAAATGTGTCTTTCTTAGTGTAAGTGAAGCATCCAAATCATATAAATTATTCAATCTACTCACAAAGAAGATTGTGACTAGTAAGGATGTTTTTTTATGAAGAGAACACTTGAGATTGGAATAGGCAGCAACCTACCCAAGTCCTTTGTGACAATGATGTTAAACATAAGCAGATTTTAGCATCTTGTATGCCCAAAAATTCATCAAATACGACTTCTACAAGTTGGAAAAAACTTCATTCTTTGTTTTGAAGTTGACAAAACGTTTCCATCAATCTAATCTAAAGACTTGCAAACTCTATTGTCAAAGTCTAAAGACCTTAAGACTCAAAATTTAAAGTCTGCCCTCACCGATAGTTTCCGAACCGACAAAGAAAAATTTCATCCGATGAAGAAGACTTATCTAGATGCAAATATATTTTAAAGGATTTGGTTTGTACAGTTGAAGGAGATCTCATGACTAAAGATAGCATCTCGTGATCAATTATTCTTACTGAAATCAACTTGAATAATTAGATCCGTTGATTGGTAAAGTATACTTTGAAGATTCTACTTATGGAAACTTAGATCTTGATTGTATGGGTGAGCAGGATTGGTGGGCTATCATCACATTCCTTAAATAACTCGAGATCTTTCTAATTGATTATGTCCAACGGGTAGAACTCTTTTGGAAGGTGCCAACGGTACGCGGTTTATAGTGGTTCGGCTTATATCAAGCCTACGTCCACTCTTCTTCACCGACAGCCTATTAGCTGGATTCCACTATGAACAAAAGAGAAGTTACAGCACAACTTTGCCTTGATTCCACAGTGTAGATGTTCTACCACACCTTCTCAAGATTTCTCACAAATATAGACTCTCTTTTGTATACAAGTATTCGCTCAAATGAATTGTCTAAACAAAAAGGAGCTTCAGACTTTGGAATTTTTCTATCGCGCACACCCTGAACAACTAAGACCGTCTTCCTTATATACTCATTTATGACATCATACCCGTTGGCACTTACCAAAGGAATTCCTCCAATCTACCCGTTGGACGGAATCAATTAGGAAGATTGTTCGAGCTATTAAAGAAACGTGTCGATAGCCCATCAATCATGTTCGCCCATACAATCGGGATCTCGGTTTCCATAAGTAGAACCTTCCAAATGATGGCATCAAGGAGTATATAAGGAGGACACTCAAGTTATTCGAGTGTGTGCGTGAAAAAAAAATCCAAAGTCTGAATCTTTTAGTTCTTTGCTGTTACAATTTGTCGAACTTAAAATGTACTCAAAAGAGAGATCAAATTCTTGTGAGACCTTGAGGAAGTGTAGTAAAATCTCTATACTGTGGAATCAAGGACGTGACACTATAAAATCTCTTTTGGTTCTTAGTGAAATCCAACTAGTGGGATGTTAGTGCGAGAGAGTGGACGTAGGCTTGGTCTAAGCCGAACCACTATAAACCTTGTGTTTCAATTCTCTTTCCCTAATCTCTTTACTTAATTCACAGTCTTATATATCAGTTTACAGTCTTTTATATCTTCAATCTACTACTTTCATATAAGTCAAATTAAATTGTTAAGTCTTTAAAAAACTTCTTTAACACCTATTCACCCCCCTTCTAGGTGTTCTTACTAGCATTATCACTATAACTACTAGAATTGCACCAACAATCACTGAAGTCAATGAAGAAGAAGCTCAATATCTTTGCCACGTTAGAAAAATGCCTGCTTTGATGGAAGATTATGAGGTAACTAGAATTGGTAATTCAATTACTCACTTTGCCTTATTTTCATACTATAACCCTACAACTTTTGAGAGTGCTATCAAAGAAGAAAAATAGTGAAAAGCGATGGATAATGAAATTAATGCCATTGAAAGAAATGATACTCGGGAGCTATTCGGTCTTTCGAATGAACAAAAAACCATTGGTGTAAAGTAGGTCTTTAAAACAAAATTGAAAGAAAATGGTGAAGTTGACAAATACAAAGCACATTTGGTAGCCAAGGGATACAAGTACCAATATGGGATCAATTATACATAAGTTTTTTTCTCCAGTTGCAAGACATGACACAATCAAATTAGTGGTTGCATTGGAAGCATAGAATTCTTGGCTTATTTTCTAACTAGATGTCAAATCGGCATTCTTGCATAGGTACTTGGAGGAACAGGTATTTGTTGAGCAACCCCCTGGTTATGTCAAGATTGGAAATAAACATAAAGTTTATAGATTGAAGAAAGCTCTTTATGGGCTAAAACAAGCCCCTCAAGCTTGGTATAGTCGTATTGAAACTTATTTTCTTAAAGTTGGTTTGTCAAAATATCCTTATGAGCATACACTTTTTGTCAATATTAGAGATAAAAGGAAAATGCTTATTGTCTGCTTGTATGTTGACAATCTTATATTTATTAGAAATTGTGATGCCATGTTTGAAAAATTTAAGTAATCCATGATAGATGAGTTTGATATGTCTAATCTTGGTATGATACATTACTTTCTTGGCATAAAAATGGTACAATCGAGTGTTAGGATCTTTATTTCTTAAAAGAAATATGTGGGAGAAATTTTGGATAGACTTCAGATGAAGCATTGTAATCATGTAAATACTACAATTGAGTTTTGCTTAAAACTATACAAAGATCATGAAGGGAGGAAGTTTGACAGCACATTTTACAAACAAATTATAGGCAATTTGATGTATCTAACTGCAACAAGACTAGACATAATGTATTATGTGAGTTAATTAGTAAATATATGGACAATCCAACAAAAATGCATTTGTTAGCTGCCAAGAAAATCCTCTGTTACTTGCAATGAACTAGAGACTTTGGGCTATTTCACAAGAAGCATGAAAAGTCCAATTTGTTGGGATTTACTGATAGTGACTACGCAGGAGATCAAGATGATAGGAGGGGCACTTCGGGTTATGCTTTTATGTTTGGGACAGGTGTTATTTCGTAGTTATCTAAGAAGTAACCAATTGTCACATTGTCAAATACAAAAGCTGAATTTGTTGCTACAACAGCTAGTACTTGTCAAGTTATTTAGCTAAGAATAATTCTTGAAGAGCTACAACTCAAGCAACTAGGAGCTACTAAAAAATTTTGTGACAACAACTTGTTGGAGAAAACTTCTTTATCTGTTTTGAAGCTGACAAAACGTTTCCATCAATCTAGTCTGAAAACTTGCAGACTCTATTGTCAAAGTCTGAAGACCTCTAGACTCAAGATTTAAAGTCTACCCTCACTGATAGTTTCCAGACCGATGAAGAAAAGATTATCCGATGAAGAAGACTTATCCAGATGCAAGTATATCTTTAAGGATTTGGTTCGTACGGTTGAAGAAGATCTCATGGCTAGAGATAGCATTTCGTGATCAATTATTCTTATTGAAACCAATTTGAATAATTAAATCCGTTGATTGGCGAAGTATATTAGGAAGTATCTACTTATGGAAACCTAGATCTTGATTGTATGGGCAAGCAAGATTGGTGAGCTATCATCACATTCCTTAAAAACTCGAGACCTTCCTAATTAATTATGTCCAACGGGTAGATTGGAAGAACTCATTTAAAAGGTGCCAACAGTTATAATGGCATAGAGGAGGATATAAGGAGGACGCTCAAGTTATTCGAGTGTGTGTGTAAAAGAAAATTTCCAAAGTCTGAAGCTCTTAGTTCTTTGCTGTTTCAATTTGTCGAGCTTAAACTGTACTCAAAAGAGAGATCAAATACTTGTGAGACCTTAAGGAAGTGTAGTAGAATCTCTACACTGTGGAATCAAGGACGTGAGATTGTAAAATCTCTTTTGATTCTTAGTGGAATTCAGCCAGTGGGCTATCAGTGTGGGAGAGTGGACGTAGGCTTGGTCTAAGTCGAACCACTATAAACCTTATGTTTCAATTCTCTTTCCCTAAACTCTTTACTTTAATTCGCAGTCTTATATAACTATTTACAATCTTTTACATCTTCAGTCTATTGTTTTCATAAAAAATTGAATTAAGTTGTTAAGTCTTACAAAAACTTCTTTAACACATATTCACTCCCCTCTAGGTGTTCATACTAGCTTTATCACAACTCAGTAATCAAACTCTCCAAGAATCCTGCGCTACATAGAAGAAACAAGCACATTGATGTGAAGTTTTATTTCTTGAGAGATCCTAGCAATGATGGAACAATTTATCTAATCTATTGCATGAGCGAAGATCAACTTGCTAATATATTCACCAAGGCCCTCAAGATGGAGTCATTTGTGAAGCTTAGAAGGTTACTAAGGCGCGTTTGGTAACGATTCTGTTCCCAAGAGTATAATCTAATCAAAAAATGATTCTTTTTTATTATGTTCCTAAGAACAGATTCTAAGCATTTTAAACCGTTTAGTAAGGGCGCGTTTGGTAACAATTCTGTTCACAGGAACAAATTCTGATCAGAAATGATTATTTTTTATTCTATTCCCGGAAACTGATTCTAAGTAAAATAACGTGTTTGTTAACTATACAAAATTTCTGATTTTGGAATAGAGTTATGTTTGGTACCGTGTTCATTGATTCTGTTCTAAATCAATTTCTTTTAATTTTTGAATAATTTTTATACTTTTTTTCCTTTTTTTTCTTTTCTTTTTTTTTTTTTTCCTTTTTTTTTTTTTTTTTTTTTTTTTTCTTTTTTTCTCCTATTCTTCTTCTTCTTCAGGCCGACGACCTCACCAGAGCGTTGCTAGCCCTCGGCGAGACCGGCTCTCATCGGCTGAGCCTCACCGGCAGCTTGGCGAGGCCAAGCCTCGCCAGTGGCTAGGCCAACCTCGCCGGGGTTGGGCGAGCCTCACCGGTGGCTAGGCAAGCCTCGTCGAGGCTGGGTGAGGCTCGCTTGGCCACCAACAGGGCTGGGTGAGCCTCACCGAGGCTAGGCGAGCCTCACCAGTGGCTGGGCTTGCCTCCGGCGAGCTTGTCAGACCTCGCCCTAACCTGGCGAGCTCGCCATACCATTTGTCGGCGACTAGCGGCGGCGGACAGCAGCGACCGGCGGCGACGGGTGGCAGCAGGCGGCGACAGGCGGCGATCATGGGATGGCAGTCAATAAAGAAGAATAAGATAGAAGAAGAAGTGTTTTGATTCTCAATTCGATTTTGGAACAAGAATCATTTTTTTTTTTTTTTTTGTATTCTACTCCCAATCTATTTCCAGAAACAAATTTGTTCCCGAGAACAAAATTTTACCAAACGCAATTCTGAGCCCAAACTAATTCTGGGAACAAAAAATCAGAATATGGTCATATTTGGATGGTTACCAAACAGGGCCTAACTATCCAAAATTTCTTATTCCGGAATAGAATTACATTTGATACTGTACTCTTTGATTTTGTTCCAAATCAATTTCTTTTAATTTTTAAATAATTTTTATACTTTTTTTCTTTTTTTCTTTTCTTTTTTTCCTTTTTTCCTTTTTTTTTCTTTTCTTTTTTTCTTTTTTCTCTTATTCTTCTTCTTCTTCAGGCCGGTCACCTGCGGCGGGAGGGCCAGCAACCTCACCGGAGTGTCACCAGCCCTCACCAACAGCTGGGCGAGGCTCGCCCAGCCTTCACCCAGCCCCGTCGAGGCTCGGCCTTGCTAGATCTAGCAAAGCCGAGGCCCGCCTAGCCACCACCAAGCCTCACCGGTGGCTAGACTTGCCTCTGGCAAGCTCGCCAGACTGGTTAGACGGCAATGGCAGACGACGATGGATGGTAGCAAACGACAACAACAAGCAATGATGAACAGTGGCGAATAGCAATAGAGGAGGGGAGAGAAGGGTTCTACTTTTTTTATTCTTTTTTTGGTTCCCGAAACAATAATCAATTTTATTTTTATTCTTGATTCTATTCCAAATCTGTTCCTAGGAACAAAAATTTTACCTAACGCGATTATGTTCCCAAACTGATCCCGATAATAAAAAATCAAAATCAGGCACTATTTGGATGGTTACCAAACAGTGCCTAAGTGTTTGCACGTTGAAAACAATTAAATCTTTAAACGGAAGTTAGTAAACATCAGTTTAAGGGAGAGATTGTTGAAATAATAGTTGTTTCTTTCTGCACGTTTTGCTGATTTGATTTTTCAGTTATTCTAGTCTTTAGGAGTTAGTGGAGTCACGTTTAGCCAATTTGTATGTTAGTTGTCCTAGTTTTTAGGTGTTAGTGGAGTAAGTGTTTTATGTAGAATATGAGTAGTTATGAATCTTATTTTAATGGTGTTTTTACGTTATATATTTCTGTTTGTAAAAAAACTTCGAGATTCTAAACGAAATATAAAGTTTCAACCTCATCTCTCCTCCTCTTTAGTAATTTTACACATATTTCAATCAGGCAAAACATCAAACAATTGATATGCGTTTATGAACTCGGGTCCTGGATTCGAATCGAAAGCATTCCTCAGCCTAAACATGATGCATTACTTTCAAAACATTATGAATCGACTTGAACTTACTTTGGTTTGACAAGATTTCATCAAATAAAAAAGAAAATTCATCCACCTAGGCGAGTTGCCCTCTGGCCGAGAAAAAACGTGGGCGAAGCAGGAGGCTCGAGGAGGATCGTACTTGGTTTGTCGTGCGAGTCGAGGCCTCGACGGTCGAGGATAGAACGCAACGAGCTGGGCTCTTCCTTGGCTGTGGGAAGTCCTCCGAATGCGCAAAGGTCAGCCCTTGATCGGAGTTTTGGAATCCGGCGAGCTTTCGGCGACTGGGTTCTCCGTTACTCACTGAGAACGGGAGGAGTCGTCTTTGTTTCCCGCCTTCCTCTCTATGGCCAACGGCCTTCTCTTCACGCTGTCTCTCTCCCTTTCTGTCTCTCGTTGAAGACCCCCGCACCTCTCTGTCTGAGGAGAGCTTGTAGAGAACCCCCAAAAACTTTTGAGCCAATCTCTTCCCAGAACCTCGAGCGTCTCCTCCTTCACCGCTGGAACGCTACCACCGCCAGATATCTTGAGAACATAGACACCTCTCTCTCTCTCTCTTCAAGAACGAGCCCACCCAAGCTCTCTCTTGTCCCTCTTTCTCGGTCTCCCTCTCCGGCTCTCTCTCGCTCACCCTCTCTCACTTTTGAGGGCCACCGACTAACGCCAGATTGCTGGCCGGCCTGGCCCCGACCTGCAGATGACGTTGCAATCTACCACTCCCGATCCTCTTCCTCTCTCTGACTTGTACCCCTCTTTTCTTGCGGAGGCGTGGCCAGCGTGAGGAGGAAGGAGACTTGCACGTGGGCTAGGCCTAGAGAAAGGGAAATAAGGCTAGGCTTGGCCCAGGCGAAAAGAGAGAGAGGACAGGAGGACAGAAAAGAACTAGGCCTAGCCCGATCCTTTCCTCTCCTTTTTTTTTTTTTTTTTTTTTTGGATTTTTTATTGCTTTTTAAAGATTTATATAAGTAGTGATAGTCACGTAAATGCTCCTAGTATCTATGTGCAATGCATTTTAACAAAAACATACACCATGCATTTTAATGAAAATTATTTATTTTACTTTTTTTAAGAAACTAATCACTGATTTTCCATACATTTAACTCGTGAATAAAAAGATAAAATTCAAGTGTTAACACAAATCAAACAAATTTACTATCTTTCAATACTTTTACTTTCCTATGTTGCACTTTACTTTTCATAGTTTAGCTTGCTACTTTACGTCGTCAATTAAATTATGGCGTGTAATCTCTATCTTTAATGTCGGGCTATCAATTAAATTTTGATATAGTGTATTTCATGTTCTCAAATGATGTCGTGATTAAATTCCAATATAGCTTATTTAGATTCGGTTTCTTTATTGAGTCTATATTCTCCGGGTTGTGTCAATCAAATTTCGGCATAATTTGCGTCCATACAATCCTATTCAATATAAAGTCCTTGATTTCCTCATTCCCCTAGATATCTCATGTCCGCAATCAATGTAGGACCCCGGTTTTCTTTAAATAAAAGCCAAAGAACTACTCTCGATGAAAGACATTTCGTAACATTATAGATTATGGCGAAACACCCACGTACAAATATGAGAACATAGCACAAAAACGAAGAAGATCGCCTAATGAATTGAACTCCAAAATTTCATATCCGGCATGCCGGAAACTTACACAAGCTTTCCTTTCCCTAGCAAGGGCCCTCCCTCCCTCCTGCGCATGCGAGCAGACGAGCTTAGATCGGCACAAATTCGAACAATTTGTTTTCAAACGATGGCCAAAACTCCGCTTTCAACCAATCGGCTTCGCCGAGATATTCTTGATCAAAATATATTTCGGTTGGCTCTTTGACTTTTTATTTATCGGGTCTTGTGTTATTACGGAAGGGAACTACGAATTCTACAATACAAGACAAATCTAACGCAGCTTAAAATAAATGCGAGATGATAATAACTGAAGAATGATAGCCATAGAAAATGAGTGGATTGGGTTCTTGTCAAATTGTTCCGTCCTTTTACAATGACTTATATTCGGCTATTTATAATTGGAAATATAAATTTTGGACAATTATCAAGACGGCCTTTTCTTAAAAATTGATTCTAGGAATAGAATAAAAAAATTATTTCTAATAAAAAATTATTTTCAAAAATAGAATCGTTACCGATCGCACCCTAAAACTCTAAAATTACCCCAACAAAAGGCACCGGACAAAATAAGACATCATTGCAATTTCAGCTAACTAACTACCCAAGAAGACAAGAAAGTATCGTTTGTTACTCCTCCCCAATTCCACCAGCATCATTTTCTTTCTCTCAAGAATGCCTAATCCCAACGACCGAACATCAAGTACTACTTCAATAAAAATGCATCCAAAACCATGTAAAATATTTTAGAATTTAAAGAAACACAACAGATATTTATTTTGGAGTAACCATCACGTTACATAACCAGACTAGAAAGTAAGAAAGAAAAAGGAAAAAAGAAAAAGACTCATAGTTTGGACAAATTTTTCTCTTCTCTAACTGATAAGGACACCGTCACCGAAATTCAAGACGTGTAGAAGCCAATTCAAATCAATAGAACTTTGTACTAAGTTACTTTGTTAAGTAGTCTTAGGGCATGCACTGCCACTCGAACTTGTCATGATGTCAAACTAGAGTGCAATTACTATTATGGGACAGTATGGTGCACATAGAAAGTATATAGTAGTGAAACTACTGCTGCTCAAAGGTGTAAGACAACTTACTTTGATGTTCAATAATAATATTGTTCTTATCAAATTAACCAAGTTCTCATGTCAAAACATGATCATGACAACATCGTTCTTAGGGAAACATATTTTAGGACTTGATTAGCACAACATATTTGACACCAACTTTTCCTTCAATACTTATAACCTTGTTCCAAATAAAACTAAAACCCATATATGTTCTTTATAAATTTCACTCGGCAAACACCAAACCCCTTTCAAAAAACATTCTACCTAACTCTAAGTTGGTCAATCATCAAGAGAAATTAATATTGAGTTTAGCTCCATTCTCGCAGTTGATAACTCTACATTAAATTCACAATGAACATGAGTTTTGAAATATCTATTGTAATATTGAAATATTTCACAATAAGATTTTCTCACCTGACTCAAAATTTTCAAGTTCTTCTAACTCCTCCTTGATCAACCATGAAAGTGGTGCAAATCGTAGCCATCTTGAGCACATATAAGAGCCTCCACCATGCTTAGTGTCAAGGACCTATGAAACACATTAAGTACACGATCTCCTATGCTGCAACCTATGATGATGTAGTTGAGACGGCCACCGCCAAAATATTTCAATCTATGGAAGAGAAGATAAGATATCTCGTAGAATTGACTTTCCATTGATTTAAGATATCAAAGTTGAAGCTATACCATTTACATCCTTTTTCCAAATGCTTATCTAATTCAGATTTTTTTTTCAAAATATTCTTGTTCCGTTAAGCTAAAATACATCGCAGTCATGATGTCCACACCCACCATAGGAGACACTAACACGCTCATTGTTCTTGTACCCAATAATGTCAAGTTGCTTTGGAGGCATATACCGATGCAATATTACTCGAATAATAACATCAAAGATGTTGTCACTCTATCTCATAAGGTTTCCACGTATTTGTTTTCATAAACTTAATTAATCATCCATTTCACATACTCCCACTTACGTCAAGGGTCAAGTATGCAAGCAATAAACAATGTTAGATTGATATTGTTCACTTCTAGGTCCACATGCGACAACGGAACAGCAAATTCGACCAAATCACCACAATAAAAATGCTACAAGTGCAGATTATCCTAGGTTCAAATCGTACGAGCGAATGAGTTTCCAGAGACTCACAGAGCGAACCCACTCCAAGAATCAAAGAGCCAGCCCTCAAATCCATCATCCACAAGCCATCACTCAACCTTGCCTCTACGGCCGCGCACAACCCAGTCACCAAGCCATGACCATTGTCGCCTCCCTCCCTCCCTCTCTCTCTCTCTCGGTCTCTCTCATCAACGATGATCAGCTTGCACACGGAGCCAGGTATCACTCCGCCCTCTTCAATCAACCCAAAGCTGGTGCAATCGTAAGGAGGGAAAGATCGAGGGTCGGAGCGGATCAATTCGAAGGAAACGAGGGGCGATTCGAATCGTTGAGATCAGGAGTCCAATCAATTTAGGGTTTAGACTCTCACTCTCGTACTGACAAAGCGAAGGAAGGAAGTGACTAGAGTAAATTATTAAGTTCTGACAGTTCGATTTGGTTTATGAATCAAGCCAAACATAAAAGAATCCAAACTAGCAAAAAAAAAAGAACAGATTATTTATTCATTATCCAAATTGAAAACCGAATCAAATCGAAAATGCACAATATTTTGATTCAATTCAATTTTGATTTCAGTTCAATTTTTTAGTTCGAGTCTAACACCGCTATTCCTGACCACTTTTTATTATTTACCAGCGGTCAGGACAATGGCCTTAGGCTGCGTTTGGGAGTGGCATTTGCAAGCCACTTTGAACCCTCAAAGCCCTTTGGGCTAATTTGTGGGTGTTTGGTAAAAATTTCCAAACCCCATTCCCCAAATGCCAAGCATTCCCAAGGCTGAAAGCCCAAGGCAGGTGGGGGGCTGCCTTGGACTTTCAGCCTTCTCGGCATGCTGAGCTGAGCTTAAATAAAAAAACTTCCTTCCCAAATTGTCCCCGTTGATTTTTCGTTTTTCCCTTTTTACCCTAACTGTTCATCTTCTTCTTCTTTCTTCTTCGTGAGCGGTTGCCGACAAAGGGCACGCAATCGCCGGCGACCGTCGCGCCCGCCACGCCGACCCGCCGCACCATGATCTCCGCCGCGGCCGCACGACCCTTCGGCGAGGGTCGCGTGACCCCGCTCGAGAGGTCGCCGCGAAGGTCGCGACCGCGACCCATTTGGTCGCAGATCTGCGGTCGCCGGCCGCGACCTTCGGCGACCTTCGCGGAGGTCGCGACGCAGATCTGCGTCGCCGGCCGTGCCGTGCCGGGCGACCTCCGCGGAGGTCGCGACCTTCGCGCAACCCATCCGGTCGCGACCTTCGCGCTGCGACCGGATGGGTCGCCGACCGCGACCTTCGCGGAGGTCGCGGCGCGAGATCTGGTAGCGACCGGATCGTGTCGCCCGCCATGCTTCAAGCGACCTCCGCGGAGGTCGCGACCTTCGCGCGACCCATCAGTCGCAGATCCGGTCGCGACCACGCCGGCCGCAACGTTCACGCGCGACCGGATGGGTCGCCGGCGACCTCTCGCGGCGCGGTGGGTCGCCGGCCCCGGATCCGGGTCGCCGGAGGTCGCCGGGGTCGCCGCCGGCCGCCGGATGCCGCCCGCCCTTGGCTTTGGTTTTCATTTTTTTATTTTTTTTATTTTTCTTTTGATAATTTTTTTTTTCACAAAAGTCCTTTGTCTCCCAAACACCATTTTACTCAAAGGTACTTCGCAAAGAGCTTTTAAATTACAATTTACCAAACACAGTTTGCATTTTGGAAAACACATTTAACTCAAAGGCCTTTGCATTTTCATAAAGACTTTCCCCAAAAGTCTTCCCAAACGCACCCTTAGAACATGAAATGCACCACCATCCACTATCACCCCCAATAAAGACCTAAACAAAGAGAACTGATTCTAGCCCACTGCAGTCTCTTTCTTTTCCCTCGTATTGCACGCTCCATTATCCACAACAAGCAAGGCGTCTGTTCTTGCAGGTCACCCAGCATGCCGTGTACTTGAACGTATGCACACTGTAGCTTGTCTTTCTTCCAAGGTTGTACTTATTTCCACTATCGCCTGCAAAGGAAAAAGAGAGGAGACCACCTATATGACTAAATTAATGAGCCAAAGTAATATTGGAAATTTGTTTGTAAAACAAATAAAGTGCACTTTTCCTTCGCCCATATAGGAAAGTTGGAAGGAGATAGGCCAATTAATAAGTGTAAGTAAAAAAAAAAAGATTGGTGTGAATTAGACCCCACAATACCCACATGTTGATGCATAAATAATTAATTATTATTAGGCGCACTTAACACTTAACACGCTTACATGCCTGCACTTTAATTGGCACTAATCCTTTTATTTTTATTTTATTTCGTATGGTTATCTTATTAACATTTATTAGTTCAAAGGTTGCTTCTTTTTTTAGTATTTTTGAAAATTTTCAAAATTTGAAATTTTATTTATTTAAAAATATTTTCATTATTTTTATTATTTCAATTTTTATATGTATCTTTTTTAAGACAACATTTGGAAATTATACTTGTTCAGGTTTACAACTGTTTTCAAAATGTTACATTTGTTCATTTTTTCAACTTCTTCTAAAGAGATACCTTTGTTCATTTTGCCACTTCTTTCGAAAGGATACCTTTATTTACCTTACAAACTTTCACAAAAAGTTGTTTGTATTCTTTAAGACCGATTTATATATATATATATATAGTTTTTTGATAAACGAGTATGAAATCATTTTTCCACTCTTCTCTTCAAAATTACAGATATTTTCAATTGTTTCCTTGAAAAATCCTAAAGATATACTTAAATTGCTATCTAGTATTCTCATTTGAGATTTTGTTGCATACTAAAAACATTTGCTAATGACCATTAGCAACATTGTAAAGGAAATAAATTCTTAAAGAAAGTGATATCATACCTTAAAGTCCGACTTGATTACTCTATTGATTTGAAGCCATATTTTTTCCAAGAGGCGATGACTACAAGCTCATAGATGCATTCTTTATAAGATGTAAAAGTAGAGCATAATCAAAGTAGTATTACAATAATTAAGTTACATACTGACCCTTTCCACATGGACTAACAGTTCAACACTGCACAATAAGGTATGAGCACATCCAACCAAAACGTTTTTATTGTCAAGCATCATCCCTGACCAGGCTACGACCAAGCTTGTGAAACAACTAAAACAAGCATGGCGAGCTCATAATTGATATGAACTAGAACGCAAAATCAAACCTGTAATGATCTTAGTATGCATTCAATCTCTGCCTTGAAAGAAGACAGAATCTGTCATCATGGACGCAAAATCAAACCTGTAATGATCTTAGTATGGCGAGCTCATAATTGGTGATGACATTAGTTGAATGATCTGTCCCATGGCTACCATTTTCCAAAAGAGGCGATGAAGTCCTACCAGATATCAATGATTCCATCTTGGTTTTTAACTAGTTTCAGAAGTTTGTGACTTTCGATCAAACAAGAATAAGCAAGGTCAAACATTATAATGGGTCATGCAGTCGAGAACAGCAACAGCAGTTTCATCATCATCTCCTAAAATGTGGGGGATTACGAACTGAATATATAAATAAAACGTCTGATTAGATAACAATAAACACTTGACTCTTGAGCCTGCTGATTCAGAAAAAGAGATGGGCAACCACGACTTTCCTAAGCAACTTAAGTATAGACCAATAGTCATCAGATACCCAATCTTAACAGATACTAGTAAGAACCATGTCACACATATGTACCTCACAAAGACTAATTTCTGGATTGTTCGAGTAAAATATAATTAGCATTAGTTCCAAGCCAAATTTCAGTAACTATTATTAAAAACCATGTCCCGCTCGTATGTACCATATGGAAGACCAATTCGGAGGTTATTCAAGCAAAACATCATTAGCATTAGTTCTAACCCAAATTTTGTTGCAATTTATGATTCAATTGATTGAAGCCGAAGTGAACAAACAGAAGATTGACACAAAGAATCTCAAGTTATTGATCAAATGTGAATCAAACTTAACAGAGAAGAAACACACACACTTGGGACGGGAAAAATTATGTTCGACGTGTGTGTATTACCCACTGCGAAACGCAGTGGGCTGCATCCAGCGGAAACAGCAGGCATAGCCTCTTCAGTATAACTGATGCCACACCCTGATCCAATGTGGTCAAGGTGGCTCCTCCAAGAGTAGTTTGCAGATCAGACTCGGCCTTATCCATCCTAAAAATAAAAAACTTAACAGCAAGATCTATCCTCTAAGGCATACACAGCATACAATCAATAATCGGAACTCCAGTGAAGGCATCGAATTAACCACAGATAAAATGTCCCCGAGACAATTGATCAAAACCGGCACCATATCCTAGAATTTCTCCAGGACAAGAGTGTATCCTACAAGAAAAACTAAGTGTTGGTGTTACCACTTACAACTACAATAGCTAAATCTCAATAAGACTAGATTATCATTATCATCATCATCATCATCATCATCATCATTATTATTATTAGTTTCTCTTAGACGATTTTTTCCTTTCACTTTCACAAGAAGAATATCAGAAGGCGTAGGTCTGAACCAATAACATGAATCCCACAAGGGTTAAAAACTATTGGAAATTGTGATCCATTTTTGAAAGATCTAGAACACACTAGACTATACATGCTTAAGAATTAAGTATGCTTAATGGAGAAGAAATGAGTCGCAACATTTCACGTGCATGCAAGAAAAGCCAAGTCTTGAAGACTCTCAAATGATGAAGAAGCTTCTGGTACTACGTGGACAGCAAAGCTACTTGGGCAGCAAAAAGGCAAAAGCAAAGAAAAGTCAACAAAAGCTGCAGAGAATAAAAAATGAAGATTAATAGAGAAGCCACCGGAAGATCCGGAAGAAGCTGCACAAGCTTATAAATAGGCTTGTACTAAAAAAGTCGGTAGATATGGCGGAGATTCACGCCTATAAATAGGCTTGTACTTGATCAATTGAGAGTGTGTGAGGTCCACCTTGTCTGGGAAAACTCTCACTAATCTCCATCAAACTATTTTCTACAATTAATGAAACTATTTTCCCTCGTATCTCATGTCTTATATCCTTCAATTATTCTAGTTTATCCCTTGTCCATCCTCTACAAAATATACCATACACTTGCACACATTACTAATCAAAAACTATAACTAATACCAAAACCATGTTTCCGCATGCTCATATCCAAAAATTTTAACAAAAACTATGATGGATAAGTACATGCACTTACAAACATAATACAACGGAGAAAAACCTAGTTCTCTCGGTATATGCACGCAATTCCTTTTCATTACTCCTCATTGTTTGTTTCTCACCGCAAATCTCGTCATATTAGTTCCCGAGAATTCTAACTAGTCCTTTCCGAATGCAAGTGGACTATTTCATTCCAGTACCTCGAGCATAATCTAGTATACTTTGGTGTATCAAGATTTTAGCAGTACTTCCAATCCTTGAAGCACCGTTAGCGTTTCATCTTTGGTCCTCTTAATTGAGCTAACTCTACATATCCGTTAGCAATCTTAAATCTAATTTTCCAAAGAATCAAAAGTAGATAACCAAGAAAGTGCAATGAGAAAATGGTGAAAGTTCACAATGCATGGACAGAAATGAAATCACACAAAAGTTAGACAAGTTAAATTTCATTAACACTTCTATCATGGCCTAGAGAAATGACATGACCTAGAAGATTTCTAAACGAAGGACCATGGTTGATCCATGAAAAACAAGCGGACCTTGAGAGAAGTTTTTAAGTTTTTTTAGTACTCTAGAGTGCTCTTAGGGTGGGCATTATTGTAAATGTACATTCCTATAATAAATGCAGGTAGTTGGTAAATAGGGATATGACATCTCCACTTTTAAATTGAGGAAATATATACAATTATGATTGAATTTGTATTTATATATAAATGGGTCTTCTCCCCTCCAACAGGTGCAAGATTAAGTACCTTAAAAACATGCTATCAGAATCCAATTAAAGGAATGAGAAATCAAAGGCTGGGTAAAAGACACTTACCAACCGGAAGAACTTGCAAACACATCATGCTCAAGCCCATGCAATAACCTTTTTCCAGTTGTTTTCTGATTAATGTTACAGAGACGTTGCGAACAAAGATAACTCTAGTGAGTTTCACGTAAAACCCTCAAGAGAATAAAAACGTTGTTATTTGAAGAAAATGTGTCGACCAACATGAGGAACATTTGTTTTGCTTCTCTCTCGGAAAGTGCCTTCACTCAAGATTCCCGTTTGGGCCGTTTATACAAATTAGTAGTGGGTAAGAGTAATCCTGAAAACCCATAAAGCCCAGACCAGTTCTGTTCGAGATATGACCGGGCCAGTCTTTCGGGCCTAATATGGTTATTTAATAGGTTGTCTGGGCCACAGGCCTGAGACGATGAAGCCCATTGAGCCCAAACCAACCTCAATAATTGTTTTTTTTGTTTTTTGGTCGAAGACCTCAATAATTGTTTGAAATAATACAAAAGTAATAACATTAATGGCACTATGAAACCTCTTCCAGACTTCCACTTTACCTCTCTGTATCCTCACTCAGAAATCCTAATGTCCACGTGAATCAGGGTATACAATTAATAAGATAACTCCCTCAATAAGCAAGCTTCAGAAAAAAATTGTGCCAACTTAAGCATCCAGTCATTGACCAGTGATGCTTAAAGCATAAAGCATCAAGAAAGTAGCTACTTTTGACACAGAAGATCATAAACTTAGAATGATTCAGCTAGCTTTTCTTTACCAAAATCCAGCGGACATCCACAGAGGAAAGACATAGCTGAACCTTGTAAATTAAATAAATGGAAGATATTTTTTTCAGATGCAATCATCTTCTAGGCAATTGCATGACACTAATGACAAGCAACACATTAGACCCGCAACTTGGGGGATAGTGCAGAACGACAAGGCCAGTAAATAATGCTTGTGCAAACGTAGGATGACCGATGTACCATTAATTTAAGATCGTGACACACTCCCAAATCAAATTAAAGGGGTTTCTATAGTTATTCAAGAGACCAACATATAGTCATAATGCATAGTATTGAGATACTGCAGCATAATTCCTATACCAAGCATTGTAAAAAAATTAAAAATAATTAGCATCGGAAATCTAGTTATTTATGATTAAACGATTATCAAACCCTCAAGTTCATTTGAGGGATTTAAAATATATAAGAAAAACTTTAGCATACTTTAGAAGTGAAAGTGTTAACAGGAATGTCCATTTTTCCAAGGAGAGATTTCCTTCTTGTAAAAAATGGCAATCTCACCTTTATCTCCATTTATAGAAATTATCATTATTTCTAGGTTATCTGTTCAATTATTTTTCTCTCATATTTATTTATTCAGGTAAACCCTTGGTTCGCATTTGTCCTCAAGCCTGCCATTCTTGGATAGCAAATTGAGGCCCATTACGAGCTTGGCCCGAATTATTAAAATAATTTAGATTTATTTCGTAAAATATAAATAATTAGAAGATATTTTCCTAAAACTAATATAATATATCACTTAAAATAATTAACCAATTAAAAATATTATCATTACAAATAATAATTTATTTTTAAATATTTTCATGGACGATAATTATATTTTTCGTTCATTCATTTTTAGAAGTGATACAGATAAATATTTTAAAAAAATATTTTCATAAACTTTTAATTTTTTTTTTTTTTTTGATGACCCAGAAACCCCGAGCCGATGGCGGGTGGGAAGAACTTAGGGGCGACGCAGCCTCGGACATCACACTCACGCTAGCGGTTAAATCACCGTGCGACGCACTGGGGATTCAAACCCCTCCCCTTCACGAGGGGGAGAGGGCCCAAAGCCAGCAACGCCACCCAGGTGGGTGGTCATAAACGTTTAATTGCTACCGAACAAATGAAAACATTTTTTTTTTTGTCAGTCCTACTCTATGCCTACTCTACATTCACTCTCAAACTTTTGTCCTGCCTCTTGCAGGGCATGAGAGTCAAAACCCATTCCTTAAACTTACTCGTCCTCATTCCATCCCCCTAAAAAGGTGGGGATTTGAACCCCTCACTTCCCCCTTCCATGTTGGAAGGGTGACCACTGGGGCAAACAAATGAAATGTTAATCAACCATTTATTTACGAAAGATGAGTCACGATTTTTTCCACGATCACTGTGCATTGATTTTTCTTCCTGCCAAATAAAAAATGTTCAAATTCATTGTTTTTATACATTTTAGTCCAACGGGATGTGACCTTTGATGTGCACACTTTTTTAACTTTTGACTTGTGCAAATGTTGCAGAATTCACACGTCTTCCATCGTATTCAAGACGCTTGAAGATTTTCGAAAAATTTAAATCTTTCCGATTTGTATAATCATATGCAATTTTTTTTTTAAATCTTAAAATTCACTTCGAAATATCAGAGGAAAAGAAATAAAAAAAAGTAAGCGGGGATCAAGGGAAGTGAGAAGGAAGCATCAGCCCAAATTGACTCATGATCTGATTGATTACGTAAAGTCTGCGAAAAACTAGATAAAGTAGTTTTCCCTTTTCGTGTGTTCACAATTGTGACACCATTCAAGAGGAATTAATTAAACAATAGAAAAGTTTATGCCTTCCAAGGAACTCTTGCAATGTCATCTTCTTTCAACGTACTCCGACCGTCTCCGTTCGCAACCTATTTCATTTGACTTTGTCCCACGCCACGCCGAAGATGCTCCAAAATTCACGAGCTTTATCCTAAAGATCCGCAATATCGGACGTGGCATTTCCATCGATCCGCTCCCCTCGCCCGCCACCCGTTCAACCAAGAATCGTCACCCCCTTCCTTCCATATCGCCTCGCACGCACGAGCGCACGTTTTCACCAAACGTACGCTTTGTGGCTGTGGCGAAAACCCACCCCCCGCTTAGCCAAGAGCCACCGATCTGCCTCCTACCCACGACCAGATTCGCCGTGCCCACGTCTTGTTCTGGGCCAGAGCCGCGAAATTTATTGCGTCGGAGCTGTTTCGGACATGGTGGGTGGCGGTGGGAGTGTTTACTGGGGTGCTAAGGGGAGTGGGTTCAAAGGGATTGTGGTGGTTTTTGCTTGGGTGTCGATCCAGGAGAGGCATCTGAGGAGCTACTTGGAGCTGTATTCCTCTCTTGGGTGGAATTCCCTCGTTTGCCATGCGGGGTTCTTGAACGCGTGAGTTGATTTCTTCTGCTTCGAGTGTGATTTCTGGGTTTCGTGCTTTCCTTTCTTTTCTAGTGCGGAAGGGTTGGGGGCCGGGGGGGAATATGTTTGATTGTGTGGTTCTGACTTGAGCTGGGCTTGATGCTTGGTTTGTTGCAATTATGTGCGCCTTGTGCTTCATTTTCTACGATTTTGATTTGTTAAAGTAGGGTTGTTCGTCGAGCAAGCTTGAGTTGTTAGGATGATGGATTTATTGCAGTCTCAAGCTTTTCTTTTATCTTAAGCTTGAAGGTTGCTATTATTCGGCTTTGTATGAGGATGTAACATTTTGTGGCCTGGCGTGTCATGTCTGGAAACTTGACGTGAAATTTGGATGAAGCGAGTATTTGGATCATTTGAAACTGGAGTCTCGGTTGATGGCCTAACCAAATGTGGTGCTGTTCTTATGTTTTCTTAAGAGGGGCCAAAACTGTCTTACATCACATAAATGAGACAAAGATGGTTATTGGCTTTTGGAATTAGGCATCACGCAGAAAGATTAGAGTTTTGGCTGAAAGTAATCTGTCCTATGGCTTTCCATTAGTCTGTATATCATCCATGTGATGGACCTGAGCAAGTCCTTAAATGGCTCAAGGGAAGTAAAAGGGGAAAGAACCCCCAAGGGATGGGACTCCCTGCTGACCCCCGTATTCCCACCTCCCCAGGAAGAAAAGCTTGGTTTTGGGGGGTGGGGGAGGGATTGGGGAGCTGAGTCATGCAGGCACTGGCACATTAAAATAAGAAAATTCTGTCCTGTCAGCCCACCAACGGTGCATCCATTAGACAGGGGGGGCGGCCCTCGGTTGGAGTCTTTGACTCCCTCTCTATGGTGAGGCTTCACACGGAAAGATTAGAGTTTTGGTTGAAAGTAATCTGCCCTATAGCTTTCCATTAGTCTGTCTATCATCCATGTGATGCCCAAGTTTCTTTTGATGGTTTCAGTTGAAGAGAGTATGACATGCACACAAGTATCCATATTAATCATCTAGGTATAATTGTTGAATGAGGTGAAGTTCTAGAAGGGGAGATCCAGATTTTGAAAGAGCTTGATTTCAGGGGTAAAAGTTGTCAGTCAAGTAACCACTTTCTATCGGAACACTATTCTGTTCACTGAAGTAACTCTACGTTTGAAATAATTTCAATTTGTTTAATTGTGTTATTCTTCCTTTTGAGAAACTTTGGGAGAAGCTGACATGGTACGTTATGCAAAAATATGACACGCTTCAGTTTTCTATTAGTTCTTTTGGCGGAGTGATCCAATTCAAATTATATCATAAATACTATGATCTAATTGAAAGTTTTGAAAGTAGAGTGACCTAATTGTATGTAATGCAAGAATTGAATGACCATGGAAGTAATTTACCTCAAGCTACTCTTACCATGGAAAGATGTAAACAAGGACCATTCTACTGTCTTCCTTCAAGATGATTAACTTTTGGATTGTATCGTTATGACCAAAGCATTAAGTAATTGGTATATCTCATTGGCCACCATTCTTACTCTACATGGTATGGTAGCTATTTTTAAATTCTGAAAAAGTGGATGAGGATGGGGAAGGAAGTCTAATAACCTTGCAAATGTTGCTTTTTTGCTGAAGATTGTGAGGCACAATTTGGCAATAGTATTGCTGCCTTTGTGCGTTTGTATAAAGTATATCTGCTTGCATTTGTAATTCATGTCAATGCCGTTTATGTATACTTTTCAGTTAGCACACATATTTAAATGTAGATGCATTATTCACACCTCCTGAAGAGGGCAATGGGGGAAATATGTTAGCATGAAACTTAACAACATATGGCCTTGTGCGAAGTCAGATAGTTAGCCTTTTAAACTTTCTTGAAGTGAGTTGTAATTTTTATTGGTTATTAGTTCTCTAATAGCAAAAGCTTCGTTCAATGAAGTAGAGATCCCTCATCTTAGTTATCTGCTTTACAAAATTGGGATTCTTGGTTGTTGGAATTGCAGAAAAATATTAGTTGAAAGAAAATGGTTTGGAATTTTCCTCTGTGCTTTCAGTTCCCATGTGAGGGAGTTTCCCTATTTCTGGGTTATACAAAGCTTAAATAATAAGAGTTTTTCACAGGTTTGCTTCCGAGAAGGCAATGTCCATGGCATTTTTTGTTCTCAATGAGCTTCTCAAGGTTAGTTTTCGTCATAGTGCAACAAATCGTGGTTGATCCGTATACTGTACAAACTTTTTTGCTGATCCTATCTTGGTATTTTGTATATGTTGTAATTTAATGTTATCTTATAGCTTGCCATTGTAGGATCCTCTTCCTTGAGTGTACCACTATTTTTGTTTATGTGTATGTCCACTCCTATATTTTTCCCATGTTTAAAAAAAATCTAAGATGACAATAAACTGATACTAATTAGTCTTTGTGGGGATGCAGGAACTACAAATTAAGCCATGTCCTGTAGTCCTTGCAGCTTTTTCTGCTGGTTCAAAGGCCTGTATGAGCAAGGTTTTACAGGTATGTCCAGCAGTTGTCTGTCTGGATCTAGTACTTATAAATTTAAAGCATTCGCTAATGTGTTCAGTTCATGTTCTAATAAGATAAACTAAATATATGCTGTTTTAGCAGATCATCGAGAGACCGTGTGAGAGTCAGCTGAAGTGGGTATGCATAAGCTCTCTCTATTCTGACTGAGGCTTTCAAACTTTGAATATGTTTCCCCATTTCATGTCCATTTCATTTGATATCTTGTCAATATTTTTTATGATGCATATGTAGTTCTGAAAGTTATTTTCTTTCATGAAGGACAAATATGGATTGGTGAGAAACTGTGTTTCTGGGCACATATTTGATTCCAGTCCAGTAGATTTTACCAGTGATTTTGGTTCTCGGTTTACTATGCCTTCTACCATCCTAAAAAGGCCTGTACCAGCAAAAGTCGTCTCTTGGATAGTTAAAGGTGTTTCCTCTGGTCTAGATGCTCTGTATCTTACCAGATTTGAAGCCCAGCGTGCTGAGTATTGGCAAAACTTGCATTCTTCAGTTGTAAGTCGAATTGTTCAATGAGATCTGTTTTGCTTTTTGTGACTGGTTTCTGACATACATTTTCCTCATTGGTAGTGCATTGGAGCTCCATATCTCATTGTATGCTCAGAAGATGACAGCCTTGCTCCTTATCAGACGATCCTCACCTTTGCCGAGGATTTACGAAATTCTGGTGCAGATGTTAGGCTTGTGAAGCTGCATGGCTCCACTCACAATGGTTTGTCATGAAACCGTCTTCCTTCAATATGTCATGTTATCATTAATAGTTGCTCTTGTTTTATTCATGAAAAAAAGTTCATGCTCTAGATTTTGCGGTAGGTTATACTTCCTGTATCTTTATGTTTATGCTTGAGAAAATTCCTGCTCTTGCACTGGGAACTTGTGTTGCATGGTAGGAGGGTAAAAGGGCTGGGCCATTTCATGTAAAGAAGGTGAATTTAACTGAACTTTATGGTGGGGATTTAGGAGTTTTCCTACTAAGCCCATGACCTGACTTGCACATATAAGAAGTGGATAGAATTGAGTAAACTGGCTTTTAAAAAGGTTTGACTCAGTTCTCTTATTCTTTTTCCCCTTAGTTTGGGTCCCTCTCTTCTTAAATATAGAAAGGTAAGCAAGAGAGTTGGAAAGAAGCCAGCCAACCCTAGAAGCGGCTAAAGCCTGAAAGAACAGCATAACCTGCAGAGATATTTTTTAAACACCTTTTCTTGTGCTTTGCTCGGTTACAGAAGTACATTCAGATGAACTTCTTCCATTAATCTGTCAAAGCTTTAAAGCCAAAAGGTGCAGCCAGAGTGGATCTATAAGCTTGAAAACAGGAAGTGCATCTTTAAAGAGAGAAATAAGAAAGGTGGAATTTTGAAAATTTTGATCTGATATAGATGAAAAGAGCGAGATGATTAATTTTGGATGTTAGGTTTTGTGCATGGATATTTTGTTTGTTTTTTGTTTTGGTTGGGAGAGAGGCAAATTTTTAGGTTCTCGTGGAGTAGATGCTTAAGGTGCCCCTGGATTATATGCAATCATCAATCTTATTCTTTGTGTGGTACTATATATTTGATGGTAATGATTGGTCCTGGAGTAAATGAGCATTTACTACTGAATCAATCCTTGCTTGAGAGAGGAGAAATGTAGGTGACCTACTGCTTTGATGTGGGAAATTACTTACCATTGACTTTACTCGAAAAGGACAAGTTGGCAGGTGTCTGTAAAAGCAAAAACTTAACTAACAATTGAGAACCGAAAATTAGAGGGGTGTCTTGGACAGGCTTTAAAGCCCCACTCCAGTAAGCCACATTCCAATTTCCTGCCAAAATCAAAATTCTGAAAAAATTGGGTAGACTATAAACGTTTTAATAATTTCAGGTGTTCATGGTATATGGTATATGTAAAACTTACACATACAGCATTAAAATGAAAATTGAAAAGTCAAAATCCACAAGATAAAATATAAATGAAACACCCATATAGTATTCTTAGGCCTTTCATTTCCTTGCGCTTTTGTATTTGCAGAGCCAGAACTCAATCGAGAACCAAAATCCAAACCTTATAAAAATAGGACCATAAGTATCATTAGATTGGGTTGGCTCAATTTTCAGTTTGGTCAGGTTTCCTCCCCTCTTCCATTGTACAAATAATATCACCATAATGGCATATCTACCTTCTTTTCTATATTGACATTGCCTAATTTAAAACCTTTCTGGCCACTGAAAAAATTATCATGGTGTTCTCCTGAATAAAAGAGAGAATGAGAATGCATTTATCTGGAGAAAGTTTCTTGTTTGAATGAACATTATCAGGATTTTATTTCCTTTTTCTCAAATTCACTTCTCTATAGTTAATTTGCTCATTTTATTGGAAATATTTCCAAAGATGCTATCGTTTTTTGTTGGCCTGATTCTAATAATAAGATGGTTCTTTAGAAAGTTGTTCACCTGCATCTTCAAGCACATTTTCCTGCTTTCCCTACTAGCATAGAACTGAAAAAGTCCTTTGAAATCAATCTCTTCTTGCATGCACACCCTGTACTTGGTGCTATATTGATAATTGAGAGATGAAGTTATAGAACTTGGCGAAAAATAAGTTCCTCGCAGTATGGTATTTTGACCAGTTGTCCATTTGGAGGTCTTTTTAGATCTAAAACATGAATTCCAGTCATAATGTTCCAACCTGGGTTCAATATCTAACAGTCCCGTTGCATTCTTATGTTTATGTAGATGTGTGTATATCTAGATCTTACTTTTAAATACATCTATCCAAACCATAAATACATACAGACAATATGCCTACCATGTAGATGGATCCATAAATATGTACGTTCATGCAGACATATGCATCATGCATATTGATATACCCCTTCAGTAGTTAGCGAAATCCACTCATTCACAATGGACCCTTAATGGCTGAACATTCATTCAACATTAAACTGAGAGTACATATCATTATGTTGATACAACTGTTGTCGCCCTGAAGACCGCCACATTCTTTTATCCGGCTCCTGCCAAGTGATCCGAGACCCTACTATGTTTACACAACAAGGGAGATTTTACTTTGCCTATGGCATATAGACCTTCTAAATTCTCGTCTCTGGCTTTTCAGGTCATTATAAGCATTATCCAATCCAATATCGTGCTGCCATAGCCAGTTTGTTCGCAAAGGCAGCTTCCATATTTTCCCAACGAATCCAGCGACTTGAGGAAGAGAGAACTAGAATGGGGAGCAAGCGTGACGAGATCTCGGAGTTGATATGTGACCTCCAAAATGCAGCAGTGAACTCCAATCAGAGCTTAAGAAGGGTTGCCACAGGACCCAGTGACCATTTCTTCCTGCCAAGTTCAGTGAACGACAGTTACGCAGCCTCTGGTCATCCGACAATGAGCAAAAAGAGTCCTCGAATCTTGCACAGAATGCCCCACAGATCAGCGCACACAGCATATTGGGCCAGATGCTGTTCGACATTTGCGTACCCAAGAACGTGGAGGGTTGGGACATTAAGTTTTCTGGTTCTTTGAACGGACAACCATATGCTTGTGCTCGGAAGCTGTCACCATCTCATGATATCAAATCCATACACAGGTCAAGATTGTAATGGATAGTACTGTTAGGGGCCTCAGGCACATTCGCTGAAAATTTTGCACGACTTTGCTGGAGATTCTGTGAGACAACTGGCAAGATCATCCGCAACAGAAAGCTAGGCGCGACATCTCGTGAAACCAAAGGTATCGTGGATATAGAGGCTGATGCTTGGTGTTTCTCTGGCATGTAAGTGTACAGAAAAAGCATGACAGAATGGATCCTACATAGACAAGTCCAATCCATGTAAGAATGATCATGTTCCTCATCGACTATATAAGATGCATGTTATAGACGATTCTCGTCCCTAGCAATGGGTGCTGTGGGATCACTGCTGATGGTTTGAAGGAGATTCAGCTGCACTAGCGTAGATAAGATGTATAGAGGTGTTGGATGCACATATAAATAACTGTTTTCTTGTGACCAAGTATGGCTATGAATTACGGTTTTTTGAGTTATCGAGTGTGTATCGGCTGTATAGAGGTGTCGATTCACATGTGAATAACTATTTTCGTGTGACCGAGTATGCCTATGAAATACAGTTTTTCAAGTCATCGAGCGTGTATCGGCCATACAAATTTCAAGCGTGTCTGCTAATTTTCTAGAGTTTGGTGATGTGATTGTCACTTCAATTTGTGGTGTGGTTCTTCTTAATTACTCACATCTCTTTCACCTGCTTCTGGCTGAGCCAGAAATTCATCTATGTGTCTGCAATTTTTCGTTTGTTAACTTCTTCCTTGCTTAAACTTATGTCTCGGCAGCTTACAACTCATTGCTTGAACTCTAGAAGTTTTCATATGCAAATGCTGGGACTTTTAACTTATCTATATGCTTTTATAATATTTAAAAATAATAAATAACACTATAATTTGGTGGGAAATAAATTTTATTTTTTTTAACTTTACTTAAGTTTTAAAAAATGAAGCCCTTGAGGACAATGACTTTATTTATTTGTTCATCATATGATGCTTATGTACACAAACTCTAGTTTCCGGACCAAGTCAAGATGACTAAACTCTACATAGATTGTCCACCGGAGATTCCGGACCGAGGGTTTATTTAGGTCCTCAAGCGTCGGTTCCGGACGCGATGACAGTTGGATCCAACGAGAAAATTTCCCCGACTGATTGCAAGTTTTCCTAATTTTTGTGCGATTAGACATTTCATATATAATTTATTAAATATGTGCGTGATTACAGCCGAATATGATCGAGGATCCTCATGGAAGGGCCCGACTCTCTCGCTTGACGACAAAAAAAACTTTTGTTTCTTCGATTCATTAGAAATATTTCCTATTCTTTTCCCCATCTTTTTAGCCTTCCGAAGCTTTGCTTTAAGATTGTAAAGTCGGATTTTGCGCGGGATGTCTCCCCATCTGTTGCTTCCTATAAAGCCTGACCATGTACTGATAATAAATGCGAGAGTGCATATAGAGCACTTTTAAAATACATAATTGACAAAATTATATAATTTTCAAGGTATCATATTTTCTCGTATTATGTAAAATCAGTGTTTCCCAAATTGAATTTTCTATAATATACGAGATTGCAGCGCCTCGTGCACATTTTTTAACTTCATCATTTTTATAGTAGGTATATTTATAAACGAAGGTAAGAAATTTTGCGGGTTTTCAACTTTCTATGTGCACCTTATTTGGGAGGAAGGAATTGAAAGTTCGGTCTTTTACAAAAGAAATCCGTTCCTCGCTTTTAGATACCATCTCCAAATTTCATGAAATCCTGTTGTAATTGCAATTTATAGAAGAAAATATGATGAAATCTGGTAAGTTCCCAAATTAATGACCTCAACAATAATATACATTACAGAACATGGTGGCTTTTACCAAATCGAAAGTCAGTCCTTATAAAATTGATGTATGTCCGCAACCGTCAACCTTGTCTTCAAATTACATATTTAACAGAACATAAAAAAATCAAATGAATAAGAAAAGATTAGGTGCATTTATTTTATGGCGAATGAATGATTTGGAAAATACTTTTGTAAATATGATTACGTGTATCACTTAAAAAATTGAATGAGCGAAAAAAATTTGATCATTTGCGGAAATGTTTAGAGAAAAATTATTGTCGCTAATAAAAATATTTTCATTAATTAATTATTTTTCAAATCATTGATTTTTCACAAGACAAATAAATTATAAGGGAACGTTTGGTAACGATTTTGTTCCCGAGAACAATTTTTTATGAGAAATTGTTTTTTTCTGATTCTATTCCTGGGAACAAATAATAAGCAAAAGAATACACTTGGTGACTGTCCAAAATTTATATTTCCTGGATAAAAATGCGTTTGGTAGGATTCTTAAATTCTTTTGTTTCTGTTAATATTTTAATACTTTTATTACTTTTTTCTTAATTTTCTTTCTTCCTCCTTCTTCTTTGTAGCCGGTCACCGGCCACGACGGTGATCGGCGATCAATTAGGCGAGGTCCAATGAGCTCATCAAAGTCTCGCCAAGCCAGGGCGAGGTCCGAGGAGCTCGTCGGAGGCTCACCTAGCTCAAGTGAGCCTTAGCCTTGCCCAGCCTAGCCACGGCGAGGCTCAAGCCAATAAGCCTCGCCATGGCTCGACGTCACCGAGGGCCAACGACGCTCTGGCGAGTCGCAGGCCCTCATTTGGTCAGTCGTTGACCATAGCTAAGGTCGGCGACTCACCAAAAGGAAGTGAAGAAGAGAAAGTAAAAAATAAATGAAAAAAGGAGAAAAAAAACTGATTCTTAGGAATTGTTCCTAGGAATAAGAAGTTACTTTTTTCTACTTCTTGATTCTATTTCAAATCTATTTTCAAGAACCAAAAAAAAAAAAAAGATTTTGGCTCCCAGGAATAAAAATTTTACCAAACGATTCTGTTTTTTTTATTTATTATTTCCTTCCAGGAAACAAAAGAACAAAAATAGTTGTTCCCTGAAAGGTTACCAAACAAGGCCTAAAAGTCCTATGCTATTGCCATTGCTGTGACGGCCGCTGTTGTCAATGGTGACCCCACAGTGTTCGCCCTGTCGATAGTAATCCTGGTGGCAGTGGTCACTCTTTTGCTAGGACCACCTCTGTTGAGTTGTTTTTATTTTAGGGAAAAGACTACCAAAAACGCCAAACATTATCCAAAGTGACAAATTTATTCTAATTTTTTTTTGTGACATGAAAAATCCAAAACCTTGCAAACTGTGACATATTTACCCCATCAATGACATTTTCAACTTATTTTTTCTGTTTTTCCTTCTTCTTCTTCTTTTCTTTTCTTCTTCTTCTTCTCTCTTTCCTCCGTCGGCCATGGCGGAGGGAAGCCAGCTAGGGGTGATCGGTTCCCGGTTCGGTCCGGTTCCAAGGTGGAACCGGGAACCGGACGGGAGAATCGGTTCCCAATTTTGGGAACCGTGGACCGGACCGGACCATCGGTTCGGTCCGATCCGGTCCGGTCCAAAAGAATTGACACTTTATTTTTTCACTAAAGAATGACCATTCACTAAAGAATAATCATGCTCCTGTTAATCAAATTCCTTCCGAGCTATCTAATAAAACTACTCACACATGTTTCCACGTGCAAAATATTCAAACTTCACTTGTGTGAATATCAATCATAGTTTATGTGTTTCATGCTTAATTTTAAGCATAAAACCCATGAACAACGTGATTAAAGGTTGTGCTTGGCTTAGGTTTTATAGACAATCTCTCTTCTATACTTTGAATGTTTAGTCGATATGAGACTTTTTAAGGCTTGAAGTGCCTTGTCGTTTGCAAGTGAAGGGAGCAAGAGAGAGAGTGTGAGCATGAGGAACAACAAGAGTTTTGGTGGTCTCTTCTTGGCCACATAAGAGGTTGTTACCTAAATTGCAATTTCGATTGCAATAAGTTTCATATATAATATTAATATATTATATGTGTTTATATATTATATGAATATAAATTTTATATAAAAAAATTTGGTCCGGTCCGTGGCCCTTGGAACCGGAACCGGACCAACCGGCCACCGGTTCCAAGATTATGAATCGGGAACCTCCGCCACCAGCCGGTCCGGTCCAGTTTGGTCCGATTCCGGTTTGGGCGGTTTCCGTTGCACACCCCTAAAGCCAGCGTTCGGCGAGGGCCTCCCTCGCCAGGCCCTCATCGGCGTCGGGCGAGAGTGGCCCTCATCGATGTTGGGCGAGGGCCTAGCGAGGGGTGCCCTCGCCCAACGCTAGCGAGGGCCTGGTGAGGGCACCCCTCCTTGGACACGAGCAAGGGGTGCCCTCGCCGGCGTCAGGCAACCCTAGCTAGCCTAGGCGAGCGCGACCCTTGCCTAACACCAGCAAGGGTAGCCCTCGTCAAACGCCGGCTTCTCTCCACCATGGCCAAAGAGAAGAAAGAAGAAGAAAAAAATTAAAAAGTAAAAAGACCAAAATGCCTTATAGTTTGAAGTGAATTTATCACTTTTGGTAAAATTTGGGGTCTTTTATGGTATTTTCCCTTTATTTTATTACAATTTTGTTATGCAATCCAGGGGGATAAATTCATTGTGTCCTCAGATCTGAATAAATTATAAATTCGATTTATCCATGCTTGAAGCATGCTGGACGCAGCATCCAACAATTGATATGCTGATTTTTATTTTATCTAAACCCGTATCCTAGTGACCATACACGTCCAAATAAGTTCCTTTCAGATAATTATTAGGGGCAAGAACTTTCTCTGTCCTATCATGAATATTTTTCCGGACAGATTATCCCATTGGTCAATTGAGGACTTGAGAGGTTTTGTTTTGATCAATTGAGAACTAAAGGTTTTTGAAAAAGACCATATTAGATCTCTAGCTCCCCGTGTATCAGAAGTGACAAATGGCTAAAATATTCCTAAGTTGGAGTCATGCCGGATTTCTGACGCACAATCCTACCGTGGCGAACTCGAGACCTAATTGATTCTTTTTTTAAACCATAAATTCTTAATTGATGAACAGTCACACCTTGAGTCCTATTTCTGCACTTATCCCGATACACACACACACATATATATATTGCCTTCGTCCCCCTTAGATGATAATAATAAGTTTTTTTTTTTTTTTTTTTTTTTTGTGATCCAGAAACTCCGTACAGTCGGCAATCGGCAAGTAAATCTAAGGGGACACGTAAGCGGGAGAACCCACCATACCCGGCGTCTCACTTAAGACACCAAGTGACAGTGAGGGGATTCGAACTCCTCCCCTTCGTGAGGGGGAGAGAGCCCAAATCATCGTGGTCACTAAGGCAGTGGTGATAATAATAAGTTTTTATATAGGATTAACTATACAATGAAGAGCTAGAATTGATTCATCTAATAATCCATAGTTTACAAACTATTTAACTTTATTGGAAGTACTAAAAAACCCTAAACCTATTGAATTTACACTAATTTAGTCTTAAACCTTTCAATTGAAGTAATTTAGTAGTAAACCCTTTCACATTAGTACAAATTTAGTCCATTCGACCAATTTAGGCTAGGAATTGCTAATGTGGAAGCCGGGCATCTTACATGGTACAATCAGCATTGACGTGGACTTTTAAATAAGTTTTTTCATTTTTTTGGTTTTCTATTATTTTTTAATATTTTTTCATTTTTTCTTATTTTTCCGTTTTTTTTTTCCATTCCTTTTTCTTTGAACACGTCATGTATCTTCATATGAGAAGTTAAAGTTGATATGCATTAGGATTGATGCATTCATGAACTTCAAGTGGACCAAGATTTAGATCACTAAGCTTGTTATAGCTCTCAACGGGATGACACTCTGGTAGCTAACTAGGAAGCACCGACACTCTCCAAGAGTTTTTGTTTCGTGTTGAACACTCCAATACGTGTCCGACACTCTCCGATACTCTTGGACATTCAGTCAACATGTGTTGGAAAATCCGACATTTTGTCAACTTTCCTGACACTCAAGTTGGAATTTTAACATGTGAGTTTCCTATATGTGATTTCAACACGTGAGGTCAATTTTAAAAAATTTCAATAAACGAAGAGTCAAAATGTATATGTGTGAAAAAATGAAAAATAATAGCAAAAATAATAAATGGGGAAAGAAGAAAAATCTAGTTTTCTCTTTTCTTTTGACATTCATTTTCCGTGATATACAATTCAACCCTCAAGTTTTTTTCTCTTCTCTTATGACACATGTGACACGCACGTCTACAATGTGAGTTGCTTGTTTTTTTCTCCAAGTTTTATAGATTATTAGAATAAAATTGAATTTGTCAAATTGAAACAATGAATTATATTAATAAATGATTGATTAATATTTTTAGTGTAAATTCATTATGGGTTTTTATTATTAAAAAATTTTTTTAATTCAAAGTGAAATAATGATAAAAAAAATGATAGTTTAAAATATATATTTAATATTATACGTGTGCCAACGTGTCGGAATTCTGTGTTTTTTGAGAAATGACGTGTCATGTCATGTTGTGTTGTGTGTTGTGTATCAATGTCAGTGCTACTTAGGTAGCAAATAAGTCCAAACAAAATCTCTAGATTCAAAGATAAAATCACATTACTGCTTATCGACATCCTTTTTATAGGACTTAATTGGCGCACTTCTCCATGAACTATTCTCATTTGAGATATAATATCATTCACCTTATACATTGGCTTTGCAGCAAAAGGAATGAGTGCAAATTGAGAGCAATGGTCGATTGACATTCATGCACAATCACAAAGGGATTGTATCTAGTGGTACAATTCACTAAACAATTATATGCAAATTCTCCCAGTGACAACCAAATTTCCTAAGAATTGGGATTATCATTTATCAATGTCCTTAATAGATTTCCAAAAGACCGATTGAGAACTTCAGTTTGTTCATTCGTTTGGTGGGGAAATACAATACTAACCTCCTTCATGGCACCTTTTTCTTCTTTCATTGCGAGCAAAGTGAGGGATAAGGAATTTTCAACTAAAGGGGCCTTAAGAGGTTCCTTACTAGGTGTCAAAGTAATTTTGTTTCCTCCATACTCAAAAAAATACATATTTCGATAACCATCATAAATAGCCTTTCTATCAAATTGCCACGGTCGGCCAAGGATAATGTGACTAGCATCAATGGGTAGAACATCATATCATATCTTGTCAAAATAGATATAATCAATGGAAATATTGACAAGGCATCATTTGGAAATGGTTATCTCGGTACCTCTCTTCAACCAAGACAATTTGTAAGGTGTGGGATGCGCTTTCAACTGCAATTTCAGCTTGCTTGTTGTCACTTCAAAATTCACATTTTCACAATAACCAGGGTCAATAATTAATTAAAATGCCTTCCCTCGAAATAGTGCAGGCCGAGCAAAAAATATTGGTGGTGCAGCCACCTATTTCCGATGTTTTCTTCAGGAGTCATGAGAAGCTCACCGGAATTAGCATGTATTATTTGTTCATTTTCCATAGCAACTACGTCATCTTTCAATTCTTCTTCAAGCGGCTCCTCCGCATCCTCATTAGATTCATTTTCCACCAAGAAAGTTTTACTGGCTGGTCGATTCTTATTGATTCAACAATTACTAGCACAATGACCAATCTCTCTACAATAATAACAATGTATATCAGTAGTAATTGGTTGTTTTGAAATGTTGGGCTAAGCAAAGGGCTTACTAGTATGTGGTACCAATCAATATACTCAAGATACGACTTCCTATACAATGGCCAGTTAACTCTTTGTTGTAGCTTCAGCAACTTTGGTGGTGCTAGTGATATTTCTAGTTGCTCGATTTGGCATGATAGAGGGTTGATTTCAAATCAAATCCAAATGACTTGATTTCAAAGCCAAAATAATGGAAACTTTTGGATCTACAACTTTTATGTTTTGAGTTTTCTCAGATGAGTATTGTAGGCTTGTCAATTTTGGAAGGAAGTGGACGAAATGAAATTGGACAAAATGAAGAAAATGATAAGAACTTTAGTTGTTGCTCGTCTAGGCCTCCAAGGAAATTGAAATGGCATCAACTCTTCAAGATTGATGGCTGCAACTCTTCAAGGATGCAAGCTTTAAAAGTTCCGACTTTTCAAAAATTGAGTGAAAAGTGGTCTAAACTCTTTAAGGTTCAAGGAAATTGCATTAAGCAAATTTTCATTAATCAAATTGCATGTTGTACAGAGACTCGATGACCTTTTATAGCAAAACAAAAGAAAAGCAAAAGGCTATAGTCAAACCTAGAATCCAACAGTCATTATGTGCATAGAAGCTAGAAACATTTAAAAACTATGAGCTATTAAATGCACGACATTTTCAATGCTTGTGGCCATCCCAAAGTGTCATGATGCAAGCTTTGATGCATGGGCAATGACAATATAAAATTCGAGGCCTTATCAATGAGCGACTTTTCAATAAGAATGCTATCGATCTTGAATGCATACTGATCTTCTTGGTTGAAAGAGTCGGTCTTGAATATGGGCTGCATCACGTTTTTAGCTATAATTTTCTTGAATTGGTGTAATTTATCAAAAATCATCCCAAGATGGATCGCACATTTAGGTAATGATTTAACTTTATGGGTCATCATTTTACTTGTGGTAGTATTAAATTGTTGCACTCATATGTGGTAGTTTGTAAGTTCTTTCCTGGTAACTTACTTCAATGATGGCGACATTCCTATACGGTCCTTAAACTTAAGGGCTTAATCAATGAGTAATTATCCTAATGCATCATAATTTTCCTTAATCAATAGCATTACCATTAACAAATCATGTAGGCATAACTTACTAATTTTTCCAAATCACCCAATAGTCGAACCTAATTCTCTTTCAATCAAACGACTCATGTCAAATGGGACTGCCTTGTATCGAGCAAACCACAGAACCTCCCTTACAAAACCAGGCTCGACTCACACTATTTTCACCCTCATAGAAAAACTGGTTTTTTTTTTTTTCTGTGATTAATTGATTTTTGTCGTTGGCAACTCCAGAAATCACTTTTTTCAAATTTTGGCTCCAAACCAAAAACTCTGGAGTACGGATAGTAGTAGGTGGTAGGTCCCACTTTTAGGCGTGATGAGTAGTTTGATGGCAATTACTAATATTCTTATTATTTCAAAAGCAGAACAGGACGGTCCTGCACCTCTCCTCAGTCCTTCCATTCTCGCCTGTCGCCGTCCCCGTCCGTGCGAGGTCCGCAGAGGCCTCTGACGCTCTTCGTGTCGTCGTGATCTTCCCACACGGGCTAGTCTCCCATGGCGATTCGTCAAGACGAGAAGCCGCGACTTCTCCCGCCTCCTTCCAAGGTCTCTCTCTCTCTCTCTCTCTCTAGACGTCTGTGTTTCTTCTGTCTTGGGCTGCTTTTTCTTTCTTTTGCTGACGTTTAGTTTAGGTTCAGCGAGGAACGGCGCTGAAGAGGAAGGAGAAGCTGCTGTCCCGAAGGCCACTGGGTGTTCAAGGAACTTCCTGCAAGCAGGTGAGAAAACATGGGCACGCTCTGTTTCTTCAGTTCTTGCAGTCACTCACTTTCTTTGGTTTTGTCCATTTTTCTGACTGACGGTTTGCTTGGGTTCAGCAAGGAACGTCGCTGAAGAGGAAGGAGAAGTTGCTCTGTAGAAAGCCACTGGGTCTTCAGGGAACTTCCAATAAGCAGGTGAGAAGCACAGACAACCTCTGTTTCTTCGGTCCGTCTCTCTCTCTCTCTCTCTCTCTCTCTCTATGTTAGTGCTCTGTGCCTTGCGTGCTCTCCTTGTTGAAGTTTTCGATCTCTGGAATGTGATTTTAATGGCGAGCGTGAACGAGAAGAGAGGAGAAATGGAATGGGTGAGAGTGAGTGAGAGAGTGAAGGAAGAAACGGAGGGTGTTCCTGTTTGCAAGATCCAAATTTCAGGATGGGTTTTCTGTCCAAACATAGACACGCAGGCTTCAAATACCCTCTCTCTCTCTCTCTCTCTCTCTCTCTCTCTCCTTTTGTTCAACTGATTACTTCGAAGGCATAAACTGTCAGAGAAGCCGTGGATCATGTTTTACGTCTCAAGCTTAACTTTGAATGAATTGCTCGACAAATTTAGCATCTCATTAGATTCTTTTAACAACATTTCGCATGCTTAAATGACTGACTTGTCGTTACACATTTCCTCATTATTTATCAGGTAATCTGTTGTGGTTTGCCTAGGCTGGAAAGGTTAGTTGAGTACATTGCGGTGGCCGTGACGCCTATCTTAATAAGTTGCGCTTTTAAGTTCTCTCATGACGAAGGGCAGGAAAAATCTGATTCTTTAGTGATCAAATCTGAAAATTTTCCATTTCAGTCCAAAGAGAGAGAGAGCCGCAGATGACGGATATGGTACTGATTCTGCAAATGATGCCCTGGATCGAGCAAAAAGAATTCAGTCAACTCTATCGCCAGAGTATCCAGTCATGGTTAAGCATATGCTACCATCGCATGTTACTGGGGGATTTTGGCTGGTGAGTCTCATGCTTAACCCCGGCGCAGTTCGAGTGTCCTGAAAAAGAACAAGCTTGAAGTGTTTAATGACCCAACAATTCTTATTGACAGGGTCTTCCGAAGAAATTCTGTGACTCGCATTTGCCACAGCAAGATGTAACTATTACTTTAGAAGACGAAAGCAGCAAAGGATATGAAACCAAGTACCTTGGGGCAAAGATGGGCCTAAGTGGTGGCTGGAGAGGGTTTTCCATCGCTCACAATCTGCAGGAGGGCGATGCATTAGTTTTCCAATTAGTCAAGCCAACCCGTTTCAAGGTGATAATATGTAGAGCATTCTCAATTATGTATAACATCAGTTTCTTCTCTACTCCAGAATGTGTACGGTTCTGTTTTTACCGGTAGTTAATTCTTATTGCAAGGAGAGCAGTTTACAAAAAGAATTTGACATTCCGTATGTGGATGGGAGGTCTTTAGGTTTCATATTTCTGTAGGTTTTCAAGAAAATGGTTTTCTGTTTCAGTGTTCTGTTCTCCTAGACAAGCAAACAACAGCAATGCTGAGACTGCAAGCCAGTTTTGAAAAAAAATCTATAGGGATAAGTGTACTAGAAGTCCTAAAACTTGTTATGAAAGTGCAATCACATCCTGACATTTTCAAAAAGTGCAATTAAGTTCTAAAATTTATCATGAAAGTGAAATCGAATCTTAAAATTTTCAAAATGTGCAAAAAGTGCAATCAAATCCAAAAATCTTATCACAGAAATGCAATTAAGTCATAAAACTTTCAAAGTTGTTATCAATGGAAGAACTTGATTTGACCAATTTAATAAATTTAAAACTTGATTACATTTTTTGAAAATTTTAGGATTTAATTGCACTTTTATAACAAGTTTTAATACTTAATTGCACTTTTTGAGAGTTTTAGGATTAAATTGTACTTTTTGATAAGTTTTAGAACTTCCAATGCACTTATCTAAGTTTATATTAGAAGAGGTGAAAAGAAGTATACTTTTCGGATGGCATGGATAGGCACTTAAGTTTGGTTAAATTGGTTTCACTAAAACGTAAAAATTTGGAAAACTTCTGTGCTAAGGTGCTATGCAGATGCATCATAACATTTGGAAAAATTTGGAAAACTTCTCTGAGAGATTGATTTGTTCGGCTAGTGATGTAGTTGGTATGTAAGATGCTCTCGAGCATCCCTCTGGGTCACGATTAGCACTAATTAGTTCATTAACTAGTACATGTAAGCTGCTTGCTGATCAAATTAAACTTTGTTTCAGGTTTACATTGTGAGACGAAGCAATTTCGATGATGTGGATGGGGCTCTTGGCCTCCTTAGTTTGGACCACTGCTTAAAAACAGGGGATTCTGGTATGTTTCTGCTCCAAGAAAATTGCTAGGCTGTTGCTTTCCAATCTTTCTTTGTTCTTCACTTTCGACTGTGGATCAGAAAACGCCCGCAAGACCTGCAAAATATCGGATGATGATTATTGGAAGCCTCTCACAACGGAAGATCCTCCACAAATCTCTCAAAATGACAACTTAAGAACCTGCAATGTGCTTGCTCTGCCTGTCATCGAACAGGCCAAGAGTGATCCTGGAGATCCTGTCTCTGAAGTCCTCGACGGAATCCGGTTCTCCGAAAAAACTCTTGACTTTAAAGACGTGAGAAGCATCGAGAACTTTGAGATAATAGCCAACGACCTAGTCATTGACTCCGAACTGTCCAATCACTTTAGACTCAAATACTACGAGCTTTGCCGGAGTCAAAAGTCGTATCTCCATGGTTGCCTCCTTGAAGGGTTGAACTACAAACTTGCTGCTGGTATAATCTCGGAGACGGTGAACTTAGCGGACGCAATTCGGGCTTCAAGGATTGTGACGTCAATGAAGGAATTCGATATCTGGAGCAAGACACTGAAGGCATTTCAGGACATGGGCATGGAAGTGGGGTTTTTGAGAGCCCGGCTTGAGCGGCTCCTGGAACTTGCGATGAGGTCAAAGAGGTACAGAGAAGCGGAGAGTGATCGGGCTCGGGCCGAGGAGGAGAGGTGCAGGCTTGAGGTGAAGCTCGCGGAAGTAAGAGAAGTTATTAGCAGGCTCGATGATGAGATTGAGAGTTTGCGCAAAGGGAGTGATGACCTTGAGATGACATTCGAAGAAGTTGCTAGCGCTCCTTGGTGATCTGTGAACCGACTCTGTTTTGGCTTTTGACATGCATTTTTTTGGAGGAGATGAAGAGATTCATCATGATTATGAAGAGTTAGACAATTTACCATCATGTTTAGTTTTGTGAACTCTAGTTTAAAAGGGAGTCTATTTGCTTAGAAATGTGTATATCAACCCATTTTGATTTGTATTGATTCTCTAAATGGACCCTTTTAGACAAATTGATAGCAATGCATCTTGATTTTGTGCAAATTTCTTGGCTGGAGAGAAGAGAGGTGTTGGACTTGAGCAAGTCTTTAAAAGACTTAAGGAGAAAAGACAAGTGGAAGATAGCCTAGGGGTGAGAGACTTTACTTTGTCTGGACTTTGTATTCCTCTCCTATCGGGAAGAAAAACTTGGTAGGGAGTTGGGGATGTTAGGAGCTGGGTCCCCAAGGCATTGTATTTAAATAATCCAGGCAGGCTACTGTCACTGTATATCAAATGGATAGGTGTTGGTAGACCCGGTAGGGATGGCCAAACTATCTCCTAGTTTAAGAGGAGGTAAGAAGGGATCCATGGTACATGTCCTTACTAATGAACCTTAGGCTACCCCTTGGTTACATGTAGGACTATATACCTTAAAAAAATTCGACTTTAGCTTTAGTTCCAATTCTACCATGAATATATATATATTGTTTCATAAACATCCCATAGGTTTAATTCCCATTTTGCAATATATTTTTGGGAAAAGACCACTAAAAATTTCAAATTTTGTTGAAAGTGACAAATCTACTCTAAACTTTATTTTGTGATATGAAAAATTTCAAACTTTACCAATTGTAACACATTTATCCCCCATCAAAAGCATTTTGTCTTTTTTTTTTTTTTTATTTTTCATTTTTTTCATTTTTTCTCTTTTCTTTGTTAGCCATGGTGGAGGGAAGCTGTACTTAGGTAAGGGTGGCCCTCATCGGCATCAGGTAAGGGTCGCCCTCACTTGGGTTGGCTAAGGTTGCCCTCATTGGCGATGGACAACCTAGTGAGGGCAACCTTCACCTAACACAGGTGAGGGCAGCCTTCGTCTGTGTTGGGCAAGGACGGCTCTCACTCAATGCCAACGAGGGCCTAGTGAGGGCACCCCTCGTAAGACTCAGGCGAGGGTTGCCCTCACCAGCATTCGGCGAGGGGTGCCCTCGCTAGATTTGGCAAGGGAGGCCCTTGCTTAACCCAACCGAGGATCGCCCGACGCCGGCAAGGGTAGCCTTCACTTGAGTTCAGCTTTCCTTTGTCATAGCTAGCGGAGGAAATAAAGAAGAAGAAAAAAACGAAAATACTCTATAGTGTAGGGTAAATGTGTTATACGGATATAAGTTTAAGATTTTTTATATCTCGAAAAAAAGTTTTTAGTAAATGTGTCACCGTTAGTAAAGTTTAGGGTTTTTTATGTAAAAAAAAATTGAGGTAAATTTATCATTTTAGGCAAAGTTTAGACTTTTCCCTATAATTTTTGCTCTATGAAAATTACTAACTTGCATCAATTCTAAAACTATCCTTATTAACCTTCCATCCAAAATTGCCTTTAGTGATTTTACGTCATTACTCTAGTTTTTTTTCCCTAAATTTCATATCTAAGAAGACATCTTTTGAAGATGAATCTTCATATTAGCCAAAATATCTTTTTGAATCGGGAAAATATCACGAAAAACTTTAAACTTTGTTTAAAGTGACAAATTTACCTCAAGTTTTTTTTGTGACATGAAAAATTCTAAACTTTGCGAACTGTAACATATTTACCCCAAACTTTTTTTTTGTGACACAAAACTTTGAAATTCTATCCGTGTGACACATTTACCTTAAATTATAAAGCATTTTTCTTTTTACTTTTTTAAATTTTTCTTTTTTTTTTTTTTCTTCTTCTCTCTTCCCTCCGCCAGCTACGAGGGAAGAGAGAAGAAGAAGAAAAAGAAAAAAGGAAAAATAGAAAAAATAAGATGAAAATGCCATTGATGGGGTAAATGTATCACAATTTACAAAGTTTTGGATTTTTCATATCACAAAAAAAAAAAGTTTAGGGTAAATTTGTCACTTTGGGCAAAATTTGGGGTTTTTGGTGATTTTTTCCCTTTTGGATCTAAAATTTGGATAAAAACTAGAATAATTAGGGTTAATGTTTTTCAATTGCTCCTAATATTAAGAGTCTTCTTTTCATCTTCTTAGGGATTTTAGATTTCGCACTCATTCTTCAATCTCTTGTACTTGGAAATGTTTTGTCTCTTTTGGTCAGAGCTCATGCTCAAAATGCTTGAATGCTTGTGCTTGGGAGTTTTCTATATCTCCATTGTCAACAAAATGTTTTAAATGGAGAGCTAAAACAAAACTTAAAGTTGAGAGTTTTCATGATACCAAAAAAAAAAAAAAAAAAAAAACAGAGAGTAAAATCGACATTGGATCTAAAGTTTGTTGTTCTTATGGGATGAAAAAAAATCAAGGTAAAATTGGAACTAAACTTAGGACTCGTTTGGTTCGGATTTGGGGAAATGGTTTTGGGAAAATGCAAATACTTTTTGGGTAAATGAGTTTTCCGAAATGATACATTATTTAATAAATTATATTGAAAAATAGTTTTGGCATAAATGTCATTTGGTAAAATCCACATTTATAAGGGCTTTTGCTATTTTTTTAAGTTTGAAAATTAAATCTAGTGTAGGTCAGTTGTCGGCCAACTACCGGACAATTGTCAAATGGCTAGATATGATTGATTTGGGGCCTGTTTGGTAACCGGCCAAACTATGTCTATTTCTATTCTTTTGTTATCGACAGTAGTTTTGGAATAGAATTGTGTTTGGTAAAATTTTATGCTCGTAAACAAATTTGAACTAGAATAAAAAAAAAAAAAAAAAGTTGATTCTTTGTTTCCGGGAACAATTCTAGAATAAAATTTACCATTTTTTTTTTTCTTTTTCCTCTTCTTTTTTTCTTATTCTTCTTCCCTCTCTCTTATGCTTCAAGTGTTGCTACTGCCGCCATTGATGTCTGCCATCGCCCCCCACCGAATGTCGCCATCTACCATCGGTCATCGGCAAGCTCTCGGGAGGCTCGCCCAACCACCAGCAAGGCTTGGCGAGCTCACCGACGCCTCGTTGATGGCCAGGCAGGCCTCCCCTAGTCATCGGCGAGCATCGCCTAGCTGCCAGTGAGGCTCGACCAATAAGGGATGGCCTTGCCTAGGGCCGATAACGCTCTGGGGTTCTACTCAAAATGGGCATAATTCTTCTCAAGTTGAGAATGAATAGCTTGAAATTTTATTTTATATTTTTTAATGGAGTCAAGATTGAACTTTGAAAAAGTTCGACTCATGTAACATGTAGGCCTAACAAGTAGTTGATTTTATTGGGTACTTTTAATTTCTTGTATACATTTATAATTATTATGTTGTAAATAACTAATTAATCCTTTTTTCAAATTGTATTACATCTTAAGAATTGAAGTTAGAAGTTAATTCAAGTTCAGACTAACATTTAACTGTCGAGGAAGTCGAGTGGAGCCAAGTTTACGTTTATTGAAAACTTAATCAGTGGTAAACTCGGGCTTGCGATAGACAGCTTGATTGAACTCAAAGCAGCGTACTGTGATTTATTTGAAACTTCAACTCAATTTTGTTTTTCTAAAACTTAAAATAATTCTTTCATTTTTGGAATTTTTATGGAGAAACGTGCAAAGTGCTTGTTCTTTTCATAGGTTGCGTACAACTTTTGAAAATGACTCTCTAATAGTCATACGCCCACTACACCTTACGTCAGACAATAAAGATTTTGTAATTAGTACGGTTTCCTTTTTGTTTTCTTTCTCCAGAGAGAGAGAGAGAGAGAGAGAGCTGTAAAGTCGTCTTCCATCAGTCCCATGACCATTCTTCACGATGACTGCACCAAGCTTCTCGTAGCTCGTCCAATGGTCTCTCTCTCTCTCTCTCTGTGTTGAAATTTATGATGTGATTCGTTTTTCAAATGATGGTTTCTACTCACGTTTTGGTGAGGTTCAGCGTGGAAGGTCACTGAAGAAGGAGGGGAATCTTCTCCTCAGAAGGCCATCGCGTGATCTCGGAACTCGTGACGCAGAAGTGCGTTGAACTCAATCTCCATGCTCTGTTTTATTATTTCTTCCATTTTCCTTGTGTTGTTCTTCACGTGTTTGCTTTGGCCAGTATTGATGAGTACTCGCTGCTTCTTTTTTGAAGTACGTCGAGTTCCAACTTGAACGGTTCCTGTGAAACTGTTGCTTTCTTTCCGTTTTCTTTCTATACGCATTTTAATTCGACTCAAACCCGAGATTTGTGCATAGTAATATATTTGGAGGTCATGGGTGTTGGAACCAAAAAGAATAATGACAACTTTGGAAATTTGGAATAAATGCACAAATTAGAGGGAGAAATTGTTCTTAAGCTCTGTTTGGTAACCTTTCAGGAAATAATTATTTATGTTATTTATTATTCTTTTGTTTTTAGGAATACATTTGGAATAAAATCAAGAAGTAAGAAAATTTTGTTTCTTATTCCTGAGAACAATTCTTAGAATTAGTTCTTGTTTTTTTTCTTTTCTCCACTTTTCTTCTCCTCTTATTATCTTCCCCTTTCTTCTTCTTCCTTTTGGCCAGTGACGTTGAGCCACGACAAGACTCGTCGGCCCGAGCCTCGCCATGGTTGGGCAAGGCTAACCTCACACAGCTTGGGCAAGGCCGACCTTGCCCTAGCTTGGCAACGTCAAGGCTCGCCCATGGCTAGCAACCGTCTACAAAGGAGGAGGAAGAAGAAGAGAAATAAAAAATAAGAAAGAAGAAAAAATTTAAAAAAATTAAGAATTCTTCCAAATGCATTTATATTCCATGATTAGAAATTTTAGATAGTTACCAAACGCGTTCTCTTGCTCAAAAATTATTCTCAGGAATAGAATAAATAAAAAAACCATTTTTGATAAAAAAAAATTATTCTCGAAAATAAAATCATTACCAAATATGCCATTAGAATGCTTTTTGATGGCATCCATTTACAACACTCACCTTCACGTCCTTATATAATAGCAGAATATCTACAATATAGAGGATGAACACCCTACCCACTAAAAACACATTAAATGAGCCATGAAGTCTTCTGGCAACATTAAATGAAGTAACAAACCGTCCACAAAGCTAATAAAAACAAATAAACAAAGTCAATACAATGATTGCACATCATTAATGCATTTGCAAAACAAGCGTTCATGGAAAAACTCTTTAATGACCTTTGTCTTCACGCTTGTAGCTTTTGTCTTCGTCTTCATCATTTGAGTGCTAACATTTAATGTGATCTTCACATAGAGATTTTTATTCTTGAGTTACACAATCCATCATAATTCATGCATGTTGATTTCTTTTTGTCTTCATTAAAGTGGTGCAAGATGTGCACACTGCACACTTGCATCTTGCATCAGGTGTAGCACAAGCCCTTAACCCAACTCTCACAATAGACCCACCACCACTAGACATTGCCAACCACCACTATTAGCCACACCAGCACCCTAGCCACCACACTAGCACACAACCATCACTATAAACCCATCACTAGTAGCCATTGCTAATGATGAGTGGTGGGTTTGATGCAAAAGGTACTAGTGTAAGTTGAGCCTTACACCAGCACTACTTGGTGCAAGATGTGCACATTGTACACTTGCACCAGTACCAGATGCAGCATGAGCCCCTAATTCAACCCTTATAACAGACCTACCACCACCATGCTTCACGAGCGGCTACCACTAGCCACACGAGCACCACAACCACCACCACAGACCCACCACTAGAAAGTAAGTAAAAGTATAATCTAAAAAATGAAAAAGGAAAAATGACAAGTAATAAAATCATTTCATTGATATTGAAATTAAATTTCATAAACTTGATGATAAACTAAAAAAAAAAAAAAATCATCCATAGCAAATTATAAACAAAACAACTAACTTCTTAGCTCCACAAACCCTATCTTGTCCCGTCACATCAATCGATATGCACAACACCTCTTATTCATGCTCCTTTTGATGGACCTTTCACTTAATTCATAATCCTTGCATTTTTCTAATTGTTAGTGCGACTTCTTTTTCAATTGTCTCAAGATGCACTGATTTTGATGGAGCTGCAACTATCCCACGTTGAAATGATTTAGAATGAGCTATAACTATCTTAAGTTGAACTAATTCAGATGGACTTGCAACTTGGTTCTTATTCTTCTTTCTTATGAGCGCAACCGATGTCTTCTTCTTTGTTAGCGCAGCTGTTAACTCTTGAGTTGGGCCTTGAGATATAAGAACCTCTAAACTTCTCCCAAGCTACAAAAAGAAAACTCAATTATTAGTAAAAAATTGCACCATAAATTAAAGTAAATGCCATCAATAAACTTACATTAAGAATGATTGTTTCAAAACGCTTATCTGTACAAATGCCATAACCATATAATCGCCCCTGTTATTCGAAAATGAGTGTCACTTGTACTTGTGATTTGTTGGCTTTTCTTCTCACTTGTGATTTCTTGGGCCCTTGTTTTGGCCCTTCAGCTATAGTAAGGGCTTCTTCAGCCAATTCTTCAGCTAGGCGTCTTTTAGATGGCTTTCTTGTAACTGGCCCTTGACTTGGCCTTCTTGTAGCTGGCCCTTGACTTGGCCTTCTTCTAGTTGTTCTTCTATCTAGCTTTTCAGCTTTAGTGACACATTTTGTTGGCCTTTGTGGCAACCATCCTGATGACTCTTCTGGTGTCCTTTGTGATGATCCTTTCGGTGGCCTTTGTGGTGACCCTTGTGATAGATCTTGTGGTGGCCCTTGAGTTGGGCCCTCTATTTGCAGTTGAGCTCCACTTTGCCCTCTTCGAATTTGAGAAAGAGGCAAATGATATTATAAATATAATATCAAGCCATATAATAATATAAAGGAAAACTAAATACAAATTGTTGAACGTACTGTGTGTTTTTTTCTCTGCCATTGAAGAACAGTCTACTTAACTAGCCCTTCAGTTGTTTTGGCTAATCCTTCAACTGGCCGTTTTCTACGTTCCCTTCTTTGAACAGGCCCTTTAGTTTCAAGTACAATAGGAGCTTCGGCCAATCATCTACGTGTCATTCTCGTGATCTAACAAAGACAAAGACACTACATACAAGGCCAAATGTATCTATGTACATATTTGCAATACACTATAAAGTAACATAAACACAAATGTCATGACTTATGAGGTTTCTTGTCGTTGATTGAAGAACAATTGACTCACTTCATCCTTTTGTTTGCCCTTCTCCAACTGTCCCTTCATTAAGCCCTTCAGCTGGCCTCAATTGTTCCTATTGCTTCCTTAATTGATAACCTTTAGTATTGTGCCATGTTATATGGCAATAAGAGCACATCATCTTTGCACTTATTCTTTTCATCCTATGCTAACCTAAGACCTCCCCTTTTGTCATTCTTCATTTTTACTTTGGCCTTCCCATTTTCTTCTTCAATGGAAAATGTCAAGGTGCTTCACGATCCGTTGGCTCCTAGAACTTGCTACCTCTAATTAGTTGCATCATGAATTAATACGAAACAAGGTATTTCGATTTATTGTACCAATCATCAATGCAATCCTTTGTGTTGTGGCCTTTCAATTTGATGGCACGTACACAAGGAATTCCACTTAGTTGGCATGCTCTATATGAACATTTTCTCGTACCTAAATGGACAACATACTTATCGGAACCCTTTATTATCCCATATCCTTCATTCTCATTCCAAATAGGATGATAATACCTGCTTGTAACCAAGTTCTCATCTAATTCTTGGCAATCCTAGGGCCATATTGCCTAGTCTATTTTGCAGCCTTGTCTCTTTATGTGTGCAATCAAGTCATGAGCATAACCCGTATATCTTCAAGTATCGAGATGATTGGTTTGCATTTGGCATTTATTATTCTCCCATTGAATGCTTCACATATGTTGTTATCGATGTTATCATACTTGAATTCCTAGTTGAAGAACACCTTATACCAATATTTCAGTTCTATTTGGAATAATGTATCAAAATCTTCTTTTATAAATTGAAACAGTTCTTCTTTGACCATCCTAAAGTTAGCCATATCCGTACTCTTTGCTAACTGCCAGAACTACGACTGCAACTTAACCCCTTTGTAAGTCATTGTCCAATTTGTGTATATGTGCCTCACACACATTCGATGTTCGGCATAGGGTAACAACTCAACTATTACCTAAACCAATCCCTGCAATAATTAAAAACAAAAAATGTATGCAAATAACATGTTGATATCAAAAAGTAAACAATTGAATAGATTTAAAAAAAAAACATTATTACCTTTTGTTGGTTGCTTATGAACGCCCACCCTTCCCCATTTGTTATCTCCAATTCAGTCATCAGAATTTTTAGGAACCACAACCAATCGTCTTTGTTCTCTACCCTCACAACAGCCAAAGCTAATGGAAACATTTGGTTATTCACATCTCTTTCAATTGTAGCTAGTAATTTCCCCTTGCACAAGCCCTTCAAAAAACAGCTGCTAATCCTATAATCCATTTACAACCAGATAAAATTCTCGTCTACATGCATTGAATCACACATAGAACTTATTAAACTTGGTCCCACTACCAGGAAGTGGCCTCTCAACGACCTCTACATACGCTCTATTTGAAGGATTTTGCAGTCTACACTCTCAAGCATAATTCCATAACTATCCATATTCATTGATGTACTGACCAATGAGTATCTTCATCACATTTTGCTTCAATCTTTTGCATTGATTATTGGATACATTGATGCCTACGCGCGCTCCTTCATCAGTATCCTAAACTTAGTACTCTTCATCTCAGGCATCAGCTTAATGAGATCGAAGAAGTGCTCGGACGACCATGCATTTGTTACCATTTTATTTTCAAAATTAATGGAATAGATATGTTCCTCTTGGTAGGCTCTAATTTGGAATGATCCACTTCTTCTAACAAATACGTTGTAGAGCTTTCATGGACAATTTTGCTGCGAACACCTACCTCTTACAAAGGTTTTAGTGTTTCTAATAAAGTTAATATTTCTTTGTGTAGTAATAGAGTTCTTCAATATAGCTTTTCTAAATTATTTTGCATCTTGAAATTTCATACCTACTGACAAAGTAGGAGAGGCAACGAATGGATCATAGGAAGGAAACTTACTTTTCCTTTTATGTACAACTCCATGATCTTCTTCAAGCTCATCTTGAGAAGTAGCATTCTCGATGTTTTCTTCATAATCAGTCTCCTTGCCAGCAACACTAGCATCTACAAGACCTTCAACCCTGTTGGGAACTTTATCTGTTATTTGCAAAACTGCAAAACTATCTAACAAAAACTCAATTTGTTTTTTCATTGATTGTGCAAGCACCTCGTCGTCGTCATCACTTAAGAAATTTTCAGCAAGCAACCTCTCATCATTATCATCACTAGATTTAGCTACTTCCTAATCTAATCCAGTGATTATGACATCACCTATGTCAACATCACTTTCGTGAACTACATCTACACCCCTTTCCTCCCCATCCTGTCTATCTTGCCCTCCTTCATCCCTAACTTCAGTATTAGCTTGAATACCATTTCCCCTTTCTCCTACTTGGGCCTTTTCTCCATCGTCATCTTCATCATCACTATCACTATCGTACTTCACGTATATTTTTACCTCTTCGCCATGAAAATAATGGTATAGGATATCCCTAAAATCATTATCATCTTCTAAGCTTCTCAAACCATCTTTCAAGCCTTTCTTAGGAACACAATACAACGACTTTTGTACTTTACAAGGCAAATAGGTCACTATATCCCTAACAAATCTGATATAAGATACATTCTTTGTATCGACAAAGATGATACTCTCATTTCCACCCTCATACTCACACTTATCTTTCCCAATCACAAAATCTCCACTGTAGAAAACTATGACAGCAACATAATTCTTATCATAAGCCATTTCTGCACCAAGAAAAAAAAAATTACCTTTTGGGACTATATCCACAAAGGACAATAGACAATTACACATAAAAGTCCACTCTCATGGACTTTATTAACGAGAAGGGAAGAGGGAAGAGATGCACATGTCAAGCTATTTACTAGAAAAATACCCTCCACGACAAATAGAGGTCCCTACACTAACAATACACCCCTACATGATAGCCACTTCGATTATTTGCCTTCCCTTAAAATATTAACCAAAAAACAAAAATCCCTACGACAAGCACAGGTCCCCACGACACTAATTTCAACACTTCTATTTTTAAAAAAATGATCAAATGTCCCAAGGACAACCAATCCAAGCCATCAAAATCAACATTGCATATCACATTTCATATCTGACCCCTAAAAATCGCCCTCACACATCACAATACCACATCCAAGCTTTAAACACACATCATAGTAGCACTACTCTAATTCACACATCACAATAACACCACATCTTCAAGTTCAAGCCCTAATATTCCCTTCGTCGAACCCTACATTTTGAGGCCGAGCCCTAAATTGCCAATTCGAACCCCCATTAGGGTTTTAGCACCACTTCTGAGCCCTAAATTTCTCGGTTGACCTCCAAATTTCCTAGTCAAGCCTCAAATTTCCCATCGAAGCCCTAATAAACGAGTTCAAGTCCTAATTTCATCACAGGGGAGGGGGAGAAGAGGCCAAACATGGACAAGCGATGATGGCGATCAATGACGCCAATTGATGACCATATTTGCCACCTTAGTAAAAGATGACACCGAAAAATGCCACGTGTGCAATTTAGCCAGATTTTCTTTTTGTTGGCGCTTAATTGATCTATTTTGTTCTGATTTTGGCACTTAAGTATCCTCCTATGTCAAGTTTTGGCACTCCAGGTGTCTTGATGTCGAAATTGTCTCAATAATGATACCTGAACCTCAATAGGCTTAGTTTATGATGTAGAAGACTTCACAGTTGTCTATATTGGCGAAGATAAAGCATGGTCATCTCCACCGTACTATTATATTTAATAGTCTAAGAGTAGCTATCCTCTGCGATTACGTCGAATTTTAGAAAATTTATTATTCATGATTCCAAAATTCTTGTACCTTCATTGAAGTTATAAAATCGATACCCCTTCAAATGATCTGAGTAATATACGAAAAAAATATCGAGTGTTCTAGATTCCAACTTACTTAATATTGAGTTATATAACCTCACTTTTATAGGATACCCATAATCTTAAGATGATTTGCGTTAGTTTTACATCCACTCCATAACTCAAAAGAGTAAATGGAATAACTTTGGAAGAAACACAATTTTATCTGTACAGGGTCGCTTCAGAGCTTCACCTCATAGAAAACTTGGTAAATTAGTCTTGCTAATAATAATTAGCATTATGTCTATTGGGGTGTGATTATACCTTTCGACCACGCCATTTTGTTCAAGATTTTTGGGCATAGTAAACTGATTACTATCCCAGAATCCTCAAATATTTGACAAATGATCATTTAAGTTATTCAGCATTACCATACTGGCTAAAATACTCACCATCATGGTTAGATTTGACAACCTTTAAAACTTATCTAAACTATTTCTTGATTTTTATTCAAAAAAATCTTGAACTTATGAAGATATTTAGACTTTTACTTAAGCAAGTATAGGAAATAATCATTAATGAATGTATTAAAATAAAAATTTCCGCACAATATTACCTTATAAGGTCCACTAAAATAATTATGAATGACCTCCAATGAGTTAGAATTTTAGATTGCATTTTTTTTTTTTTTTTTTTAAATTATAGTCATCCTACCTCTATAACAGTCTCCACAATGCATGAAATTGTTCTATAGGCAGAGTTTTTGGAAATAGCATTTTCAACCATATAAGTGATGTGTATATCATTAGGAGTTAAACATAATCTGTACAATCCATTGGACAAATTTCAACACCCAACTTTAATTGAATTTAATATAAGAAAACATAAAAGTAATATTATTCTTTATTTCAAAAGAGTATCACACATGTCTAAACATGATATGAAACTAAGTTCTATTTCAAGGAAAGTACATAAAATGTGTTTATTATTATTAGATTAAAACCAGAATTTATAATTAAAACGATATCTCCTACGAACTCAACATCAACTTTATCATTGTTTCTGATGGTGAGCTATGATTTGTCATAATTGGCTTCTTTCAATTTATGAATCTCCGTATGATAAATGCAACAAATAATTTGTTCCACTATCTATCCACCAAGAATTTGACAAGGCCTTTGATACAAATTGGATTCATAAACGAATGTTACAAAATCATTAACTATAGGCTCACGCTCAAATAACCAAGTTTTATATATTTGCCACAGTCTATCTTTATGTGATTTTTCTTTTAAAAAAGAAATAACATTCACCAATTCTTCTTAAAGGATTCTATTTTATAACCTAGATTGTTAAGACGATTGGTGGTTTTATGAGTTCCTTTATGAGTATGATTTTTAGACTTTAAGTCTACCATCCTTAGGACGTAATCCCTTATCTCATCAGAATATCATAGCTTATGCTGAAGAGTCCTTGTAGATGTGTCACAATGTTGGCATTAGAGGAGGCATGGTTCCAAGCCACCAAGCCTTCCATCATTTGTCTAGCGATGCAGTCAACTAACAAACCACTCTTTAATTGTTCATAAATGGATTGCCTTGTAGATGTGGCACAATGTTGGCATTAGAGGAGGCATGGTTCCAAGCCACCAAGCCTTCCATCATTTGTCTATAAACTAACAAATTCACTTGGATTGCTAATAACAAATTCACTTGCTCTCTTCCCAAGCAACAAAATATAATATTTAGGATTTTGTATCGTTAGCATTATGATCCACCGGCTTATCCTTATAATAGCGATATGAACATCTGTCAGCTCCATCTCAAACATAAAATCATCTTTCTATTATTTAAAGTTTGAACTAGTAAGAGCTTTAATAGCTATGGAGTTATCAATTATAGATAATGTGATTAAAAATGTCAAGTAATGTATATAATTAGCATCATGTGAGTATTATATAAATTGAAATCACATAAGTACACATTCAAAGAGTTATATAAATCATCATATAATCACCTTTGGTAGAATACATGATATGAAATTGTATTCTCTCCACATGATAATGATCATGATAATCTATTTCAACATTCATGAATCATCATCTTTGAGCGTATAAACCACTAGGATCAGTCACTCTTTAACCATATACTATACATGTATTCATCCATGAATTAATACACAATCACCTCTTTTGGGAGTATAACCATGCATTAGTACATGAGACATCCCACCACAATATGAAATCGATATTTCTCAAACTCAATTAAGTGTGTCACTTTAACTATTACAACCCAAGTCAATTATTGAAACTCTCTTATACTAGGGATATAAACTTTATGTCTCACATTTACCATTTACATGTGATTTTAAACTTAATGACAAGAGTAATTTGTCACTAAAATCACATATCACATCAATTACATTACTTCATTCATTGATACATGTCGAACCTTATACATGTTATCAATGATTCACACTTTACACATTCTTTATATGATGATATTCATGTGAGCTAGCACCTGTATTTCCAAAATCACAAAAAATCTCTAAAAATATGCAAATTTAAGGTTTTATACATGTTTTTACATCCATAAAATCATCAAACATAAAAAAAAACAAATATACCATGATGTAAAGGATCCTCATACAAGCACGTGGATACCAAGAACGCCTAAATCGGAGCTTGAACTCGCCCATACGCAGGGCTAGAGTATGCAGCACATGCAGGCCTACTTGGATTTGTTTGAATCGCCAGTCTAATCGGTCAACGGTTAACAGTCAATCGCCAATCCAACTAGTTGACTAATTCGATCGATAGAGATGAGGGTTAGGCGGGCAACTAGTCAGACTCGACTCAGGTTAATTAGGTCGAGTCGAAGGTCAACGTCAGGTCAAGTTGGCAGTCAATGGATCGAGTCACCTAATCACTAACGTCACTAAGATGTCATCCCTAACACGCGCACAAGCCATCGCCGCATGTGAATGCATGTGGGAGCGCGTGGCGGCTTGTGTTTGATGCGCGCCAACTCCTAGTGGCACATGGCCAAGCATGCAACCTCCCCTAAAGGCGTGCTACCCACCGATCTGCTTGTCTCGATGAGGTCTTTCCACTTATACGAACAAAATTAATTTTTTCTACACAACAAATCACGAAAAGGGGAAAAAACTATATGTTCAAGTTCTGGGCTACAATTACTTTGATATCACGTGTTAGTCGCGAAAGCACACCCCAAGATCTCTATAACTAGAATCAAGAATATATACGTAATAAAGTAAAGAAATTTATATACTTGGTTTGGAATCCATCATTCTTGATGCGAGACCGCGACAATCTAAAGCTCAAGTGCTTCTCTTATATTGCCATTTGTATCGCTGGCTCATGAGACTGTCCCTCACCTTAAGCGTTTTGTAAACACTCATTATGTGAGGATAATTGTGTGTCAAGGTTAGAGATTTAAACACTATTTATAAAATTTCAAGCCAAGGCCTCTCATTAGAAGTCGGGCTCAACTAAGCTCATATTAGTCAATCTCATATTAGATTAATTAAGAAATTTTCTATCTTACTTTATTAGACCAATCCCGTAAAATAATAAATTATAATACCAATTAATATAGCCCATATTAGAAAAACGCTTACAACCAATACTCACGGAATGCGTCTTCGTCAACACCCATCCCATCTATTCTTTTGTGGCAAATTTCAATTGCCCGCCCCGAATTGCTCCTTAGACCACATTTCTGAATACAATACAATTTGTTATTGTAGTGGCTCCAAAAATGGCGACACTTCCAATATTTTCTATTCTTTGTTTCCTCTGCTGTCAGTATCTCATGACCTTCAAGCATTTGTATCTGCCTATCTTTTATTAACACGTGAAAAATCTGATCGGCTTAAGAAGTATCCACAGAAAAGTGCTGGCTATCCATTACTATTTCTTTTGCTTGGTTTGGCCTCAGTGGCAAACACTCATAAGCTTTACCACAGTTTTGCCGCTACTGCCTTTTCTTGTTGTTTTCCTCTTCTAAATCAATCGTAGAGACGAAGTGTTCCTTAGCTTTAAAATCACAATAATTTCTTCCTTGTAAATTCTTCTAATAACTACTCATATTTAGCCACATGAACTGCGAACTGAAATAAATCTATCGACACCTTAAATATTGGCCCCATTTTTAAAAACCTTCAAACTAGATCCAGGGTTGATTGACAGTTGACCAAGGTTTGACTGATAATATGCAAGGCATAAAACACATTTTAAATGTCACAAATGGGTTCTGTTAGTCAAAACGAGTCTTTTGACACCCATTATGATTTTTTAATTCAAGTTGCACATTATTGGATTAGGGATCGCAAGCATTCCGACGCAACAAAAATCGGGTCGAATGGGGAAGTTATCGCCGGTTAACTTCAGTCAAACTTTCCCTCGAAAATGTCTCAGAACCCACAAGCGTACTTAGAACTCTCGGAATCAAATGGAATTTCAGACCTTTAAGTTATGGTATATAATGATTTTTTAGAACGTTAAGTCACCGAAACGATGTTTAATTTTTTAGACCAAGCCTTAGGCCCTGCTATGTGCTAAAACCTTAGGCCATAATTTAACTTGTCCCGCGTCCCCTTTGACTATTGGGCCTTATGTACCCGGAACACCTAAATCACATTTAACGGTATACATACAAAGGAATTTGGTTGCGGTTAGGCACATGTCAGCAACCATAAGAATACAATGTACCGATCTTCCTAATGTTTTTGGCATTGGACTGGATGCTATGCTGGTCAAAGATGCTCCGCCCTGTATGAATGTATTCAACAGTCATTGTAGCCATCTACCGTAAAGAAAGAACAAATTACGGTTTCTTCCAGTTTCCTTGGATTTCTGATGTCTATGAACAACTGAATCATGAAAACTAATGACTATTAATCGGTTCAGCTGATAATATAATCCAAGTCTTTGTCGACAACTTCCTCGGATAACATGTGTCATGTTAATAATTTCGTATTCTAGTCTAATGCTTCTATCAACTTGCTGTGGGAGCGTATAGAAGAAGTTATCGACTCAAATCGAATGGCTTCTCACTAATCAGTGATGAGTCCCTACAATTTCTTTTTGGGTTTTGGGCTGATGACTTGTTCAACAAATATCCAGAATTTTCAATGTCAACAAACGATGGTTTTTGTTAAGGATGTTGATGTTCCATCCAGAAGAAGTTGACTTTCCTGGCCATCTTACAGCCAAATGCTACAAGCAAAACCCTTTTATGAAGCTCTGATTCGTTTCAGAGCTTGAGGAGCGAAAATGGAGAGCAGGCTTTACAAAGCAGCAGCTGAAGGAGATGTGACTTCTTTGCTTGATTTGCTCAAAGACAATCCACTGATCCTTGATAAATGTATCATGTGGTCTTACAATGGGACCCCATTACATGTAGCAGCAATGCTTGGACATAAGAAAGTCGTTGATGAGATTCTGGATTGAAAAGTCGAGCTTGCAGACGAGCCGGATTCTCAAAAATTGTCACCCCTGCACCTCGCTACAGCAAAAGTTTATCTTATAGTAGTAAAGAAATTGTCGAGCATCAACGCAAGTATGTGCTTCACTCGTGACAGATATGGTAGGAACCCTCTTCACATTGCAGCAGTTAAAGGCTGAATCGATGTTCTAAAGGAAGTGGTCCGAGAGAATCCCGATACAGCACGTCATAGGATAGAGCATGGTGAGACTATACTGCATTTATGTGTGAAGCATAATAATTTGGAAGCTCTGAAGCTTTGGTGGAGAATATTGGAGATAATGAGTTCGTTAATTTGAAGAACGATGATGGTGACACTATATTGCACTTGGCTATTGCAAATAAGCAACCTGAGGTAAGTAGAAATGCACTAGTTCAATCTTATAATTCTAAGCACCTATAATTGTCTTCTCTTTTATATCTCCCTAAGTTGACCGATATAATCTCGGGTTGTCTTATCATGTAGTCCCTTAACGCATCCAATTGCCGATCTAAGCGGACAATAAATTTCTTGATGTCTTGTATAGCAGTAGAAATGGACTTTTTGCATTGGAAGAATCCAGTAGCATATGACCTTTCATCACAGAGTGGAATACCTGGAAGGCACATTGACAACTTAAACAATTTTTGTGAAGCCGAAGTGAGGAGCGCAAATGTTAATGCTCTCTCTACGAGTGAAATCAAACCCTTAATGATAAGAGCCTTACCTCCAAATGCAAATGATCAGAGTATCACATTCCCCGTGCAGCGAAAAGATTGGAAGAAGAATCTCAAGAAACAATATGATTGGCTCAAAAGGAAAAGAAGTGCGCTGATGGTTGTAGCATCTTTGACCGCAACAATGTCCTTCCAAGTTGGTGTAACCTCCGGGTACAGATGACAGTCCAAATCCACACACTGCAGGATTTTCCATCATGGCCGATAATTATTCGATACGATACTGGCGTTTCTTGGCTGTTAACACAGTAGGTTTTCTTGCGTCCCTCAGCATCATCCTGTTACTCGTGTGTGGCCTCCCTTTGAGGCATAGGTTTTTCATGTAGATTCTATTGGTGCGCCTATGGTCTCTCAATAGCAGCCTTCACACCCTCTCGAGAAAACAATTCGATCTACCAGATAATAGGATTCGGAATCATCGTGTGGGTTGGCTTGATGGCTGTGCTTCTCATGGGGCAAACGATACGCCTGATAGTGAAGACAATCCGCAGCATCAGGAAAATAGCCACACAGAGAAGATCCGCCTCAATGGTCATGCACCAAGACAGCATCTTATGAGGATGCTAGGCCATATCAATGTATGTATGGTTGCCCAAGTGTCTAAGAGAATATGCAATAATGAACATAGTTGGGACTCAGTTCAGTTCTCTGTGTGCCCTATACGCGAAGCTACACAGTCTAAACTTAACAAGAGCAGAAGATTCGCAGGGTTGGCTTGCTCCTCTGTAAAACCCGGTATTATCTCCGCACCAGTAAAGAGTGAAAAGGATGCCGTGTTCTACCGGTTATGCTATCCCAGTTAAGAAGAAATTGCTTCTCAACATCTTTCGGTCTACTTTCAATTCCACTCCTTTTTCACTCGATGACAAATTCTGTGACTGCTCTTAGAGCAATTGTTCAACACCCATTCTAGACAATATGTACCTTATGTGGACTAATTGCAGGTTTTGCTTACTCGGTATGCTATTTATACTAATTTGACAAATTTTATGAATTGTCTGCAGTTTAAAATTTTTATGTCTCGACTGCAATTTTGCTATAAGTTTTAGGGCTCTCGATGTATTTATTTCTTGTGTTGCGTCACATTTTGATGCACTGGTAATTGCTAGGATTTCGTCATTACTATCTTGGCATGAGGTGTGAAACATTGTGAACAACATCTAGTTTTATGCGTGCACGGATATCACCTAGACCTGGAACTGATTGATAGCTGTCTCAATTAAGAGACCATTTATTCACCTTAAAAAATTACAGAGCACTTCCCAACATGAGATATCATAAGGTTATTCAGATTCGAGTATCTTCAGAATCGCTGGTTTTCAGGCCAATCACTAGGACAAAGAGATACTAGGGTTTAGGGTAATGATTGACAACTTAAACAGCAACGTACAATGAAGTTACTGTTCGTGCTGCTGCATCACATCATCGAAAAAATATGGTTGTCCTCTAGTACCACCAGAGATTGCAAACGGGTGATTGACATGATTAAAAGTACATAAAAAATGGATTAACATAATAAAAAATTTAAATTAATATATTTATGAAAAAAAAAAAAATTTTGGTAAAAAATATTTATGAAAAGTTTATCCCAAAAATAACCCAAAATTAATAAATATGTGATAAATTTATTTTCATTTAATTTATATTAAATTTTATCATTAAATTACTGAATTAAATGACACGTAATAATTGGTCAGTGTACCAATTTGCGATTTTACTCTCCGTCCTAGTTTATAATTTTTCGTGGTGCTAGTTCAATTTAATGGAAATTAATAGAAGATAAAATTATCACAAATGCACTAATTTTGAATTTTTTATAGTAAAAAAAATTAATTTGAGATATTAACAAAAAAAAAATTGTTTTGTACGGATAGTGTCATAGAGACTACAAAAGTATCCTGATGCCTATGATCATGGAATACAAGTAATTCATATTTATTAGGAAAGAAATAAAAAACCAGACAAAGGTTAGCCCAAACTTGATTGTTTAATTGTTTTGGAGGTCTGAAATTAAACTTGAATTTCATGGAGTCCAATGGCAAAATGACACAAATAGTGTTATAACTTTCGCATTTTGGTGTCCTGACTTTCTAAGTGATCAATTAAGTGTTGTGACTTTTTAAAAAGGTTTCATTGCCTATAAATCTTATATGGCATTAATTTAATTTAAAATCATGCGACGTGGCTGTTGCGAAGGGATGATATCAAGAAAAAGGTTTTGTAAAAAGACCCCATTTAAGGAAGATTTAAGGTTTTATGGTTTGGTATAAGGAGTAAATTCAACCCAATTCTTGAATTTTGAGCATATTCCTATTGCCAAATAACTTCATTTGATCCAATATCTTGAGTGTTGACATCTTAGACATGTAAAATTATTTATTTTAAAATAATGTCATGTAATTTTCCAAAACAAAAGTGGTTGATATTAGTTGAATGATCATTTTCAAAAGTTACGATACTTAAATGATTGATTGAAAACTTACGACGCCAAAATTTACATCATACAAAAGTTGCGGCATTATTTATTATTATTATTATTATTTTTTGGTAAAAGTAAGAATATATATTGAGTTTTGTACAAATATACAGAAAAGACGGCGCCAAAACTTACACTCTAACTACAACAATATAAAGAGTGGAAGGGAGCCGAATTAAACACCACAAGGGCAACAACAGACGTGGAGCAAAAAAAACTCACAACTTGGGCAAAAGAGTCAAACACCAGCAGCTACCAAACCTCAACACAAACCAAGAAGCGGGGCGAGCAGGAGAGCCAGGACGGCTGGGGGAAAGTCACACGACTCAAGAAGCTTGAGAAGCAAGTTTACTGAATAAACACTGAGGGGTCAAAGCCCCATCCTTTGTGAAGTCTTCTATTGCTTGGAGAAGCAAGCACATTCTTGAAGGAAAGTGTTTTGTCATTCACAACCTTAATGAGGTAGTTTTTTAGAGCCGATAAGACTAATGTTTCATCACGGAAGACGATACAATTTCTCTTTTTCCAAATAAGATAACAAAGAGCTCCAAAAGAGAATCGCGCCATACTATGGAAGAAGTCCTTACCCGATAAGAACTTCACCGTCCAGGTAAGGTTTTCGCTCCAGGATCTTTTCCTCCAAGGTAAGTTACACCTGGAAGCCCAAAAGTTGCGGCATTGTTAGTGTTCTTTAGGAAATTAAATAATGAATGAAGAATCACCACAAGAAAACCAACTGAAGGCAACCAAATTTACTTTTGTCGCTGTAGGTTTCCCAAAGGAGACCAAACTGAGTTTCATCACCTTAGGTCAAACTTCACCATAAATCATGGTTTTGTTACCTCAAGTTAGACTTGATGATACAAATTTTAAAATTGTCACCTTTTAACGTATCCCAAGGCAATGGAATACTTTGTTGCCTTTGGAATCATAGTGTGCTCGAGTAAGTATTACTTGAGATGACAAACTTAAATTTTTTTCTCATCTCTTTCTTGCTTACCCTAGGGTGACAAAAAACAATATTTAGGTCTTGCTTTGTTCAGCTTTGGGGGAATATTTTTAAAAAAAATGCAAAACTTTTGGATTAAAGATATTTTCTTAAATGCAAATAGCATTTAGGCTCTGTTTAGGAACTGCTTGCCCAAGTGTTTTTAGGAGGCTAAAGGTCTTTGGGCCAAAAATTGAGTATTTTGTGATTTTTTTACACTTGCCTTTGTCTAAGGCAAAGCCTTCCCAGGGTTGAAAGCCCAAAGCAAGTTAGGGGTTGCCTTGGGCATTCTCGGCATGCTGGCTTGGAAGGCTTGGAAGGTAATAAAATTTTCTTCCGAAATTGTCCTTATTAATTTTTCGTTTTTCCGGCTTTACCCTGACAATTGTTCATCATCTTCGTCCTTCCTTTCTCTTTACTGAGAACATGGCCAGCATCTACGCGATCGCCGGCGAAGGGTAAGTGGTTCAGCAAAGGGCAGGCGATGCGACGAAGGATAAGTGGTTTGGCTAGGGTCCCACGACGCTTCGACGAGGGTCGCCGCGCGGAGGATGTAGGCAACCCAGATCTATGCAAATTTGGGTCACGGCGACCAGATCGTGGGCACTGGCGACCTCCGTGGCGCAGTGGGTCACACAATGGCTCGGCGAGGGTCGTGGCGACCCAGATTGCGAAATCCCGGTCACCGCGCCATGTCCTCCGCACGGTGACCCTAGCCGGATGCTGCCCTTCGGCCACATCGCTTCCCTCTCGCCAAACAGCCTACCCTTCACCGCGTTGCCTCCCCCTCGCCGAACCGCCTACCCTTTGCCGGCGGTAACCAGCAAAGCCCTTGGCTGGCCAACTCTCCTTTTTTCCCTTTTTTTTTTATAATAATAAAAGCATTTTGCAAATTTAATTTATCCAAACATTATTTTGCACAAAGATACTTCACAATGAACTTTCACGAAGTACAATTTACCAAACACAATTTGTATTTTGAAAAAATCATTTAACTCAAGGATCTTTACATTTTTTCAAGAATTTTCTCCAAAAGTCTTTCCAAATGCATCCTTAGTAAATAATTTAAAAGTGAATTGGTAGCTAACTTTGACTTAAATGCCATATAGTAAAAGTTACACCTACAAAAGACTTTTACTAAATTATTAAAAAGAAAAAAGACTTTTTTTTGGGAGTTCAACCATTAGTGGCCAAATCTAGCCACTGGAGGTCTCGGCTAAGATTACACAACCCCGGACAATAGTTGCCTAGGTAGTGCAACCTCAGGCATTGTCGCCTAGGTTCACACAACCTAGGCATCGCCACTTGAGGTCATGCAATTTAGGCGATGATCACTTGAGGTTGCACAAACCCAAGTAGTGACGCTTGAGGTTGCGTGACTCAAGCAATGATTACCTGGGGTTGCACGACCTAGGTATTGCCTGAGGTGCTCACCTGAGGTCCGCTGGCAATTGTTGGGGTCGAGTGACCCCCAGGCGGCGGTTGCCAGCATGCATGGCCCCTTAGCTGACGATCATTGGTCTCTGATCTACTTTTCCGTTTGACGATTCAAAGAAGATGAATAGTAACTAAGGGTCAAGACTTGCATTTCGAGAATACAACTTCCCAAAGAACCTCCAAACTTGCTTTGAGCTAAAGACCCTTAAAATCATTTAGAAATGCAATTGCATTTTTCTATAGTTGCGCAATAACACAAACCAAACGTGTTTATATTTGGCTAAAGGACTTTAGAGTTTTAAAACCCATCGTAAATGCTGAATCAAACGGGGCCTTAGTAATTTTTGGTTGAACTTAAGTGAGAAAAAAGTATTTAGTCGCCTTCAATGGTTGAACTTAATATAGTGGTTTATCGAGAAATTCTACTACAACTTTATCTAAACACAATTTCAAAGATAGAATCGAATTTTAAGCGGGAAACCCATCTGTCTAAGCAGTGCTAATGTCTATAAAGAAGTCGGTCGCTAACCTATTTTGAGGGGTGACATCTTTGTTTAAGATTTGTCCCCATGACATCTTTTATCCCCATCATTCGATGGCAAGAAAGGCATTAAAGAAAGTGAAAAACGACAGCGACCAATTTGAACTCAAAAAGGTTCAAAAGTAGGACCTCACCAGCTCTGTCGTTCGGGCGCCCAAACGCCATTTCTACTCTCTCTCTCTCTCTCTCTCCCTCTCTTTCTCTCTCTCCCCTTCTCCTTCTCCTTCTTCTCCTTCTTCTCAGACAAGCTCTCCATTTCCATTGGTTTCCCTCGACGGGAGGAGGTTTTGGAGTGTGAGGTTTCCTAAGGGGAAGAATGGGGAAGGTGGTCGGGTCGAAGAGGGACTACGAGGAGTGCCGTCGCCAGAGGATGGAAGAGAACAAGAAGAGGATGGAGGAGCTCCGCCTCAACAAGCTCGCCGCCGCCCTCACCGCCGCTTCCCCCAAGTCCACCCCAGTACTCTCTCTCTCTCTCTCCCTCTCTGTTCGTCTGTGTTTGTGTGTTTTGGCATTGCTTCAGCAGGTGTTTTACGTCTGTAGCTTCATGTGGGCTTGTGGGCGGTTCTCTTTTGTTTGCGTGGGCAGGTGAAGCAGAGCAAGATGCGGACTCCTCGAAGGCAGCCGGAGCCCTGCTCCGAGCCCGTGAGGCGCTCCAGCCGCACGGCCAACAAGCCTGCTCCTAACTACAAGGAAGTAAGATCTCTCTCTCTCTCTCTCTCTCTCTCGGCTCTTGTATTCAATCTTTAGCTTAAGCTGGAGGAGTTAAACCATCCCACGAAAAGGGCCTCTTTTGATGCGCACCGTGATATGCATTTTCAACTGATATGTTCAATGTGAAGATTTCAGCTTATGGTTGGAAGTTTCGGACAGTAGCTTTTGCGACATTTTGAAAAGTATATAGGTCAACTACTGCTATGTAGCTTACAGAGGTGTCAACTTTTGAGCTCCTGTGATGAATGTGATGAGCGCGCCAATTGTTCACAGGATTCTAGAGATGGTTTGTCAGTGATTTAGAAAATCATCTGTTAAATCCGGGTATTCAAACGCCACTGTGGTAGAGACTGGTTGAAATTTTTTGCAGCAAGAGTGGCGGTCCTGCTGGTTCCATATATCGAATAATGCTTAATTATTGGAAGAAACATTATTAATTTGAAAGGGTGGAAAGGCTAAACTTTGATTGAGGGAGTGTGATAACTGAAGTAGTACAGACATGAACACGGTATTCTAATCTGTTTGTATGATGAAGGGTCCATGAAAGTTGTTGTACGGTCCTCTTACATATGGTCCTCTTTGCAGGTAATTGAAATCAACCCTTCGGAAAGAGTGAGGAGGTTAGTGACAAGAGCTCACTGGTTTTCTTCCAGTATTCGATTGTGTATTCCTGAGTGAAGAATCTAAAGTTTCTGATTTTCTAGTAGGAGCTACTCTCGAAGAGACCTGTTGAACAGGGTATATGCTTCTGATACGATAAGGACATATGCCATTGAGAGAGCAGAGCAACTTCAATCCAGCTTAGATGCAGAGTTACCAAGCTTTATCAAGCCCATGCTTCAGTCCCATGTCACAGGAGGCTTTTGGCTAGTAAGCAAATTGACCCTTTCTCTTTTTGCACTCTCCTTCAAACGTTAATATGCAGGAAATTGTCGTGCTGTATCAACTATGCTCGTGCTGCGATTTGTAAATCCTGCAGCATGTGTAGTATGCGTTAGACCGTTGCTTTGACTTGGAAAGAGTGAGGGATGAGAAACGAAATGATCTGGCAAGTTAATATGGATATATGTCCAAGTAAATTCTGAATCATCCATCCGCTTGTTTAGAATCATCTGAGAAAAGAAGAAAATCGCATAATTGATGCTTGGTCAAGTAGTGGAACTAAGTATTTTCAAGGTTTGATACAATTAGAAAAAAAGCCACCAAAAACTCTAAATTGCTCATTGTGACATATTTATTCCAAACTTTTTTCGTAATGATAAAAATCTTAAACTTGTACCTAGATAACACATTTACCTCCAATTATTTTGGTGACACTAAAAACCCTGAACTCATATTCATATGACACATTTTGGATACAAGTTAAGGTTTTTGGTGTAAAAGAAAAAAAAAGTTTGGGGCAAATATGTCAAATGATATAAGTTTGGAATAAATATGTCACATGGGTACAAATTTGAGAGTTTTTGCATTACCAAAAAATTTTGGGGTGAATGTCTCATAGTGGTGGCTTTTTCTTGATATAGTTATCTGTGATTTGTCTGAAGGAAAGAAGATTTTGAATGATTCTTGGTTATGAATATAAGAGTGGAAGCGTTCAATATGCACTAGCTCTAACCACTTTGATGCAGCATGAGGCATGTTGTAATTGATCTATTTCTGTTCCTCAGCTACTTTTTTGTAGTGAATGCAGTCTTGATAAGCTGCTTCAAGTTTGTAGTAGCGAGAGACTCCACTTAAATTTGATGTGTAGTAAATTGCGATAATGACTTGTAATTAGAAAAAAAGGGTACAAGCTTTGAAATTTCGGATAGGCCTCCGTGCAGCTGACTTTGCAGAAAAACTGGCTAATAGTCTCTTCAAGAACCTGGTATAGCTATTTATCAGTGCTTCTAATGGATGATTTGTCTCCCCTGTTTTCAAGAGCCTTCCATATAACTTCTGCCACAAGCATATCCCTCACCGGGATGACACCGTGACTCTCGTGGACGAGGATGGAGAAGAGTTCGAGACGAAGTATCTCATTGACAAGAATGGCCTTAGCGGCGGGTGGAGAGGTTTCTCCATTGCTCATGATCTTGTCGACGGAGATGCTCTGGTGTTTCAACTGATCCAGCCATTGACGTTTAAGGTAAGTCTTCTGAACCCCCCGTGCATGCAGGGATGAATCATAGATAGTAACCACTCAGCTCACCGTTTGCAGGGTATTTTGACCATCCATCTTGAAGTACTTAAGATTAGCACCTCAGCTTTTATGCGGGCTTTACTACAAATTCGTGCGTGCCTTTTGGCAGGTACACATCGTCAGAGCCTATGAATCAGAGGAGAAGGAAGCGGGAGTCGCTGAAGGGGAGGACGAGGAGGAAGCAGAAGATCGTGGAAAGGAGAAGAAAGCCGAAGTCCGGAAAGAGGAGAAAAGGGAAGCAGATGTCAAATACTTAACAAGAAGCGCCAAACGGATTCGAGCAAGTAAGAATACACTATTCTTTCTGACTCCTTAAAAATTGGATTGCTTTTGTTGCATCAGTTGCTTCCGAGAAGAGGGTTAAAAGAAATATAAAGAATGATGATTTATGAAGCATGCTATAGAGTGACAGATTGATGCTAAACAATTTTCAGTATAGCAAGTGTGCATCTAATTTTCTATAGATCACTTTCAGTTACAAGTTTTACCATCGGCAGAGCAGACATATCTACCGGAATGAGATTACCAAGAGCAATTCTTATATATCCTAAGACTGTGTTTAGCGGTCAGGATAAAATTCAGGATAGGATATCCAGCGTTTTGTGTCTACTCAACACATGATAAAATCGGATATAAAAATGATATATGCTGAATAAAATTATCTCGTAAAGAGGTGGATAAAGATTGAAAGGATTTTTAATATATATAATAGGAAAGTTATTTTTCTAGAATAATAAAATTATGAAATTAATAAAATTGAAATTGTACTTAAGTATAAATAATATTTGAACTATAATATAAGAAATTCAAAATATAAAAAATGAAATTTAGTTTTTTAATTTAATCTTAGTATTATTTATATATTTGACTTTAATTCTATCTTATAATATAAATTCAATATATGAATATAGATATATATGTATTTATTTGTATTTATTACAAATTTGAGATATTTTTGTATTTTAGATATATTAGTACAATTTGCTATCTAATAAAATTTTATTAGAGAAAGATGGAAGGGGAAAAAAAGAAATAAAAAAAAAAATAAAAAAAGAGGAAAATAAAATAAAATAAAATAAGCAAGCAAAAGTATATTAGGTAATAGTTTGCAAGATACTTTTACTATTTGCGTTTGTGACTTTTTATATTCATTTACATTAATGTATTGTTTATACTAAAAAAAAGTATTATGTGAATATATCCGACTTTATTATTACGATCAACCAAATAGTAGATAGAATATAACCTAATAGTTAGTATACTGGTCTTGTTTAAATAGGCATAAAAAGCTTAAGTCTAGCGTCAACATATAATTAAATATAAAATAGATTTATCTGCACAAGATAATATGTTAAAACATCGCCATAGATGAAAGTTGTGGAACATTCTGTTCATCCAAAAGTGAACAAAACTGCAGAGTTTATCAATCCATCTTATTCAATGAGCTAATGACTTGATCAATAGCATGCTGTGTGTAATTGCGAATGCCTCCCATCCTCAATACACGTACAATGCGCTCTTCCAGTCACAGGAATGTAATTACTTTGATGTTTTGACAGGTAGAAAGTGAACAGGAGTGCAACGCGTTCCTGGTATGCGCTTGGGCATTGATTGTCATGGGAGCAGTATGTATCAGTAGTATTCTATCTGAAATTAACAGCAACATGCTTGTGTTTTGCACCATCAAAGTTGTACAAGACGCATCTTTCATTGTGTCCGAAACATTCTAAGTTATTTTGCGGTTAATCAGGCGGTGGGGGTTATTAACATCAGTAGCTTTTTGAACACCAAAAGCATTATGGCTGTGTTTGGAAAGGCTTTTGGAAAAAGCTTTTGAGAAAATGCAAACACCTTTGAGGTAAATGGGTTGTCCAAAATGCAAATAGTATTTGGTAAATTGCACTTGGAAAAACTACATTTACAAAGGACTTGGTAATTAATAAAAAAAAATAAAAGAGTTCGCCGGCGAGGGGCAGGAGGTTGCTGGCGAGACTCGGAGACGACCGGCGAGGGCCGCCAAGGGTTGAGCGACCTTCGGCGAGGGTCGCCTAGGGTCGGACGACCCTCGGCGGCCCTTTGCCGGAGGTTGCGCGACCTTGCGACGATCGACGCGACCTGATCTAGTTGCCGAGAGGTCGCGCGACCTCGCGGCGACCAGATTTGGGTTGCACTGATTGGTCGTGCAACCTCGCGGCGACTAGATTTGGTTGCAGTGAGGTCGCGCGACCTCTGGCAACCAGATCTGGACAACAGCAGTCGAGCGAGATCGGCGCGGTGAGCTTCCAGATTTGTTGCCGAGCGAGATCGCGGACCTCGAACCAGATCTCGGACAACGCAAGCCGAGCGAGATCGGCGCGGTGAGCTTCGCGATCTGCGGGTTTCGAGATCCTCGAGTTCGGAGGTGAGGCGCGGTGGCGGTGGAGCGAGAGGGCTCGTGGGTCGCCGCGCGGGTGGTGTTGGCGCGGTAGAGGGCGGAGTCGAGGTGGTCGGCGGCTCGGGTGCCGGCGCGGGTGGTGCTTGGCGCGATTGAGGGCTGTCGGCACAGTGGCTAGCGCGAGCAAGGTCTTCGCGAAGAAGATGAACAGTACCCAAGAAGAAGAAGACGATGAGAGGGCAAAATCGGAAAAACGAAGAATGAACGAGGATAAATTAGGAAGAATTTTTTTTTCAGCCCCTCACCCTCAGCATTTTCGGCATGCTGAAAGCCCAAGGCAGCCCCACCTGCCTTGGGCTTTTAGCCTTCACAAGGCTAACATTTTGCAAAGGGGCTTTAAAATTTCTTTGCCAAACACCCTATACTTAGCCCAAAGATCCTTGAGGTTTCAAAGTAGCCTTGAGAAGCTACTCCCAAACGCACCCTGTAGGAAAAAGAATCAAACAGTGATCTACCATGTCATTAACGCCCAGCTGAACAAAAAACGGGGTGTTAAATGGGACACTTCAACCGATCTGTTTACATCAAAAATGATGTTTCCTTACATTGTAATCATTTGTGCGACGGTTCTGTTTATGAGAATGACCACAAAAGGGTTGTCGGAATATCTAAAGGGGTCTTACCAGCTTTTGTCGCCTGGCAAAAAGCCATGGGCAATTCATATTTATCACTTCAATTCCTTTGTAGCCTTTTGGTTTTTTCTGCTGAAGATTAACATTCATTTTCTCGAGGTCTCTTACTGCAGTTCCCTAATAATCGCTTGGAAGGATATGCACTCTGAGTCATTATTTCAAACGGATCCCTTTGTAATTCACTGACAGTTATTAACGAAACAATCAAACGGCCTTGATCAGACTTCACAGTCTTGCTACTTGATCAGTGAAAGTTGGATCCATGCAAACCACCACCTGGAATAAGATTTTGTTCATATTCACAAAATTTATTGTGCATCAGGGAAAAAAAAACAAAGTAATGAAATTTGCAAATGATGTGCCCAAAATATCCATAAAGTTCACGGACAATGAACATACCTTGCCAATACTTTTACCAGAATGAAGATGCTCAACAGCATCTGCCACAGCATTGAGACCCACAAATCTTCTTGGGTCGATGGCCACCTGCACTCAGTTAGAAGATTAAGTCTTGGCGAACTTTGAAATTCGGCAGGATAGCGACTTAGGCGCAGAGATAATCATCCAACTCATTCTACAGATTTAGTTTGGCAGTGACTTTTGGTAGGGAATTGGATATCAAAATAAGGCTGAAGGAATAAGATAACAGGAAAGTAAGGGCCTTGCATTGTGCAAAAGGCACAGATATCTACAATTAATGAAATGTAAGTTCGGCATATGATCTATGATGGAAGAGTCAGGTCTCACCAGTAAAAGAAACGTTAAAAAAAGAAGAAGAAGAGCAGTACCTTGAGTTGTCCTCTGGAATAGAGTTGAAACAGTCTATCTAGATGTTCTTGCCAGAAGTGACTATATTGTACCAGGAAAAAACCAGCCTGCCAACATTGCCAATATCATATCATACACTTCAAGGGGAGAAAGGCATAAACAGCTATAGAATTCACAGTCCATGCTTATTCCTGATATATAGTTGGCAGAAGTGTTATCAAACATACCACAGTTTGGCTTTTAGACAGAAGTTTCTCGCAAAGTCCAGGGTACTTATTTGGTGTCCATCCATGCTCTCCTTGATACTACAATCAAAGTAGTAATTTTGTACTGGTTAAAAATTATGTACAACTGTCAATAGGTAATACTCAAGCATGAAGAATGTTAGAACAGTATGCATACCGAGGGAACAGACCACAACTACAGGAGACACTGGAGAAAAACCATACATGCATGTTGATAGAAAACATGTAGCACTTGCTACAAAGACTCCTTGCACAGTCTTCTTTATTTCCCTAGCATCTCTAACCAATATTCCCCATTATACAAAGCAAAACATCTTCATGTCTGTCTTGCGACCCTCTGCAGCACAGAAATGTGATCGCAGTAGAACTTCTACCATGCATTACAACCACAAGATTCATACAAAAACTTCAGAAACCTAACTTTCCTTTCATTGGTATCTCACTGTAAGTGAGAGCAAGAATGTAAAAGCTCCCGCACAGCCTAATTGAGATAACTAAGTTTGACATTGTAACTGCTGGAAACTCATGATAAAAGATCGGGCCCGGATGGATGTCAACAACATAAGGAGGCAATACCTGAGAAATCATGCCAATTACAATCAATCGCCCAAATATGGCCAAAGCATTCAAGCAAAGATCAAACATTTCCCCACCAACAGACTCGTAAACTATGTCGACACCTTTTGGAAATTCCTTCTTCAAAACCTGTCAATTTGGAAAAGATAGAGAAAAAGCTCATTATATAATCTTTTATTTGAGTATCATGCATTATCTTGTCAATCTTGATAAATGAGTTCATTTTAAATGAAAGTTCACAAAAAATCTAAACCCAAGAGGAGAGAAAAATGCAGAAACCGGTCTAGACTCCAAACATAATCCTACGAGAATTGTTACAATATAGAAAATAGTAATTAAACTGCATAAAGTTCATGAACAAGGGAAGGCTGCAGCTAGCTATTTGAGACATGGTATGAAAATACAAAAATGTCAAAGAGTAAACCAGTTACTAAGGCACACTGTTGTTCACTTCAGAGATTCCCATATGAGAAAAAACAAGGTTCTATAACACCATCACCTTTTTATCTTCTGCACCTCTTTTAAGGATAGGAAAATTGTAACATGAAAATGCAGATAATGTCAGTGGCATTCAGACGCCAGAGCCCAATGGAGGGGCAAAGACGACTTTTTGACAAAAGGCTAAAGTTATTCTTTAGACATTGAATAGGTGATAGGAATTGATTATAAATCCAACAAAGTAGATCCATATCAAAAAGGATTTGCATGGAGGATCATGGAGTAGCACTACATTTCAAAAATAAAATGAACATTGAAGGTAAAGAGAATTTCCAGGGTTTCAAGTACACATTAATTTTGCACGAGTAGATATGATAGTATCTGTGCATATGTGGATGAATATGCTCATTTACTTTTACCTAATCAATATAAGTATCTACTGAGACGTGTGTGACAGTGAACTTATCTAGAAATAATTTGCTGCACTACTTGAATGAATCAGGGTCTTTGATTTCTCAACCCCCACATTGTGTGCAAAAAGGAGAGTTGAACAGATGAGACAGATTTTTAGGAGACATACAGTTTTGATGTCTTCAGCTTTATAATCTATCACACGATCGACTCCCAAATCCTTCAAAAGCATGGCCTTCTCCCTCCCTCCACAGGTTGCTACTACTGTATTTCCAGCAACTTTTGCAAGCTGAAATGGTCATGATAGACAAAGTGACTCTTAGTAGTGTAAAATTATGTGAGCAGTTGAGGAACATAGTTAAGCACACGCAATGTTGTGTTTAAGAAAGAACAGATTCTTCTCTTCTGGTAGAAAATGCTAACATATCAGAAACAATAATATTAAGAAGCTGCAGTGTAATTCTTCCCTTTTAGCAAACACGTGGAATCATGAATGCAAGGACACAAGGCTACATGCAAATATGCAAAAGCAACTTAAGGTAACTTTTTAATTCTTCTAAGTCTACAACTGGAAAAATCAACAATGGAAAATTAGACAACTAGATAGCCAGAAGTCTGGATAACAATCGCCTAAATTTGCAGGAGGGTATAATTTTTATGGTTCTTGACTACTTGGGACAGAAGGGTAAATAAGCAAACCCCTATAGATACTGTATTATGATTAGACACATCACATTACCTGATCATGACAAGATCATACACCTACTAAAGAAAAGATTAGGAGTAACATTCAACTAGACAAGCAAGCTTGGCAAGCATGTAGATAGAAAGCCAGTTAAGCGGACCTCTAAGAGTTAGACGTGATTGCAGGGTGTTCTTCAAAATTTTTATTTCCAACTATCCTTACTTAACGACTCCCTAATTCATGGCGTCTTCTTCAGCACCTTTCACTTTAGCAAGTTACCTTATCAATAGACTAATTTGTTGGACATCGATCAATTGAAATTATGTAAAAACACTACAGATAGAGATCGTCATATCTCATTCCCTCCATACTGACCTCTGCAATCCTACTATAGTTGCAAAATCACATTGTCATAGATCTAATAATACCAATTTAATAGCATCAATCTGAATGACAAACAGACCTGGACAGCAAATTGCCCAGTCCCTCCTGCAGCAGCTGTAACAAGAACTACTTTGCCAGATTCCATTTGTCCAGCCTAAATTTTCAACAAGAGCAAACAAATTTTAATATGGCATATGAGACATGATCAGATGTCTGAAGGTAATTATCTCGATGTACTTAGACTAGAAAAATGGCCAAAAGGAACAGCTCCAGCAAATAAAATTGCGAAAGGAAATCAAAAGCATAGTTTGCTATATTGCATAAAAGTCTGACCTTTTCTAGTGCAATAGATGCTGTAAGCCCTGAAGTAAGCATGGCGACTACTTCTGGATCTGGCCTGGCCACTGAAAGGACGTGTTTTGCCGGAACCTGAGAAAGATATGATATTTATTACAATAAAACAGGGATCTCCATGTCATGAATTTGCAGTACTGAGAGGCTATGAAAGATATTAACCACGGTCAAAACCAGCCATTGACATTAAAATATCCCTATGGAATATAATTTTACCATTGTAAATTCTGCATAGCTTCCAAAAGTCATCAGTGCAGCAGGCATGCCAACTTTCAAATCCTTGACAGAATCACCAACTGCAGCGATTATCCCCACAGCCTGCCATGTCAACCATGAAGATACCATTATGAGTATAACAAATATATGGTGCTGCTACAGGAACCACAAAACTATGCCAAGAAAATCAGCATTATTGGATATTGCAAAATGCGACAACAGAAATAGATTTTTCCCAGACCTCAAAGCCAGCATCAAAAGGAAGACGGGACCCAACATCTCCCTTTCCACCTTGGAAATAACGTCCCGAGCTGAAATTCACCTGTTTAAAGCATGATTTTTTTTTATTAAAAAAGCTAGAATGCTGACTCTATATCAAGTATTCACAATCGCTCCTAATATCTAACAGTCACACAGATCTAACAGTCTGGGGCCTGTCAAATGATTATCTCTGGAGTTTTAATAAATTCTCTCTATTAAATACTGCACAAGAAATGTGCTAGCATCAGAAATACACATGGATTCTGTATAGATTTTGACATGCAAGCTGAATCCTGAGTGAAAACCTTCAAATACATAACAAACTTCTGAAGTTGAAGGGGAAAAAAGATTCTTAGTAAAAGAAAAAACCAGTTATACCAGCAAGCATCTCAAGAAATTGGAACACTAACTTTGGTGCCGAGTTATCAGTCATCTATTGACTCATAGGCTGGTTAAAGGATAACTTAGTTGGCTTGTATTAAGGGATAGTCCTATCAATTGTATATAAGCCACATTACAAAGATCCAATTTGCTTTTTGATGTATGCTACAGTAACAAATAGAAAAGCTAAATTTCGAGTTGAAGTTTTAAGCATAGTTTTACAAATGGATCAGCTGACACAGGGCTATGCATATGAGAAGAGGATGAGAAAGATTTACCTGAAATTGAAAGAATACCAATCATAAAGGATGAGAAAAAGCTAATATTCTTAAAAGAAGCCTTGAACTTACATCACTTGCATTTACTCCAGCATATACGATTTTCACAAGGACATGCTGTGGCTTAATCAGCAACCTCAAAGGCGTTCGAATAATCCGGGTAGCATCACGGAAATTGTGAGTCAAGGTGTGAACCACGCTGAATACAAAAATTTAAAATACATCAATAGATCTTCCAATTGATAAAATGCTTATATTCCCAAACAAAATTTCTAAGTTGTAAGTACTTTGTTCCTCAGGAAGAGAAGCTTAAGAAAAAATTCCTTTCAGGATTCAATAAGAATACCAGATAATAAAACATGTTATTAACTAAAAATCTAAAATCCACTAAAGAAAATTGGAACTCAAGGATCAACATAACCCGTATAACAGCTTAAGGAGGGTGCTCTGACACCTATTGATCCAAACATATAGAAGCGGAAAACCATCAATGGATGATTCTAAAGCATACTCAATTTTTGACCAATTAATAATTGCATTGATACGGCTATTGCAGTGATATAAATGTCAAGCCCATTAAAGTGTAGTAAGTCGTTGCTTACAATTACTTTAGTCCACTGTTCACGTCCACATTGAAAATTAATACACAGATCTACTCTGCAAAAGCTGACTTCCTCTTTTGTGCATGTTTAAAGTAAAACAAGATAAATAGAGGATGGTAATGAAATCATTCTTAGCAAAGATATGGTTCAAGCTGTACCCATTACCCTGGTAATCGAACCAGGAAATGAAAAGCTGTTATGATATAAAATGACATAACATGGTCAAACTGTGAAAGAAGTTTGTCTAGAAGCCTCATAGAGATGGAAGACCATCAAGCCTAAACTCATCATGGCAATTTGTCATTCCACTTATACAAGAGCAATGATGTATTGTAGCTGATGGAGTACCTACGGGATACCTAAGCAGTCCAGGTTTACGCTATAAGAAGCTAAACACTACTCTGGTTGGACAGTTCAATTATGTACACACATACAGTAGCCGCAAATTATCTTCACTCACATTTTCTCAAAATTCTTAGGAAGTTGCAAATTCACTGGTCCTTTGTACAATAATCTTCTTGTGGAACTTGAGGATTTCACTCGGTATTTTGCCTCTTCTGCTGCACTGGGCCAATATTGCATGCCATTGCGCTTTGTAATCCATAGACATGAACCGCCTTTGCTTTCATTGGTAATAAGTTCAAAAGCTCCTGGAAAGTGTAAGTGGACTAGCCATCAGAAGCGATCCCTTCTACATATGATAGCACATTTTTGGAGCAGGATCCAATGAGTCCCTCACTAATCGTGTATGGCAGTTCTTTAAATTTTTCTACAAATTCTGTAGTTGTACCAGTATGCATCTCTATAGTATATCTAAATCCTAATGCAGAAACTTTAAATGCTCCAAAGTCCAGAGCAAACGACTCATGCTCATAAAATTTGATTGCAGTAAGAGAGTGAATTTGTGTCGATCATACAAAAACTATGTCATTTTCATTCATTTTGATTTATAAGTCCAATAAGATGTAAAGCACGTGGAGAAGACTGTATATGGATGTACCTTTCACCACCATTTCCATAGGTAAAAAGCCCCCCATCAAGTCTACGAAGTCAGAATCCATCTTTAAGGTCATCTCTGTTCGAACAAACTGCATAAGTAGAGAATCTATTAAGCATCATACACACCACAATACATTTTCTGGAGCAAAGGAAATCAGGTCAGATAAAACTGGACTACAATAAGCTAAACCAACGATCAAACAAAGGGCCAGGTCACAGGAGAAGATAGCTTGATGCACATGCAATTCTCAACATTTTTCAGTAAGGATTAAGCTTCCCATTGATCTACAGCATTAGGAGTAATGAAATTTACTAAAGATAATGCACCAAACGGTCACCAAAGCATCTCCCAGTAGACCAAATGACCAGCCTGAAGGAAATGAAAAGCAAGAATCGGTAAAGAAAGAAAGACTAGCTGAGATTAGTATATTATTTTACACCCTAAAGGGATCAAGTACAACTGCTAACACAGTTTATTCCCTCAAAAGACCAAGCACAATTCCATATACTAGCAATGCTATCTTGAAGTTCCCTCCATAAATCAGCTCCAGCTTACAATTCTTTTCAGGCACTCCAACAGTGCTACGACTAGTTAAAAAGAAACACAGTTACATATTTTTTCAGCTTTCTGCTCCAAAAACAGGGTGTAAGGAATCAGACATATCCAACACTCAGACACAGAAACTATGTTAGGTATTCGTGGTAGAATATTGTTTCCCAATCACCATGATGAATTTATTTCATAAGGTTATTCAACATACAAAAACATAACAGGACAACAGAGTTTCTTCTGCAGTGAAGATCAACTTGCAAATTATTGGTCTTCCCCGATCTAGAACGAGTATTTGGAGAGATCAGCTCTAGATAATGACACTATCGAACATCGGAAGAAGAGTCATATACCATAAGGTCCATAGAAGTTTCTGGTCATGATAATACCCCTGCTTGAAATTAAAATTAATAAAGGAGAAAATTCTGATAAATCCGAGCAAGATTCAAATTCATGAAGGCAATAGTTCCCCCTAACAAATCTGGAATTGAGAGCAGAAAAATGAATCCTCAATATTAAGCACTTCAGGGGAAAAAACAAAAAGGAAGATGAATAATCATGTCATTAAAAGTGCCTACGTCTAGTGCTGACGACTTTCAAACAGCACGAGATGAGCAATCAAAAGAAACAATCTTCCTGAGTTTTGATTACACTAGTACATCGCATCACAAAACCTTCTAGTTTAATACAGCACCTCGGGGCAAAGTACATTGACGCGAATTCCTCGGCGCTTGAAGGGTGCAAGGGATCTGGTAAACAAGACGACGCCACCTGCAACGTTATAAAGTCTCTTAATAATAAAAAGGTGGTATCACCAGAGGGACACTTGTGCAGGAATTCCGTCTCTCTCTATATATATAGCTGGGGAAACAGAATTGAAATTGAAAAATGAAAGGAGGCATTAACTGAGAACTAACCTTTTGAGGCAGAATAGATAGGATCAGCGTACGTAGGATAAAGACCTGCAGCAGATCCCATGTTTATTATTACACCGGGTCTCCCAGCAGATTCCATGGCCTTAACCTGTTAAGAAGTGCAGATCATTTTGTGCTACTTTCCTCACAGTAAAGCAATATCCACTAGCAATCGGAAGTGTCATTGCTCCCTCCAACCGAAAGACAAAAGAAAGAGAGAAAACAAGATGATAATCTCAGGCAAATAATCAAAAAGCTCGACTTGGTCACTGCAGCATCACCAAGCGAAGTGCTCGGAAAAATTGCGGACTTACTGCGAGGCGAGTGCAGTCGATGACGGCGACCAAATTCACGTTCAGCGCGTGCCGCCAGAATCGGGTCCCGTCGGTCTGATCCTTGTGGAAGGGCACCGGGGTAGCGATGCCGGCGCAATTGATACAGATGTCCAGTCCCCCGTAGGTCGCGACATGCTTCTCGAAGGCGTTGACGACATCCCCTGCTCACCAAACAAGACAACATCCATCACCACGATCTCCGTAAACCCGAGAATCCCAAAAAGCTCGAGACAACGAGGCAAACTCACTCGAGTTGGAGACGTCGCATTTCACGAAGATGGAGGAGGGAAATCCCAAGCTGGAGTGGAACTTGGAATTCGCTTTCTCGACGAGGGAGGCCACCTCCTTTCCCCTGTCTTCCGAGAAGTCGACCACCGTCACGAATATCCCCTTCTCCGCGAGCGCTATCGCCAGAGCCTTACCTGAAGAACACCATCCAAAGCCAAAATCCAGTCATCACTACTCAACACGTAAGCTCGCGACGAGGTCAAAACACGTCGAGCATGACGACGACATCGGCAGCAACATCAGAATCCAACGGACACGGAAGGAAGACGAATGCTCGGAGTCGATAGTCGGACGAGACCGATCGCCGTGAATCGCCGGCGGCGGCGGCGGCGGCGGCGGCGGGAAGGCGAGACGAGCGGGGGAGAAGAGGTTTTTACCGATGCCGGAAGCTCCGCCGGTGACGAGAGCGGAAAGGCCGGGCTTGAGCTCCATGGGTGGTGGCGCGCGCGGTACTGCCGGCGTCCGACGATGTTTCGAAGAAGAAGAAGAAGGAAGTCATAGTGAAATGAGAAACGTAACCGTCGCTGACGATTTGTCGTCGGATCAGAGAATATTCAGTGGTTCCAAAAAGCGCCACGTCAATTGCTGACGTGACGCGCTTTTTATTTATATCCAATAATAGATCGACACGTGTTGGATAAGGTGGGAAAAAAAAACTTTTTTTCTCTCTTCATCTTCCTCCCTGACAGAGGACACCCGTGCGGCCACCATCTCCGCCCCTTCCGGTGTCACTTGGCCGCATCCAGATCTGGAACCGCGAAGCCATGGCCGCAACAGACCTGGCCAACCTTTAGATCTCGGCGACTCCCTCCTCCAGTCATCACTGAGCTTCGGAAAAGCTGAGCGCTAAACCTTCTCCAGATCTCGGTCGAGCCATCATGGCTGAGCCTTCAAAAATGATGGAACAGGTCTTGACGAGGCCATCCCTCGCCCAGATCTGGCGAGGGCCGGCCTCGTCTGTGAATCCATAACCGCGACAGATCTGGCTCCAAGGTCTGTCGAGAACACGGCCATGGCTCCAGATCTGTCATGGCTGGGCTTCACGGAAGGGAACTTGAAGGGAGGACAATGGAAGGAGACACCAGAGAGAGAGAGAGACTCCATGACCGTTCCAAGTCCCCTCTGGCTTGTGCGGTGGAGACAACCGCACCGGATTCTCAAGTGGCTGGGCAGGCGGTGGCCGGAAGGAGGAGTAGGCCGCGTCACGCCGTCATCCATGACCGTGAAACGATTTGCAGAGAAGAGGAGAAGAGTGGGTGGTGCAGGAAGTTGAAAAAAAAAAAGAAAAGATTTTCATTCTTTATTCCACCTCATCTAACACGTGTTGCTCTATTATTGGATTTAATGAAAACGTGCGCCACGTCAATTGCTGACGTAGCGATTGGAGCCATTGAATATTTTCTCGATTGCGGTGGGGTCCACCGGGGGCCGTTGTTTAGCTAGAAAAGGATGAGAAAGAAAAAAAAGAAAGAGCGAGACGGCGGATCTTTTCCTTTTTGTCGTCACTCGTTCGATCGTTCGCGCTCCGACCGGAGGCAAGGGCCGGCGGCGAGGCTTTGACTTTAAAATTGTCTCTGGTGGTTCGCAATCGTCGACACGTCATGGCCCACGGCATTGCAAAGCCCCCCCCCACGGAGCATAGCATGCTCCCGTTCGCACCTGAAAATAAACGAACCTGCCGAATCAATGCCCTGGTTGACCTAGACTGCGCATGACAAAATTTTTGAAACATAAATTAATTTCTGGCCACTATCGGCCACAATCTAAAGGGAAAAAAAAGGAAAGAAAAAGAAAAAATAAGAAAAAAGGGGAAAACTATTCAAAAATCGTTTTAAAATGTCTCTGTTAATATCAGTCGTGTTATGTAGGATGACCGATGTCCACATCAATAATTTTCTGAACTAACTTGTTCGAATGGATCGAATTTGTATCAATGTGAAAATGTTGAAACTAAATTGGTTTAATTAAAATGTTTATGATCAAATTGGTTCCCAACTTTATAAAATAAAATATTTCTCCACAACCAACAGCTCGAATTCTAGATTATTGAGATTTTCAATATGACAATTCTCCTAATGGGATATGCCTATGAGTAAGATTAAAAATAATCCCGAACTAAGCAATTACACATTTAAATTGAATGAGCAAAATAGGAAATTACCTAATTGACTATCACAAACAAACGTCAAGAAGGCACCCTAGATGACCAACGATGGGATGCTCGTGGTGAAAAAACTCGTGGTGACCAGCAAGGGACGAGCTCAGCGGTGAGGGAGTGTTGGATATTTCAGTAGTTTTGAAATATTTATTAGAAATTATGATTGTCATAAAAGTCATTATTTTTGTAACGGCTATTTTAACGGTCATATATTACTTTCTAATGATTGTATAATGGTCATCTTTTTAATTACCAATTGATTTATGACGATCTCCTAACGACTCTCTCTTTTTTTTTTTGTTTAAATATAAATTAAACTTCAAACCACAATATACAATATGTTCTCATATCTTTCATTTTCTTTTTGCTGGGTTATACACAAAAATTGTTATGTTTCATTCTTATATTCAGTGCGGAGTAGAGGAAGATTTGTTGTATCTTGAGAGGATAGCCGCTGAAACTTTACGCACCGAGTTACGTACTCCGATTGGCGGAATTATTCTTAAGCACAGTGTTTGCACGCCTTAGAAATTTCTTTTTATTTTCTAATCTTTTGTAATGTATTTCAAATAATTATTATTATTTTATGTATTCTAATACTTTTTCCAACAATCTTAAGGATAATTGCCTTATAGCTTTCAAAATTAGAATTACTGGTGCTTCCACTGACCTTGGAATTAAATAAGGATTTGGAGATGGTGAAGGACAAGTATCACATATTCGTGGGTGGTTTGTCATGGGACAGTATCAAGTATTAACACGAAATAGCTTTTGGTCGTTTTGGTAAGGTTATTGAGTTTCAAATAAGTTGTTTTTTGGAAACTCTAAATTAATGCTTGAAGAATGTAATTGCCATTTTGGCGCGCTGTTTCCACATTTTGAGGAATCATCATCACCATGTAGGTCGAGATCCTTTCATTCTAATATTTGAAATTTGGCGTCACAAACTTGTGTGTTCTCTTTAGATTTGATTTGTTCTTGTTAGACATATTCCATGAATGTGTGCTTTTATTATACTTTTACGAAAGATGCTTACAAATTTTCAAAATGACCTATGAATAAAATCTTTAAAAATGGTATAGTGATTCCATGTGGCTACTTAAAAAGAAATAGAAAAGGAAAACCATAAAAGAAATGGAAAGAAATCAGGCTAATATTTCTTTTATATATATTTATTTTCATTTTGGGGCTTCAATACCTATACTTTTTCCAATAAAAAGTTGGACATGTGTAGGTGTTTTCTCTCTCAAGTTTGTGATTATTTTAATAATCATCCATTTAGGATTGGAAATTGGGGTGCTCCTTTATTACTCAAAATAGTTTTCATTTGTCCTTAATTTTTCGTATTCTCTTGCTAAAATTTATTTAATGTATATTCATGAAGCCAGTTTATAACTATTTTTATCTGCTATTTAATTTGCCTTTGGCTCCATCTCTATAGAATCTTATCGAGCATGCCCATGTTGGGCCAGGTTATATATAATTGTTTTCAGTGAAACAATGGATGCTGTCATGTGGGATTTCTATGTTTTACCTTATATTATTGTGCTTATAGATTTTGAAAATATGTGTCATTTGACTTTGAAACAAAATTCTTCAGTATTCCTCACAGTGTAGTCCCGTCATTTTTGGGAATATGCTAGAGTGCATACAATCATTAGTCAGTTGGTGATGTCCATGCCAATATGCTCAAATAAGTGTAGACACGAGTTTGTGTTGGTATTTGGTGGCATATCTTTATTCATGCTTGCTTGGGAGTGCAGCGTGAGCCTCTATCTATGTATATGTTCATACATGTGTTGGTATTTACTGCATGACAATGTGTATGTTTGATAAATTTATGAATATATGATAATTTTCTCTCGTCCACGCACATATAGAACTTCTCTAGCATTAGAATGGTGGCAGATTCTTGCTTTCTTGACGACGTGGAATTATGCTTGATAAAAAGAGAAGGGAATGGAGACCCAATTTAGCAAGCACAAGTTGAGAGAATAATTGGGTAACAACTATTCAATTGACTAATGAAACATTCCAATATTTTCCATTAATTACTTTTCTGGCTAAATTAGCGTAATCAACAATTTAGTGAGTATGCCTTTTGTGATATTTTTTATATTTCATGTTTCAGTCATTAAATGTTGCTTAAAGAGTTAAAGTCTACTTAGAGTTTTACATGTGTAAAACATGATTGGCATTATATTTATGACGGCTAAAGTTTTAGTCCAAACATTTTTTTTGTCAAAATTGTTGTGATTCTATTCCTGAATTTATTAGATTCTCACTTATATTTGAAACAACCAAAGAGGTTTATATTTTATAATAGCCACAAATTTATGGGTTAAAGATTATAATATCTCTTTTGCAATGATTGAATTTTTCACACACAACTTTTGACATAATTATTAAATAGTTTTTTTGCATAATTAAATTGATTACATGTTTTGTATTGAGTATGCATTGTTGAGACATTTTTGGTTATTCATATATAACCTCAGAGGAAGTCTTACAGTTATTTTGTGAAATTATTAATTCATTTTGGATTTATGCTAACTTATGAGTTTTGGTTAACATTTTTGGAGCAACATGTATTATTGATAGTAGAAAAAAAAATTGTGGGGGGAAATGACAATCCTGTTAACCAAAATTTGACTTGGTTGAAGTAGATGATATGATGATGTAATTATTGTAATCATTTTCCAAGCCAATATTTTGGCAAATGGAAAGGAATTGGTGGTAGACTCAAGTATTACTAGGTATATATGTGTAAACAAAAAGTCTTATCCTCCTAAGCTCCAATGGGTGAAGGAGAAAAAAATATTTACTATTCTTTGGTAAATTGAGAACTATTCAAGTTTTTGAGAAACAAAAAATCTTCTCAAACTCATATTGAAAATGAGGCTGAGTCATTGAGAAACTCTTAGTAGATATTCTTTTGGGAAAATGACACATTTTGTGGTAAAATTTTCAATGGTAAAAATTGACGCGTCCAATTGAGGGATGATGTGGTAAAGCGGCTGCTTAATAATGGAGATGTCCTTTGACTATATACATCGAGAGAAATGGACAAGCCAACTGAAGAAAATCAATAATGATAGTAACCTAATCTATGTGATTGGCGATCTCATGAATTAGGTTCATATGGGTAATAACAAGTCATTTGCTGATCTAATGCACTATTAAAAATTATTGTTAATCCTAAGGTGAAAATAGTGTAAAATTGCAAAGAAAAAAAGGGTTGATCTAAGCTCTTAATGAAATTCTATAGCCATTATTGGTGTTGTATTAAATTGTAAAATACACTTGATGGAAGCACCTATATAAGTGTGGAGTGGAGCCGCTCCTATGAGAATTTTTGGCAAAAATCTCTAAAGCACTTATGAATAAACCAAGTACGTGCATAGCCTATTAGTGCAAAACCACGTTGAACAACAAAGTTCGTGGGAGTGTAATGTGATTGGTGAAAATTATAATTCACAAAAAGAAATTCTTGATTCATAGAAGTTTCAAATTTCACCAATGATTTCGTGAATTATATTTCATTCTTTCTAGGGTTGGTTCATAGCCTTACAAACGCCAATTCCGATGCATTACTCTCCAATAACCCAGCATTATTTTATTTTCTTGTCAAAACTTTCTAAAATATGTGGGGGATTGTTGGATATTTATTAAAAATTATGATTGTCATGAAAGTCATCATTTTTGTAACGGTCATATAACAGCTTTCTAATGGTTGTATAACGGTCATCTAACGGCTTTACAACTTTTGATTTATTACTTCATAAACTCATTATTATTTTAGAACGGTCATCTTTCTAATTACCAATTGATTTATGATGGTCTCCTAACGACTCTCTCTTTTTCTTGTTTAAATATAAATTAAACTTCAAACCACAATCTTAGTAGATACAATATGTTCTCATATCTTTCCTTTTCTTTTTGCTAGGTTATACACAAAAGTTGTTCTGTTTTATTCTAATATTCAGTGCGGAGTATAGAGGAAGATCTGTTGTATCTTGAAAAGATAGCCGTTGAAACCTTACGTATTGAGTTACATACTTCATGGGCGAAATTATCCTTAAGAATAATGTTTGCACACCTCAGACATTTCTTTTTATTTTCTAATCTTTTGTAATGTATTTCAAATAATTATTATTATTTTATGTATTATAATACTTTTTCCAATAGGGAGCACGGTGGCGGCAAGGCCGACGAGAAGGCTCATCAGGCACTCGGGATTTCAACCACACGGGTCGGGAAAAGCTTCGAGGCGTTGGCGAGGCTACTTTAGTACGATGGAAACTCACCCTCGCTGCTAGGACGTCTTTGGATTTCTGCTGTTCAAACTTGCAAGAATAGTTTCCAGCGCAACTTCGGCTAAGCAAATGTGGGGGCTTCGCTGGTTGCTCTGCCTGCTCTTGGAGCATCGAAGATTAGCTATAGGTGCGGGGACAGCGGAGTTCGTCAGGATAACCTGCAATGAAAGAAGAGATCTTGGCAAAGGGCTGGTTCACAGCAGATAGGGAATTGAAGAGCTGCATGTAGACGGCGCAGAGAGGCCGCTAGTTACGTTGTAGTGATCTCCGGTTGCCGCGGGAAGGATTGGTAGGTGCTGAATCGCCACCAGAATTTCCCTGGAGTCGCTGGGAGTGTAGGTGAGAATTGCTGGAAGCGAAGTGCAGAAGGCTTGGACCCTTGCAGGATCGACTACGGGAGGTTATCGTGAGGGCTGGAGATTCATCGGCCCGAACTGGGAGATCCTGAGATGCAGCAACACTGGCTGCACAAGTAAGAGTTGCAGGAGGGAAATTGGTGCTCTTCTTGTTTCGAATCAATACAAGTTGAAGTGAAATGAATAAATGTGACGTTGACGTTCTATAATAATTATTTTGGCTTAATGTAATAGTAATCTATGATCTTTCTTTAATTTCAGGAGGTTAGAATTTGGAGCAATAATATTTCTTGAATGATTAAGAACTGAAGTTCTATAATTTAGGTTTTTATGTTATGTCCTTTAAACTTTTTATCGTTTATTTTATTTTATGTGTCCATCTTTTGTGGATCTTTTTTTGATAAATGGAAAACTTTCAATTTTATTATTGAGTTCACTATCATTCTACTTAACTAAAAAGGAAAAAAAAAACAAAAAAAAAGAGGAGAATGAAATCGGCGATTCTCGAGAATCCAGGAATCAATCCTAAAACTTGTGTAACTAGATAGATTCCAAATTTCAGGGTATGTATGAATGGCTCCAAGTTCTCAAAATGAGGAATGGTTTCGAGGTTTCATCTTCCATGTTGCAATAAAGCGAGTAATTGAATAATAATATAGACAAAAGAAGAAAATAAATCGAACACCAGATTTATGTGGTTCGGTTGTAAAGACCTACGTCCACGGGGAGAGCTGCAACAAATTTCACTATAGATCAAGCGATACAAGGAGATTATACACTCAAGTCACTCAAACACCCTCTCGGTATTTTCAAACACTCAATAACGCACACAGTGTTTAGCCCCGAAATTCCTCTAGAAATAATTTCTTAATCTTACGAAGGAATTATACGCAAATTTTACCCCAAGATTTAAATCGGTTACAAACACTAATCTTTTTTGGATGTAATTCACGACAAAGAAAATCCTTCCCAAGCACTCGATAATGAGACGGCGCTTCAAGAACACTTCTTCATGATCAACTCTCTTCCATCCATGGCCACAAGTCTATATATGTAAGTGAGACCCTTATTTTTTTGCCAACTTTTGATAGGATTTTGTTTCCTATATTGCCTATTTTAACCAAAATAATCTCTATATATTTTAAACAAAATCCAAATCCAAGTGAAAGTTGGACTTTTCTATTTCAGTGGCCAAACTCTTCAACGCAGATTCAAATTTTGAGAAGTTGATCTTCGGATCTTTGCTCAATTTCGAACGTCCGCAACATATTCAGTTCAGAATATTTGGAATATCGTATTGGGCTCAAACTCGAGATATATTTTAACATTCCAAGTGGACTCTTCCATGAAAGTGTGTTATTGTTTAGGGATAAGTGCATTAAAAGTTTCAAAACTTGTCATCAAAGTATAATTAAAACATAAAACTTGCAAAAAGTGCAATATTTAAAACTTGTCTAATTGGTACGATCGGATCCTTTCATTAACTCTGTCAAACATGATTAATAGAAAATATTAATAGAAAATATTGACATGATTTTTAAAATATTTTCTCTCTTCTACATGATGATGAAGTGGCTAAAATATTAAACATAAGGTTAAAACGACATCATTTTAGTTCAAATCAGTTTTTTAATGTAAATTTTATTTAAATTAAAACATAAGCTAAATGTTAAAAAATTAAGAAAAATGGAAAGTGGGCGAGAACTAACAGCCAGGGCTACAAGCCCTCGCCTTCACCGCCCCACCCTCACCAGGCCTTCCTAGTGATGGTGGGTACAGCGGCAAGGGCTCTAGTTCTTACCCTCTTACCGTATTTTTTCAATCTACTAAATTTAGCATATTTTTAATTTAAGTTGAATAAAATAGTATTGAAAATATTATTTGCATCAAAACGAGTAATTTATAGGAGGGAGAAAATATTGAAAAAGTCACATCAATATTTTTTTTTGTCAATTATATTAAACATAATTAACGGAAGATATGAATTAACAAATTTTAGAACTTCTAAGCCTCCCAATTTCCTTTTCATCTCCTTCTCGGTATTGTCGTGTTTTCTCTGAATTCACACCTGAACCTCCAAGGAAAGAGCACGTATCTTTTTTCTTTCCTGTACCGTGTTTTTGTTTCTTTCCTCCCTTGCAGACTTTGGCTTGAAGTACATTTCCCTCTTGACTCCACACGCCCAAGCCGCGAATGAGCATGGCTAAATTCATTTTTTCGTTAGTTTTTAATCATGTGCCCATTATTATTTTCCGGCCAAGAAGCCACATATATTCAGTAAGGAACTTCCTTTTTGTACCAAGTGAATATATCTGCTCTTCTAACCTCAGGAAATTAAGATATCATCTCTTAACTATCCTCGTATTAAAATTGCAAAGATGATTTCTAAATTTCCTTCCAAATTTTGGTAAGAAATTGCACTCTTTCCCCGTCGACTAAGCCCCATGTGCCCCCCCCTCTCTCTCCTCTGCAATTTGCGGCGACCAAGGTCTTAAGTGGGCTTGGCTAAAATTACGTGCTCTTTTGGGCTTTGTCCATCTTATTAATTAAGTTCTTAATCATCTATTCAAACTCATTTGCCACTAATCCAAATTAAATGCAATTATATGAACCCATTACTATTGATGATATAAAATAAGAAATGCTCCTAAAATCTATATGCATTTTTAACAACATTTTTGTTTAGAGATTGGGGTTAATCAATAATATTATATGCAATGAATGCCTAAATGAGTCGTTGAAATTTATGTGTCATAACTAATTCTCTTTGAAGGAGAGCTCACAAAGGTTTCGTACAAATACAATAATTATGCATAAATTTTGACTGTGTAGTGCAATGAATTTTTTTGTCAAGAACATGGATCTCAATGAGTTCACATCCAATTTTGAAATGCAATGTAATGAAATATGATGCAAATGTTAATACAGAGATAGAAAATGTATTAGTTACTTACATGAGGATTTGAGAATGTAAACATAGACATGGAAGAATTTTGTAAACCTGACAAGAATCAAGAATACTGACATTTGAAAGGTTTGGAGATTTTTGAAATATTTTTTCTATCCTGAGGTATTCGGAAGGTGCTTTTATGAAATACATGAATTTCTACTAATGCACTCGAAAAGGGTTTTATGAAATATCTGGATTTCACTTCACATGTTCTTAAAAAGTCTCTACTATACCCAGCTTTCACTTGAAGGATTTGAAAAGAGTGTTTATACGAAAAATCTAGATTTCACTTAGGATATCCGAAATGAATTTTTATAGAATACCCAAATTTCACTTCAGGTATTTGAAAAGGGCTTTTAGAAAATATTCAAATTTCACTTCAAGTATTTGAAAAATGTTTTTACGAAATATTTGGATTTCACTTCAAATATTCAACAAGGATTTTTTTTTCTTTGACATTCCTTGATTTCCCTTCAGGTATTTGAAAAGACTTTTTACGGAATGCTTGGATTTCAATTCAACTATTCAAAAAATGTTATTACAAAATATCTATATTTTACTTCAGACATTCGTAAATTATTTTCACGAAATGCCTATATTTTACTTCAAGTACCATGCTCTATGCCCCAGACTCTTCCCAATTCTGAGTTGGGGTACGTTATCACGATTCGGACCTTAAGCCTTTTCAAGGAGTCGCCACAAAACATCTCTAGGTTGATTGAGAATTTAAAAGCGTAGGTGTCGGGGTAATCACCTAGGGACCAACTCCTCTCTGAAAAGTAATGTAAGTCCGGAAGTCACATATTTGGTTTAAGTTCTATCATGCGTTGTTATATGATTTCCTAGTTTTCATTTACATATATATATATATATATATATATATATATATATATATATATATATATATCTTTTGGGACGTGCGGACCCCTAGAGTGCCATAACTTTGCACAAAGGGACACTTACATGCCATAATTTACGAAATGTACATTTAAGTGCCAAAATTGGAGTAAAATGAATTACTTGACTATCAATCCGGCCAAAGTCCGACCAAAACGCCAACGTGGCATTTTTCCGGTGAATGGAGTCCAAAACGACGCCGTTTTGCATGTTGATGTGGCCAAATAATACAAAAATGGCGTCGTTTTGAACTGATGTTGTAAAATAATAAATAAAAATTAATTAAATTAAATTAAAAATAAATCTAGTTAAAATATTAAAAAATAATAATTTTAAAATTAAAATTAGTTAAAATATTTAAAAATTAATAATTAAAAAATTAAAATAAATTTAAAAAAAAAAAAGAAAGGGGCCACACGCGGGCGAGGGATCGCCCCTCGGGCGTCGCCGCCCCGCTATCATCGCCGAGGAAGGGCCGGCGATGGTGGGGGAGAGTTGGCCGGGTCGCTAGGCTTTGGCCAAGGGACCGGCGGCGAGGGTCGGCGGCCCTCGCCCCGATTTGGGGTGAGGGCCAAGGGTCACCGCCGGCGGGGTCACCTCGGCGGGCCGTGGCCCTTGGGGGTCGCCTCGGCGAGGGCCGCCGATCCTCGTTGGATCCGGCGAGGGCCGTGAGCCCTCGCCACCGGCCACGATCTGGGGAGGATCATAGCCCTCGCCTAGATCCGACGAGGGTCGGTGTCCCTCGCCCGGCCGGGCCAAGGGCCGTCGCCCTCTCGGGGTGACCCCGGTGGGTGGCGGCCCTTGGCCGGCCGGGTGAGGGCCGCCGACCTCGCCGGATCTGGGCAGGGCTCGCGAGTGCTCGCCGCCCGTCGGCGGGGGGTCGACAGCCCAGCCGGGCCCGACGACCCTCGGCCGACCCTCCTCCCGCCGTCGCCGGCCCTTCCCGGGCGGCGGCGGCGGCGAGGGCCGAAGCCGCCTCCCCCAATTTTAATTTTTTTAATTATTATTTTTAAATATTTTAACTAAATTTAATTTTAAATTAAAATTAGTTTATTATTATTATATTTTACCACGTCAGCCAAAAATGATGCCGTTTTTGCATTATTTGGCCACGCCAACGTGCAAAACGGCGTTGTTTTGGGCGCACTTCACTAGAAAAATGCCACATCAACATTTTGGCCGGACTTTGGCCGGAGTGGCACTTAAGTGATATGTTTTTCTTCGAATGTGGCACTTAAGTGTACCTTTCGTAAGTTATGACACTTAAATGTCCATTTGTGCAAAGTTATGGCACTTGAAGCGTTCTTTTGCCCAACTTTTGGGATTTGGAGACACGAAAATTTATGTCGCCCGCCCTCAGGTGAAATAGCCGCATCATGGACCGAGCAAGCGACGACTCCACTCCGTCATGCCATGTGTGATTGTTGTCATTTCCGAATGCAATGCAGTCAAGGCAAAGTCTAATGGATGAATCAAATCCATATCAATCAGACATTCCATTTTACCTTTCAAGCAAAGCAAGACGGATCTAGTCTAGATAGCATGCACAAGATATACACCTCCTGTATATTTTGAGTTCAATGATAAATCCAATCCCAACATACAAACAAACAAAAACACCTAATATATATCAGGACAGCGAGAACGCATCCGGCCAACATGTATATAGAGGAAAATTACCAAAAAAGTCATAAACTATATTGTAACTATACCGATTCAATCTTAAACTTTTTTTTGTTCTACCAATTGAATCCAAATTTTTTGCATCTGTCCTAATTCAGTCTATCTGGCCAATTTGACCAGAAATCATGACATGAATGACAATCACCCTATGTGGTGCAATCGATGCTAACTTGGATAATATTAAATAATATTCTTTTATTTGTTTGTTTGTTTTTATCCTTTTCTTTTTCCCTATTTTCTTGTCTCTCCTTTTCTTTTCTCTCCCCTTCCTTCTTACTCTAGCCAATTGTCGAACCTCAGCAATTTCAAAATAATCCGTGTATAAAATTGAAAGAGCAAAATATCAGGGACAATCCCAAATCCCAAATTCTACTTCAATTTTAACGTGCATTATCTAACAACATACAAATCTCATAACAGCGTGCAATTTCGTTGTATCAGCATGCATAACAAGTAGCTCTAAATTTGAATCCATGTAATACATTTACCTCCAATTATTTTGGTGACACCATTCGAAACTTGTTTTTGGTGTCACAAGATTTTTTTTTTTTGGGTAAATACATCATATTGATATAAGTTTAGGATAAATATATCACATGGGAACAAGTTTTGGATTTTTTGTGTTAGTTTGGGGTGAATGTGTTAAAGTGGACATAATTTAGGATTTTTGGCAGCTTTTTCCTGAAATAGTTATCTGTGGTTTGTCTGAAGGAAAGAAGATTTTGAATGATTCTTGGTTATGAATATAGTTATCTGTGGTTTGCCTACCCGAAAGAAGATTTTGAATGATTTTGAATGACTCTTACCGCTTTGAAGCAGCAGGAGATGTGCTGTAATTGATCCATTTCTGTTCCTCGGCTGTTTTTTTTTTTTTTGTAGTGGATGCAGTCTTGATAAAGCTGCCTTACGTTTGTAGTAGCGAGGGACCCCCCTTACCTTTGATGTGTAGTAAAATGCGATAATGACTTGTAATTAGAAAAAGGGCACAGCCTTCGAAATTTCGGGTAGGCCTCCGTGCAGCTGACTTTGCATAAAAACTGGCTAATAGTCTCTACAAGAAGCTGGTAGAGCTATTTATCAGTGCTTCTAATGGATGATTTGTCTCCCCTGTTTTCAAGAGCCTTCCATATAACTTCTGCCACAAGCATCTCCCTCACCGGGATCACACCGTGATCCTCGTGGACGAGGATGAAGAAGAGTTCTAGACGAAGTATCTCATTGACAAGAATGGCCTTAGTGGCGGGTGGAGAGGTTTCTCCATTGCTCATGATCTTGTCGACGGAGATGCTCTGGTGTTTCAACTGATCCAGGCATTGGCGTTTAAGGTAAGTCTTCTGAACCCCCGGGCATGCACGGATGAATCGTAGATAGTGACCGCTCAGCTCGTCGTTTGCCGGGCATTTTAAACATCCATCTTGAAGTACTTAGATTAGCACCTCAGCTTTTATGCTGGCTTTACTACAAATTAGTGCTTGCCTTTCGGCAGGTACACAACGTCAGAGCCTATGAATCAGAGGAGAAGGAAGCGGAAGTCGCTGAAGGGGAGGACGAGGAGGAAGCAGAAGACCGTGGAAAGGAGAAGAAGGAAGCGGAAGTCCGGAAAGAGGAGAAAAGGGAAGCAGATGTCAAATACTTAACAAGAAGCGCCAAACGGATTCGAGCAAGTAAGAATACACTGTTCTTTCTGACTCCCTAAAAATTGGATTGCTTTTGTTCCATCAATTGCTTCCGACAAGAGGGTTAAAAGAAATATAAAGAATGTGACAATTTATGAAGCATGCTATAGAGAGTGACAAATTGATGCTAAACAATTTTTGGTACAGCAAGTGTGCATCTAATTTTCTATATATCACTTTCAGTTACAAGTTTTACCATCAGCAGAGTAGACATCTACCCGAATGAGATTACCAAGAGCAATTCCTATACATCCTAAGACTGCGTTTAACGATCAAGAAAAATTCTTGTGTCTACTCAACACATGATAAAATTAGATATAAGAAGGTTATGGGCCGAATAAAATTATCTCATAGAGAGATGAGATAAATATGTATATGATTTCTAATATATATAATAGGAAAGTTATTTTTCTTGAATAATAAACTTATTAAATTAATAAAATTGAAATTATACATCAATATAAATAATATTTGAACTATAATATAAGAAATTCAAAATTTTTAAAAATAAAAATTAGTTTTTTAATTTAATCTTAGTAGTATTTTTCATACATTCGACTTTAATTTTATCTTATGATATAAATTCAAAAGTGAACAGAACTGCAGAGTTTATCATCCCTCTTTGCTTCAATGAGGTAATGACTTGATCAATAGCACGCTGTGTGTAATTGCGAATGCCTTCCGCCCTCAATACACGTACCATGCGCTCTTCCAGTCACAGGAGTGTAACTACTTTGATATTTTGACAGGTGGAAAGTGAACAGGAGTGCAACGCGTTCCTGTTATGTGCTTGGGCATTGATTGTCATGGGAGCAGTATGTATCAGTAGTATTCTATCTAAAATTAACAGCAACATGCTTGCTTTTTGCACCATCAAAGTTGTACAAGACACATCTTTCATTGTGTCTGAAACATCCTAAGTTATTTTGCGGTTAATCAGGCGGTGCGGGTAATTAACGTCACTAGCTTTTTGAACACCAAAAGCATTATGTAGGAAAAATAATCAAACAGTTATCTACCATGTCATTAATGCCCAGCTGAACAAAAAACAGGGTGTTAAATGGGACACTTCAACTGATCTGTTTACATCAAAAATGATGTTTTCTTACATTGTAATCATTTGTGCAACGGTTCTGTTATGAGAATGACCACAAAAGGATTGTCAGAATATCTAAAGGTGTCTTACCAGCTTTTGTCGCCTGGCAAAAAGCCATGGGCAATTCATATTTATCACTTCAATTCCTTTGTTGCCTTTTGGTTTTTTCTGCTGAAGATTGACATTCATTTTCTCGAGGTCTCTTACTGCAGTTCCCTAATAATCGCTTGGAAGGATGTGCAATCTGAGTCATTATTTCAAACAGATCCCTTTGTAATTCACTTTGATGGTTATTAACGACACAATCAAACAGCCTTGATCAGACTTCACAGTCTTGCTACTTGATCAGTGAAAGTTGGATCTATGCAGACCACCACCTGGAATAAGATTTTGTTCATATTCACAAAATTTATTATGCATCAAGAAAAAAAAAACAAAGTAATGAAATTTGCAAATGATGTGCCCAAAATATCCATAAAATTCGTGGAAAATGAACATACCTTGCCAATACTTTTACCAGAATGAAGATGCTCAACAGCATCTGCCACAGCATTGAGACCCACAAATCTCTTTGGGTCGATGGCCACCTGCATTCAATTAGAAGATTAAGTCTGGGCGAACTTTGAAATTCAGCAGCGATAGCAACTTAGGCACAGAGATAATCATCCAACTGATTCTACAGATTTAGTTTGGCAGCGACTTTTGGTAGGGAATTGGATATCAAAATAAGGCTGAAGGAATAAGATAACAGGAAAGTAAGGGCCTTGCATTGTGCGAAAGGCACAGATATCTACAATTAATGAAATGTAAGTTCAGCATGATCTATGATGAAAGAGTCAGGTCTCACCAGTAAAAGAAATGTTAAAAAAAGAAGAAGAGCAGTACCTTGAGTTGTCCTCTGGAATAGAGTTGAAACAGTCTATCTAGATGTTCTTGCCAGAAGTGACTATATTGTACCAGGAAAAAACCAGCCTGCCAACATTGTCAATATCATATTATACACTTCAAGGGGAGAAAGGCATAAACAACTATAGAATTCACAGTCCATGCTTATTCCTGATATATAGTTGGCGCATCACCAAGAGCAAAATTATTGCAGTAGAGTACAATCACTGTCCTTTACGCAGTAGTATTATCAAACATACCACAGTTTGGCTTTTAGCCAGAATTTTCTCGCACAGTGCAGGGTAATTATTTGGTGTCCATCCATGCTCTCCTTGATACTACAATCAAAGTAGTAATTTTGTACTGGTTAAAAATTATGTACAACTGTCAATAGGTAATACTCAAGCATGAAGAATGTTAGAACAGTATGCATATTGAGGGAACAGAACGCAACAACAGGAGACACTGGAGAAAAACCATACATGCATGTTGATAGAAAACATGTAGCACTTGCCACAAAGACTCCTTGCACAGTCTTCTTTATTTCTATAGCATCTCTAACCAATATTCCTCATTATACAAAGCAAAACATCTTCATGTCTGTCTTGTGACCCTCTGCAGCACAGAAATGTGATCGCAGTAGAACTTCTACCATGCATTACGACCACAAGACTCATACAAAAACTTCAGAAACCTAACTTTCCTTTCAGTGGTATCTCACTGAAAGTGAGCAAGAATGTAAAAGCTTCCACACAGCCTAATCGAGATAACTAAGTTTGACATTGGAACTGCTGGAAACTCATGATAAAAGATTGGGCCCAGATGGATGTCAACAACATAAGGATGCAATACCTGAGAAATCATGCCAATTACAATCAATCGTCCAAACATGGCCAAAGCATTCAAGCAAAGATCAAACATTTCCCCACCAACAGACTCATAAGCTATGTCAACACCTTTTGGAAATTCCTTCTTCAAAACCTGTAAATTTGGAAAAGATAGAGAAAAAGCTCATTACATAATCTTTTATTTGAGTATCATGCATTATCTTGTAAATCATGATAAATGAATTCATTTTAAATGAAAGTTCACAAAAAAACTAAATCCAAGAGGAGAAAAAAATGCAGAAACCGGTCTAGACTCCAAACATAATCCTACAAGAATTGTTACAATATAGAGAATAGTAATTAAACTGCATAAAGTTCATGCACAAGGGAAGGCTGCAGCTAGCTATTTGAGACATGGTATGAAATTACAAAAATGTCAAAGAGTAAACCATTCACTAAGGCACACTGTTGTTCACTTGAGGGTGTCCCGTATGAGAAAAAACAAGGTTCTATAACACCATCACCTTTTTATCTTCTGCACCTCTTTTAAGGATAGGAAAGTTGTAACATGATAATGCGGATAATGTCAGTGGCATTCAGACGCCAGAGCCCAATGGAGGGGTAAAGACGACTTATTGACAAAAGGCTAAAGTTATTCTTTAGACGTTGAATAGGTAATAGGAATTGATCACAAATCCAGCCAAGTAGATCCATATCAAAAAGGATTCGCATGGAGGATCATGTAGTAGCACTACATTTCAAAAATAAAATGAACATTGAAGGTAAAGAGAATTTCCAAGGTTTCATGTACACATTAATTTTGCACGAGTAGATATGATAGTATCTGTGCATATGTGGATGAATATGCTCATTTAATTTTACCTAATCAATATAACTATCTACTGAGATGTGTGTGACAGTGAACTTATCTAGAAATAATTTGCTACACTACTTGAATGAATCAGGGTCTTTGATCTCAACCTCCACATTGTGTGCAAAAAGGAGAGTTGAACAGATGAGACAGATTTTAGGAGACATACAGTTTTGATGTTTTCAGCTTTATAATCTATCACACGATCGACTCCCAAATCCTTCAAAAGCATGGCCTTCTCCCTCCCTCCACAGGTTGCTACTACTGTATTTCCAGCAACTTTTGCAAGCTGAAATGGTCACAATAGACAAAGTGACTCTTAGTAGTGTAAAATTATGTGAGCAGTTGAGGAACATAGTTAAGCACACGCAATGTTGTGTTTAAGAAAGAAGAGATTCTTTTCTTCTGGAAGAAAATGCTAACATATTAGAAACAATAATATCAGCAAGCTGCAGTTTAATTCTTCCCTTTTGGCAAACACGCGGAATCATGAATGCAAGGACACAAGGCTACATGCAAATATGCAAAAGCAACTTAAGTTAATTTTTTAATTCTTCTAAGTCTACAACTGGAAAGATCAATATATAACAATGGAAAATTAGACAACTAGATAGCCAGAATTCTGGATAACAATCACCTAAATTTGCAGGAGGGTATAATTTTTATTGTTCTTGACTACTCGGGACAGAAGGGTACATAAGCAAACCCCTATAGATACTGTATTATGATTAAACACATCACATTACCTGATCATGACAAGATCATACACCTACTAAAGAAAAGATTAGGAGTAACATTCAAGTAGACAAGCAAGCTTGGCAAGCATGTAGATAGAAAGCCAGTTAAGCGGACCTCTAAGAGCTAGATGTGACTGCAGGGTGTTCTTCAAAGTTTTTATTTCCAACTATCCTTACTTAACGACTCCCTAATTCATGGCGTCTTCTTCAGCACCTTTCACTTTAGTAAGTTACCGTATCAATAGACTAATCGTTGGACATCAATCAATTGAAATTATGTAAAAACACTACAGATAGAGATCGTCATATCTCATTAACTCAATACTGACCTCTGCAATCCTACTATAGTTGCAAAATCACATTGTCATAGATCTAATATTACTAATTTAATAGCATCAATCTGAATGAGAAACAGACCTGGACAGCAAATTGCCCAGTCCCTCCTGCAGCAGCTGTAACAAGAACTACTTTGCCAGATTCCATTTGTCCAGCCTAAATTTTCAACAAGAGCAAATGCAAATTTTAATATAGCATATGAGACATGATCAGATGTCTGAAGGTAATTATCTCGATGTACTTAGACTAGAAAAATGACCTAAAGCAACAGCTCCAGCAAATAAAATTGCGAAAGGAAATAAAAAGCATAGTTTACTATATTGCATAAACGTCCGACCTTTTCTAGTGCAATAGATGCTGTAAGCCCTGAAGTAAGCATGGCAACTACTTCTGGATCTGGCCTGGCCACTGAAAGGACGTGTTTTGCTGGAACCTGAGAAAGATATCATATTTATTACAATAAAACAGGGATCTCCATGTCATGAATTTGCAGTACCGAGAGGCTATGAAAGATATTAACCACAGTCAAAACCAGCCATTGACATTAAAATATCCCTATGGAATATAATTTTACCATTGTAAATTCTGCATAGCTTCCAAAAGTCATCAGTGCAGCAGGCATGCCAACTTTCAAGTCCTTGACAGAATCACCAACTGCAGCAATTATCCCCACAGCCTGCCATGTCAATCATGAAGATACCATTATGAGTATAACAAATATATGGTGCCACTAGAGGAACCACAAAACTATGCCAAGAAAATCAGCATTATTGGATATTGCAAAATGTGACAACAGAAATAGATTTTTCCCAGACCTCAAAGCCAGCATCAAAAGGAAGACGGGACCCAACATCTGCCTTTCCACCTTGAAAATAACGTCCTGAGCTGAAATTCACCTGTTTAAAGCATGATTTTTTATTAAAAAAGCTAGAATGCTGACTCTATATCAAGTATTCACAATCGCTCCTAATATCTAACAGAGTTACACACAGATCTAACAGTCTGGGGCCTGTCAGATAGTGATAATAAATATTAGCTAATGAGCAATTACTAAATGATGATATCTGGAGTTTTAATAAATTCTCTCTATTAAATACTGCACAAGAAATGTGCTAGCATCAGAAATACACATGGATTTTGTATAGACTTTGACATGCAAGCTGAATCCCGAGTCAAAACCTTCAAGTACATAACAACCTTCTGAAGTTGAAGAGAAAAAAAGATTCTTAGTAAAATAAAAAGCCAGTTATACCAGCAAGCATCTCAAGAAATTGGAACACTAACTTTGGTGCCAAGTTATCAGTCATCTATCGACTCATAGGCTGGTTAAAGGATAACTTAGTTGGCTTGTATTAAGGGATTGTCCTACCAATTGTATATAAGCCACATTACAAAGATGCAATTTGCTTTTTGATGTTTACTACAGTAACATATAGAAAAGCTAAATTTCGAGTTGAAGTTTTAAGCATAGTTTTACAAACGGATCAGCATACACAGAGCTATACATATGAGAAGAGGATGAGAAAGATTTACCTGAAATTAAAAGAATACCAATCATAAAGGATGAGAAAAAGCTAATTTTCTTAAAAGAAGCCTTGAACTTACATCACTCGCATTTACTCCAGCATATACGATTTTCACAAGGACATGCTGTGGTTCAATTGGCAACCTCAAAGGCGTTTGAATAATCCGGGTAGCATCGCGGAAATTGTGACTCAAGGTGTGAACCACGCTGAATATAAAAATTTAAAATACATCAATAGATCTTCCAATTGATAAAATGTTTATATTCCCAAACAAAATTTCTAAGTTGAAAGTACTTTGTTCCTCAGAAAGAGAAGCTTAAGAAAAAAATTCCATTCAGGATTCAATAAGAATACCAGATAATAAAACATGTTATTAACTAAAAATCTAAAATCCACTATAGAAAATTGGAACTAAAGGATCAACATAACCAGTATAACAGCTTACGGAGGGTGCTCCGAAACCTATTAATCCAAACATATAGAAACGGAAAACCATCCATGGATGATTCTAAAGCATACTCAATTTTTGACCAATTAATAATTGCATAGATGCGGCTATTGCAGATTATAAATGTCTAGCCCATTAAAGCGTAGTAAGTCATTGCTTACAATTACTTTAGTCCATGGTTCACATCCACATTGAACATAGACACAGATCTTCTCTGCAAAAGCTGACTTCCTCTTTTGTGCATGTTTAAAGTAAAACAAGATAAATGGAGGAGGGGAATGAAATCATTCTTAGCTAAGATATGTTTCAAGCTGTACCCATTACCCTAGTAATCGAACCAGGAAAAGAAAAGCTGTTATGATATAAAATGAAATAACATGGTCAAACTGTGAAGTTTGTTTAGAAGCCTCATAGAGATGGAAGACCATCAAACCTAAACTCATCATGGCAATTTGTAATGACGTACTGTAGCTGACAACTTCTGTTAAATAAACAGGAGAGGGAATCTCTAGAGTACCTATGTACCTACGGAATACCTAAGCAGTCCAGGTTTACGCTTTAAGAAGCTAAACACTACTCTGGTTGAACAGTTCAATTATGTACACACAAACAGTAGCCCCAAATTATCTTCACTCACATTTTCTCAAAATTATTAGGAAGTTGCAAATTCACTGGTCCTTTGTACAAAAATCTTCTTGTGGAACTTGAGGATATCACTCGGTATTTTGCCTCTTCTGCTGCACTGGGCCAATATTGCATGCCACCACGCTTTGTAATCCATAGACATGAACCACCTTTGCTTTCATTGGTAATAAGTTCAAAAGCTCCTGGAAAGTGTAAGTGGACTAGCCATCAGAAGCGATCCCTTCTACATATGATAGCACATTTTTGGAGCAGGGTCCAATGAGTCCCTCACTAATCATGTATGGCAGTTCTTTAAATTTTTCTACAAATCTTGCAGTTGTACCAGTATGCATCTCTATAGTATATCTAAATCTTAATACAGAAACTTTAAATGCTCCAAAGTCCAGAGCAAACGACTCATGCTCAGAAAATTCGATTGCAGTAAAAGAGTGAATTTGTGTCAATCATACAAAAACTATTTTATATTTATTCATTTTGATTTAAAAGTCCGATAAGATGTAAAGCACGTGGAGAAGACTATATGGATGTACCTTTCACCACCATTTCCATAGGTACAAAGCCCCCTATCAAGTCTATAAAGTCAGAGTCCATCTTTAAGGCCATCTCTGTTCGAACAAACTGCATAAGTAGTTCAGGATTCAACCATTAAGCATCATACACAGCACAAGACATTTTCTGGAGCAAAGGAAATCAGGTCAGATTAAACTGGACTACAAAATTCTATGCTCCTTTTTATTGTCATAATAAAAACCAAATAAGTGAAATTTGAACATCAAAATTTAAGCTAAACCAACGATCAAACAAAGGGGCAGGTCACAGGGGAAGATAGCTTGATGCACATGCAATTCTCAACATTTTTCAGTAATGATTAAGCTTCCCATTGATCTACAGCATTAGGAGTAATGCAATTTACTAAAGATAATGCACCAAACAGTCACCAAAGCATCTCCTAGTAGACCAAATGACCAGCCTGAAGGAAATGAAAAGCAAGAATCAGTAAAGAAAGAAGGACTAGCTGAGATTAGTATATTATTTTACACCCTAAACGGATCAAGTACAACTGCTAACACAGTTTATTCCCTCAAAAGACCAAGTACAATTCCATATACTAGCAATGTTATCTTGAAGTTCCCTCCATAAATCAGCTCCAGCTTACAATTCTTTTCAGGCACTCCAACAGTGCTACGACTAGTTAAAAAGAAACACAGTTACATTTTTTTTTTTTTTTGCTTTCTGCTCCAAAAACAAGGTGTGAGGAATCAGACATATCGAACACTCAGACACAGAAACTATGTTAGGTATTCCTGGTAGAATAATGTTTCTCAATCACCATGATGAATTTATTTCATAAGGTGTTATTCAACATACAGAAACATAGCAGGACAACAGAAAGATCAACTTGCAAATTATTGGTCTTCCCCGATCTAGAATGAGTATTTAGAGAGATCATCTCTAGAGGATGACACTATCGAACATCAGAAGAAGAGTCATATACTCCATAAGGTCCACAGAAGTTTCTGGTCATCATGATACCCTTGCTTGAAATTAAGATTAATAAAGGAGAAATTTCTGATAAATTCGAGCAAGATTCGAGATTCATGAAGGCAATAGTTCCACCTGTAACAAATCCGGAATTGAGAGCAGAAAAATGAATCTTCAATTGATTAAGCACTTCAAGCGAAAAAACAAAGAGGAAGATGAATAATCATGTCATTAAAAGTGTCTATGTCAAGTACTGAAGACTTTCAAACAGCACGAGATAACCAATCAAAAGAAACAATCTTCCCGAGTTTTGATTACACTAGTACATCGCATCGCAAAACCTTCTAATTTAATACAGTACCTCCGGGCAAAGTACATTGATGCGAATTCCTCGGCGCTTGAAGGGTGCAAGGGATCTGGTAAACAAGACGACACCACCTGCAATGTTATCAAGTCTCTTAAAAATTGAAAGGTAGTATCACCAGAGGGACCCTTGTGCAGGAATTCCGTCAGATATATGTATATATATATGTAGCTGGGGAAACAGAATTAAAATTGAAAAATGAGAGGCAATAACTGAGAACTAACCTTTTGAGCAAGAGTAGATAGGATCAGGGTACATAGGGTAAAGACCTGAAGCAGATCCCATGTTTATTATAACACCAGGTCTCCCAGCAGATTCCATGGCCTTAACCTGTTAAGAAGTGCAGATCATTTTGTGCTATTTTCCTCATGGTAAAACAATATCCACTAGCAATCAGAATTGTCATTGCTCCCTCCAACCGAAAGACAAAATTAAGAGAGAAAACAAGATGATAATCTCAGGCAAATAATCAAAAAGCTCGACTTGGTCACTGCAGCATCACCAAGCTAAGTGCTCGGAAAAATTGCGGTCTTACCGCGAGGCGAGTGCAGTCGATGACGGCGACCAAATTCACGTTCAGCGCGTGCCGCCAGGATCGAGTCCCGTCGGTCTGATCCTTGTGGAACGGGATCGGGGTAGTGATGCCGGCGCAATTGATGCAGATGTCCAGTCCCCCGTAGGTCGCGACATGCTTCTCGAAGGCGTTGACGACATCCCCTGCTCACCAAACAAGACAACATCCGTCACCACAATCTCCGTAAACCGGTGAATCCCAAAAGCTTCGAACAACGAACAAACTCACTCGAGTTGGAGACGTCGCATTTCACGAAGATGGCGGAGGGAAATCCCAAGCTGGAGTGGAACTTGGAATTCGCCTGCTCGACGAGGGAGGCCACTTCCTTTCCCCGGTCTTCCGAGAAGTCGACCACCGTCACGAATATCCCCTTCTCCGCGAGCGCTATCGCCAAAGCCTTACCTGAAGAACACCATCCAAAGCCAAAATCCCGATCAACGCTACTCAACACGTAAGCTCGCGGCGAGGTCAAAACACGTCGATCGTGACGACGACATCGGCAGCAACATCAGAATCCAACGGAAACGACAGCTCGGAGTCGATAGTCGGACCAGACCGATCGCCGCGAATCGAGTTTGACTGCGATCGACAGTTCCCCCGACGGAGGCGAGACGAGCGGGGGAGAAGAGAGGTTTTTACCGATGCCGGAAGCTCCGCCGGTGACGAGAGCGGACAGGCCGGGCTTGAGCTCCATGGGCGGTCGCGCGGGGAGTGAGTGCTGCCGGCGTCCGACGACGTTTCGAAGACGAAGAAGAAGGAGAAGAAGGAGAAGGTAGTGAAGAGAGCAAAGCAACCGTCGCTGACGATTCGTCGTCAGATCCGATGGCGGGAAAAACGAGGTTGCGGTGGGGTCCACCGGCGGTCGGTTGTTCAGCCGAAAAGGATGAGAAGGAACGAAAGAGCGAGGCGGCGGATCTTTTCCTTTTCGTCGTTACTCGTTCGTTCGTTCGCGTTCCGGCCGGAGGCGGCCGGGGAATCGAGCCGCCGGCGCCGGCGCCGGCGGTTCGCAGTCCCCCACGGAGCTTAGCATGTTCCCGTACGCACCCGAAAATAACCAAACGAGCCGAACGATGAAAGATAATCTGATCTGGACGGCCCAATTAACGAGGAGAATCCCGCCGGAGTGGGGGGTCACGTATTGGGGATTTCGATGGTTTTGAAATATTCCAAGTCTTTTTTTTTTTTGGGAGACGGCTTTAATGGAAATTAGGACCACAATCAATTTACAACGATTTTTTGTAGGGTTTGATGTGATTTATTTCTTTATAACCCTCTCATTTTTTTTTTTTTTTTTGGTAACCCAGGGAACCTCTCCGTTGCGCCATTCGCGGCGGGAAACCCTGGGGGGTAGCCTCCCACCGCTGGGCCTATAACCCTCTCATTTATCTGCAGAATCTGACGGTCAAAATTTACCCAAAAAAAAAAGATTATCTATATTACATTCCGTTTGTTTACTGGGGAAATTTACTAGATTAAAGACATGTAACACAAACCTATAGGGAAAAGTACCAATTCAATGCTATACCTATTATATTTATATTAATTTAGACGTAAACATTTCAATTGCATCAATTTAATTCGAAACTTTTTCGCATTGGTCTATTCGTCCAATTTAGGTTAGAAATCACTTATGTGAATACTGATTATCTTACGTGAAACGTCAACATTTTCTATCATTTTTCTTTCAATTTTTTATATTTAGCATATTTTTAATTTAATTTGAATACAATTAATATTAAAAATATGACTAAAAATAAGATTTAGGAGAGAGAAAATATTAAAAAGTCATTCAAGATTTGCTTAGATGGAATTAATGAAAGAACTGGACTAACAAGTTTTAAAATTTTCAACGCATTCTGTCTCCTGTTTCATTTTTCCTCTCTTTCTTGGAATTGTCGTATTTTCTCGGAACTCACGCCTCTCTTGTCTTTATGAGTGTCAACTCCTTCTTTATTTTTTTTTGTCTTTATGTGAGAAATCTGAACCTCCAAGGAAAGAGCACATATCTTTTATTTTTTTTTATTTTTTTCTCCTGTACTGTGTTTTTGTTTCTTTCCTCCCTTGCAGACTTTGGCTTGAAGTACATTTCCCTCTTGACTCCACACGCCCAAGCCGTGAATGAGCATGGCTAAATTCATTTTTTCGTTAGTTTTTAATCATGTGCCCATTATTATTTTCTGGCCAAGAAGCCACATAGATTCAGCCCGGATCTTCCTTTTTGTACCAAGTGAATATTTCTGCTCCTCTACCCTCAGGAAATTAACATATCATCTCTTAATTATCTTCATTTAAAATTGCCAAGATGATTTCTAAATTTTATTCCAAATTTTGATAAGAAATTGCATTTTTTCCTCGTCGAGCAAGCCCCAGGTGCCCCCCCCCCCTCATGCAATTTGGGGCCGCCTAGGTCTTCAATGGGCTTGGCTAAAATTACATGATCTTTAGGGCTTAGTCCATCTTATTAATTAAGTTCATAATCACTTATTTAAACTCATTTGCCGCCAGTCCAATTTAAATGCAATTATATGAGCATGTTACTATCGATGATATAAAATATAAAAAAATGCTTCTAAAACTAACACATTTATTTAGAGGTTGTTGTCGATCAATAATTTTATATGCAATGCATGCTGAATGAGTCGTTAAAATTTATGTGTCTATAGCTAATCTTCTTTGAAGGAGAGCTTGCAAAGGTTTCAAATGAAGACAAAAATGATACATAAATTTTGACTATGCAGTGCAATGAATTTTTTTGTCAGGAATATGAATCTCTCAACGAGTTCACACCCAATTTTCAAATGCAATGTAATGAAATATGAATGCAAATGTTAATATGGAGATATAAAGTGTGTTAGTTACTTGAATGAGGATTCGAGAAAGTAAACTTAGACACGGAAGAATTTTGCAAACCTGACAAGAATCAAGAATACTGACATTTGAAAGGTTTGAAGATTTTTGAAATATTTTCTATCCTGAGGCATTCGGAAGGTGCTTTTACGAAATACATGAATTTCTCCTCATGCACTCAAAAAGGGTTTTATGAAATATTTGGATTTCACTTCACATATTCGAACAAAGTGTCTACTAAATACCCATATTTCATTTCAAGTATTTGAAAAGAGTGTTTTTTATGAAATATCTAGATTTCACTTCAGATATTCGAAATGAATTTTTATGAAATACCCAAATTTCGCTTCAGGTATTCAAAAAGGGTTTATACAAAATATTCGGATTTCACTTCAAGTATTTGAAAAATGTTTTTATGAAGTACTTGGATTTCACTTCAAATATTGCAAGTCTATTTTTATATTAATGGAAATTAGGACCGCAATCAATTTGTAACGATTTTGTGGGGTTTGATGAGATTATTTCTTTATTAACCCTCTCATTTATTTGCAGAATCTGACAGTCAAAATTTACTAAAAACAAAATAAAAATATTATCTATATTACGTTCCATTTATTTACTGGATTGTTAGAAGCAAAAGTGCTGAAATGTTTAGGCAATAATTATGACGTGGCAAGGACACGGAAGATGACATGACAACGACGATGGGGCAATGCAACTTATTCTATATGACATATTCATACTATTCTTTTTTTGTGATTTTCTTTTAACATTCAACTAAAACTTCTTAAAATATGTGATTACCCAATTCAAACTTAGGAAATAATTTGTATTAAATCCTATCTTAAATTAGATAATGTTGTAATTAACTATGTGGTTCTTAAATATGTAATTCATGCTATGAAACTAATCTAAATGGGGAAATTTACTAGATTAAAGACATGTAACACAAACCTATGGGGAGAAGCACCTATTCAGTCCTAAACCTATTACATTGATACCAATTTAGACTTAAACATTTCAATTGGATTGTCCTACGTAGTATGGTCGGTGCTAATGTGAACATTGTAAATAATTTTTATTAATTTTTTAAAGTTTTTCGTCTTTTCTTATTTTTCCTACTTTTTTCCCCTTTGGACTATAGAAGGCCTCGAGCCCTCTAGCTAGATTAGATGAGGGCCATGACGCTCTCATTGGCCTTGACCTATGCCAGTATCAGCCACAATCCAAAGGGAAAAAAAGGAAAAAAAAAAAGAAACAAAATATTTAAAAATTGTTTTAAAATGTCCACATTAGCACCGGCCATGCCACGTAGGATAATTAATGTCAACATGAGCGATTTTCTAACCTAATTTGTCCAGATAGACTAAATTGGTATCATGAAAATGTTTAAAACTAAATTAGTCTAATTAAAATGTTTAAAATTGAATATTTACTTTTTTTCCAAACTATATAATAAAATATTTCTCCACAACCGAAACATAATGAAGAATCCTCGCAGCTCGAATTCTAGATTATTGAGATTTTCAATATGACAATTCTCCTAATGGGGATACGCCTATGAACGAGATTAAAATAATCCCAAACTAAGCAATTACACATTTAAATTGAACAAGAAAAATAGGATATCACCTAATTGGCTATCATGGACAAACGTAGGCACCCCAGATGACCAACGATGGGATGCTCGTGGTGAAAAAGAGAGTCTCCATCATTTATTGCAACATGCTGAAAGTCTTCTTCAGAGAAAGAAAAGACAAAGGAAGCCCACCATAATTTATGGGCATGCATGCATGTGCATGGATAGATGTAGGACCTTCTTTCCTCTTCTTTTCCTTTCTCTCTCAAAGTCAACAATGATGGCTTTGGCAGAAGAGAAGAAAGGGAACACCCATCCTTGCATGCAAGTGGGTCACCGTCCACTTTCGTCCATTCAAAAGTCCAACCTACAGAGATGAATAGAAGACAACAAAGGAAGCCACACATAATTAGCCTCTTCACGCTTGCGGCTCATAGATGAAATTTGCATGCAATCTTCTTCTGGCAATTTCGGCTGATCGATTTACACGCACTACTTTTTGACTCGCACATGGTCGACCTCACGTATTCTCGTTAGTTTGATTTCATTCAACGAGCTCAAACTCAAGACATATTTTCAACAATCTCCACCTTGGCTTGACGTTTGAGCCAAGTCATAATTGCTTCAGTAGACACCTCTTTACTACTATCCCATAGCCCAACATGCTCAACCGTCACAGAGTACTTCCAAGTTCAAGCCGCGCTTGAACTTTCCCTTAACCGTGGACCTCATCAAGACGTCCACTCCACCTGCATAATTAGCCACTCCACAAAAATTTTCTAACATAATCTCCTATATCACAGATAAAGCAAAACCATCATTGCTTCTATATTTGACAAAAATTCGAACACGCACCTTGTCAAATTTAGCAACTATAGCAACCGTTGGCTCTATTGGCTCCACCTCGCTACAAGCATCATCCGTGTCGATTATTATGCTAGTATCCGTTACCTCAAGAGTTTCTAATTGCAACTCCACCTTGAGCTGAACACCGTCTAGATCCGTATTAACACTGCCACAAACAATTCTAGACAGAAGTACCGGAGACTTGTCAAGGGTAACTTTTCTGCTGTCAATAAGTGAATTTATATCCGAGCACCACAACTAATCACCCTGCTCGCCTTGTGCATAGCCAAGGAATATGCATTTTGCCGTCCCATCGAGCTTACCATCACTCACTCGAAAATAACACGAGCAACCAAACATTCTAAAAATAGAATAACCAGCAACGTTACCTGACCACACTTCTTCAGGAGTCCACCATTCAATAATAGTTAATGGAGATTTATTCACCAGGTAGCTTACCGTACTAAGCACATCGGCTAGGACTCTCCTAGCAATATCAGCACTAAAGATCATTTCACGGGCCGTCTCTAGTAATATCATGCTCATCAATTCTGCAAATTGTTGTGGTTTACTGGCACTAGTGCAGTGTTTCATTATGTCCTCTTTCATGTAGAATTTATTTGTCATCTCCGAGCAGAACTCCGTGATATTGTCAGTTCGCACATGCTTGATCGACTTACCAGTCTCCGTCTTGATCAAAGATCTCGACTGCGTGATCCCGACACCAACATCAAACTCGTGCATCGGCACAAACACCCAAGTCTTCCTCGAGCAATCAAAAGACTCTTGAACATATACATCCAACGTCTCCGGGGCGAAACCTGTCATGTCTCACCTTGAAGTTTATACAAGCTTTTATGCTTGATTCCTTTCATTATTACCAAGGTATCTCAAACAACCTTCAGAACTCTACCTTCTGAAGAATACTTGCAACCAGCTCAATCTAAGGCACCTAAGAAAATTAAGTTCTTTCTTAATTTTGGAACGTGTTTTACTCTAGTCAATGTTCTCACAATATCATCATACATTCTAATTTTAACATCACCAACACTCACAACATCGCACTTAGCGTTGTTTCCTAATTGGACTTTACCACTACCCGTGCACAGATAAGTGATAAACCAATACCCATTTGGTGTAACGTGAAATTAACAACTAGAATCCATTATCCATTTGTCAAATGACGAATCCTTAATGATAGACAAGACATAATCGATACCATCAGAATTATTCTTAGCTACAGTTGCAACATTATCTATAGACTCCATTCTAATTCCCTTACCCTTTTCATTTTTCAGCTTAAAATAGTCTCTTCTACAATGCCCACTATTGCCATAATTCCAACAGACAACTCTACCAGTCCTAGACTGACTACGTCTATTCATGTTCCTGCTAACATGCGTGCTAGTTCTTTCTCTACTTTCACCTACTAAAGCAGTAGGTACAGGTTCATGAGATTCTTTCCTACGAATGTCTTCACTCATAATCAAATTGCGAACCTCATCAAACGTCAAACTTCTTGACCCAGAAGAATTACTAACAATAGTAATAGTAGTATTCAAACTATCAGGCAATGAGGATAATAGAATCAACGCATGTACCTCATCTTCAAAGTTAAATCTCAACCGAACTCAATTGGTTGACGACCTCATTGAATTCATTGATATGGTCAGCTACTAAAGTACCTTCGCCCATCTTCAAGTGGAACAAATGTCGCATCAAATAGAGCTTATTGATGGCATAGGGTTTCTTGTACATATTCGACATGGCTTTCATTGGTCCCACAGTGGTTTTCGTCTTCACAATATTAAATGCAACATTATGAGCCTACGTCAACCAAATAACACCCATCGCTTGTCTATCTAGCAATTCTCACTCGGCATCCTTCATCGAGTCTGGTTTCTCCCCAGATAAGGGCAAGTGCAAATTTCTCTTGTACAGATAATTCAATCTACATCTTCCAGAAAGCAAAAATTTTCCCATCAAATTGGTCGATTCTCACCTTTCCTTCTTCCATTGTTACCGATACGCTTCATGTCAGCTAAACCGGGCTCTGATACTACTTGTTGAGGAATATGAACAAGCAAATCAGATAAAATAATCGAAATGAAGGAAATGAAATCGAACACCGGATTTACATGATTCGGTCCAAATATCGGAACCTACGTCCACAAGAAAAGCAATACAAAATTCCACTATAAAAACAAGTGATACACTGGAGATTACAATCACTCGAGCACTCAAACGCACTCTCAATGTTTCCTAGCCCCAAATTACATCCAAATAACTCACACAGTGTTTAGCCCATCATAATTCCTAGTGAAACCTCACTTAATGAATTAAATAAATTCTACTCAAAAAATTTAACTGGCTAAAACACTCGGGTATAATTTACAATGAGAAAATCCCTCACATAAGAGAACTCTTTGCACTCTTCTACAGTCTCAAAACACTCTCTCTCTCTCTCTCGGCCACCGAAACTTGGCTTGGCGCGCTCTTCTCCGTTGGACGTCTCTCTCTTTTATAATACAAAGAGAGTCTCCATCATTTATTGCAACATGCTGAAAGTCTTCTTCAGAGAAAGAAAAGACAAAGGAAGCCCACCATAATTTATGGGCATGCATGCATGTGCATGGATAAATGTAGGACCTTCTTTCCTCTTCTTTTTCTTTGTCTCTCAAAGTCAACAATGATGGCTTTGGCAGAAGAGAAGAAAGGGAACACCCATCCTTGCATGAAAGTGGACCACCGTCCACTTTCGTCCATTCAAAAGTCCAACCTGCAGAGATGAGTAGAAGACAACAAAGGAAGTCACACATAATTAGCCTCTTCACACTTGCGGCTCATAGAAGAAATCCGCAAGCAATATTCTTCTTAAAATTTCGGCCGATCGATTGATTCACACGCACTACTTTTTGACTCACACATGGTCGACTTCATGTATTCTCGTTAGTCCGATTTCATTCAACAAGCTCAAACTCGAGACATATTTTCAACACCTTGACAAATAGCCCCTAATTCATCAAGTGTAAGTAAAATCCCCAACCTCTAGTTAGGGCAATGTGCTGCGTTGTTGGAATGGTTTGCTTATGATTTGCATGCATGAATCACAATCACGCCCTGGGTCATGAACGGGTCTCACACGACCTTAGATCAGCATTGAGGTGTATTGGTTCAAGTTGTGAGTTCCTCAACCTTGTTTTTGTTCGGGCTTAGTTGTGTATATATTAATGATGGTTGTACGTTTTGTTCATGTCTTTGCATGCGTAAGTATGATTACGCTTGAATCACGAATGAGTCTCACTCAGTTTTGGGATTGATGTTAAAGGCGTGATGGATCTAAGCCTTGCTTAGTCTTGAATTGGCATTGAGGCGTGTTGATTTGAGTCTCGCTCACTTCGGTTCGACACTAAGCATGTTAGTTCAAACCACGAGTTCCATGTCGTGCTCGACATATTAGTAGTCATGATGTCTTAGGTCAGGGCGTATATACACACTTGCATGAGCATACCTTTGAGCCTTTTTTGTGTCGGCTAAGATAAAAAGATAATGAACTAAATTATGTTATACTTGATGTGCAGTCACATAAAGGAAAGATAAATGCTGTCAACGCGTTTTGGCTACGCCAAGGACAAATCCTTGAGGGGGATGGTCTAAGAGCACGCCTTGAAGAGGACAATATCAGGTTGGTCCAAGAAAGCCTCTACCCCAAATGATGCATTACATTGCCTTGTTCATGAAAACAAGAAGCCGCTCAGAGTATGGAATGCCCAATTTATGAATTCCAAATGTCCAACCTAAAGTTGGAAGCCCTTAAGAGTATGGAATGCTCGATGGAATCCGAATGCCCAACCTGAAGCTGAAAGCTTGTAAAAGTATGGGAAGAATCGTCTAAGATGATTAATGAACTTTTTTGCGCATTGATATGTGTTGATGATTTATTTATTGACAAGCCAAAGGTAAATCATGCATTGACGGTAAGCTGGAAATAATGATATGCATATAGTCGAGGCATAGCAATAGAATTGCTATTGATATGTCGTTGATAATGTGGTGCAAGTGTTGTCCGCATGCGGGATTCAATGACAAGATGCTCTCTTAACTCAGGTTTAGGGATTTCACTTATTGAGTCATCGATTCACTCCGTTATCTTTTCAAACTTGTAGGTATGGACATCTCACCTCCTCTTCGTTTTTATGTATCGATTTTGGAGTTGCAGCCACATTAGAGGAGTTAGGGATCCCCCAATAGGAGGATAATGTAAATAAGAAAGTGCTCTTAGAAAAGGGTTATGTAAATGTGCTGATGCAATATAGAAGTAGTGTGTTCTGTATAATGTTTTCCTAACTGCTTGTTTGGTGTGTTGTCTAAGTGTTCGTTGTTGTTCACGCTTCCGCATACTTATAGGAACAAGATGAACGTGAAAAGGGAATTGGGTCGACGACGTGCTTGGGATGTCGCATCAATAAGCTCCATCAGTTTGTTATAGATTTGTTTAGATAAAAATTGATAGCATGAGAAACCAAACAAGTAGAGATCACGTGTATTGGGCATCCTAGAATGAGAAGAACAAGATATCATAATGCCCCTAGAATTATTGGCCGTACCAAGCTTTTCAAGAACACTTTGTATGACCATGATAGATTATTGCTGTAAATTTGGTCCTTCTGAGATGCCTTTCTATATAAAACACGCTTCCAACTTTACGAGAGTGCGCAACTCAACATTTGTAGAATTTACAATTCTCGAACCTAATTCTACAGTCTTGAAGATGAAGTAGAGCGCCGATGCTTCTTGGACAAGGTCTGCCTTAGGTAGACTCATTGCTCACAAGTCGTTACATAGAAGTTCAAAAATATATTTATCTTAAGCTAACCGTTAAAAACAATATAAACTACGATTTTTGTCACGTGACAACTTCTCGAGCGGTGGGTAGAACATTCTGACTTACTTTGTCCAATATGCCGTGGCAGTGTAGTTCACTTACCAACCCATGTATGACTGAGTTATGACAAATTTGTCCCAAAAAAATCCTACGTAAAATTACCAATTTAATTTTGACTTGTTTTTAATTTGGTCAATTTAACCCTAAATCTTTTTACAATTTGTCGATGTACTTTTTTTATCAATTTTTATCGGTAGTCACTAACATGAATATCAGCCGTTCTACGTGGTATGGCTGGTGTTTGATGTTGATGGTATCCGCAATTCTTTTAAAAAAAAATTCGAAATTTTTTTCTATACTGCTTTTCTTCCCAAAGGATCAGTGGGGTTGCCAAGGCTTCAATGATGGCCGACCATAGGCGAGGGCCGCAAGACCCTTGCTAGCGGCAGGCGAAGGGCTTCACAGCATGTGCCACTGTGCAAATTGAAAGGGCTGTCATGGGCTTGCCCATTGGCCACGAGCGGTGTTTGCACGTACAGAGCCAGCGAGTGAGTCGAGGTCTTGGCAACCTTGCTAGCCTCTCGTAGAAGAACAGTAAAACAAAAAATATATATGAGAAAAAATTAAAAAAATTCAGATTTTTATTAAAAAATTAAAAAAATTATCCACAGGCCAATCATCAATTTTCCAGCTAAAAGTGATTGGAATGGCTAAATTGACAAATAGTTAAAAGATTTAGAATTAAATTGGTTAAATTGAAAAGGTTTATGATAAAATCAGTCACTGTAAAATAAATCTGTGGTATTTTTGACAATTGTCCTTGACATTTATATGTTCTCCTGACATAAACATTTGTAGTTGCGTTCCGTCAGCCGAAAACAAAGGCTAACAAATCGTGCCACACGAGCACAAAAATAAAGAGAAACAAAAACATATAGACATGCATGTCGCATACTCGTTTGTAATGTTATCCTCAGACAAAGTACTTCATGGATCACAGGGTGTGCTCTGATTAGTGAATTCTACGGTAGTTCCTCGCGAGGCACGACTCTCCTGGATGTTAAGCCAGGTGTCTGTACAGTGTTTCTCAGTTTCTGATAGTCATGCTTCCTGCTTTAATTTTCGCAAGGGAAGGTTCCTCTGAAAGAATAGATTCTTGGAGCCATCCAGGCTGCAGTATCAATCCGTGATCCACACTGGTTTTATTTTTGCCGGATCGTGTGCAGCTGCAGCCTGCATGTGCTGTTGAGCTTTGATCAATCCAATGAACGGCAAACATAGAAGAGGAAGTTTACACAGCCTATCACTTGAGCTCAAGATGCTGGAATCATCACAAGAAGTCGTCGTCGTGCTCCAAACTACCATCGCATGGTCTTTTCTGTGGCAGATGATGAGCAAGAGACAGTTTGTTCCTCAACTGTGCAAGCCCTGTCCCTTTTAGGATGATTTTAAGTGGTCTTCTTTCTGACCCTTGTGAAGTCTTGGTTAGTGAAGATTGAACTGTTGCGAGGGAACTGGGATGCGACTGTTGCACCTTTAAACGCTGCGGTTCTAGCCTGGCTTTCCGGTTCATAAGTTGCTTCAGGTCGAGCCTGCTCTCCTCTGTCCTGATCTTTTCGCTAATTGCTGTCTCGATCGGGACAAGCTTCCCATCCACTTGATTTGTAAAGACGAATGAGACCTGCATCGGTATGAACATTTGAGCACTGTAAAACTGGGAATGGATTCGGAGTACATTTAATAACAGAAACTTAGAAAATGGATAGATCTATGCTACCTCAAACTCACAGGCATTTAAAATCCTACCTCACCAGAGATGATCAATCATCTCATTATCCATCAGATAATCACCAATTCCATTTTTGATCCGCAAGGTGAGTGAAAATGATCATTAAGTAATTGCACGATTGTCTATTCAAATTAGGTGGGAGAAACAGGAGCTGGGAATGGGGGGTCGAGAATTATAAATCAAAGTGATCAAATGCTTAAACAGTCAAGAATGGCAAGATAGGACATGATAATTACTTCTTGTTTCCTAGATGTTTTACCATATGCATATCCTTGATTTCCTTTAATTGCAGGAATAATCTTCACAACAATAATAGAGCACTTGGACTGAATAAACAATTGATTTCATCTTATCCTCGAACACAATCAGCAAGCAACGGGAACATATCCTCACCAGATAGATCTCTAAACAATCTCATTTTAAAGGGCAAGGAGAACCAGTAACTGATGACCAAGTTCTTCTCCAGTGAATTATATTTCATTCGATGATTGAATTCGCTAGATCTCTTATTCTCACATGATCAACTTCACAATCTTTTAGACTAAACCCATCCCGCAATCATATGTGAAAGCGAGAATCTTGAGTATTTGTGAAAATAGGAAGCATCAGACCTCATCACCAGCTGAAGCTTGGAAGATAATATCTGGTACTGACGTAGCCGAAAAATGATGGCCCCAACTGCCTAAGTCCTCTTCCTTCGGCATCCCTATCTGATCACAACCAGTAATAAACTCAGATGCCTAGAAACATTAGTAAGTGTTGTAAAAAGACTGATCGTTGACTAACCTGTTTTTCTGAGGCCTTTAACTTATGCAAGCATCCAGCTATTTCTGCAAATGAACCTATGTCAGAAGTATCTGTCGAAGAGGCACTTTGATCCAATGCACTATCTCTTCTGTCACCAGTGGTTTCAGTGTCATCAATGTGCTGGCAACGAACACAGTTCATCTTTTCATGAATCTCAGACCTAGAAAAATACAGAACAACGATTTAACTTACGGAATAGAAGTATATATTTTCTACTACAGCAAGGGAACAAATACCAGCAAGTGACAAACAACGCAAAATATATGGCTCAGAAGTTGATTCTTTTGATAAAACAGAAAAGCCCCAAAAATTAAGATTCCATGCTTCCTTGAGCAAAATGCTTCTAGTTGCTTGAAGTTTCTACCATCACATAGGGTCATGCATATTGACAAGAAAAGAATTGCTGATGCACTGAAAGAGGTTAAGGGGACAAACCCAAACATCAGGATGCTCCATTTAAACTGGCTATCATGTGCAAGCAAGATGTCTGCAACTGAAAACCTACCAATTACTTTTTGAAGTTGCTCTTCTTTATTAAACATTTCCAGTTTACCACATGGCCTAATTTCAACACAAAAGTAGGAGAGAGAATCTTCATTGGTTCTATCAGCGCTCAGAAAATTGTCACTGAAGGACGGAAGCTTATCTCTAAGTTGAATATCTCATAGAGTTTGTGGCAGCAGGACGGGGTTCAGCAGGAGGTACCAGACAAATTCAATCTAGGAAGTGATGAGGGATTCTGAAATAGATCATTCATCTAGATAATTGAATAAGCAGTGAAGCTGCTAAAGTTGTCCAGAGCAAGTGATGCCCATCCTCACACTTCTTAAACCAACAGCAAGGAAGTTGAGAGAACTCAATGGATTATGTTAATTGTTCTGAACAAGGGGATTGCTAAAGGCTACTAGCTACTGGCTTGATTAGAAACTTAGTGCTGCATTTGCATGGATAGAAACAGATGAACATCTTGACAAATTAAGTGACATTCTATCCTGTAAGGTTGCATCTCCCAAGAATATGATCTCATGAGTTTCAAGGCAGGATGTTCTAAATAAAATACAAAAATGTACTTAACCATTTTCAACTTTGACATTTTACCTTCATCAGCCATGTCTCAGTTATGCAATAAAACCCAAGTTGCACTAAGTTCCTATCACAGCAGTAGCCGAGAAAACAAATCTCCAGAAACTTAAGCAATCTAAATTAGTTCAACATTATAACATATTTCCAACTTCAAGACCTACCTTCTCGAAGTTGCTCTTCTTTATAAGATATTTCGAGCTTTCCACATAAGCAATCTAAATTAGCTCTGTTCTCAATAAAATGGACATTGCACTGGTTTCATCAGTGCATAAACTATGTCACTGCCTACTGAAGCAGATGCTTTTTGAAAGCAGGACAGGGTTCGACTTTAGCCGGAGGTACCAGTATGACAATCTCGGAGTGGATCAGGTATTATGAGATGGATCATTTGTCTAGAAGATTGAATCAAAAGTGAAGCTGACCAAAGTTGATTCCCACCCTCACACTTCTTACGCTAACATGCCAAGAGTGGAGTTAGTGAATTGTGTCAATTGTTCTGAGCCCAACAGGTGAGGGCTACTGGCTGCTAGCATGATTAAAAACTTAATAGTGTATTGTATTTGCATATTTGCACGGCTAGAGAGAGATGAACACCTTGATAGAATTAGGTGACTAGCTTTACTGCACTAATTGAATCTCATAAAATTAAGGCCAGCATAGTCTGAATTAAACTGCAAATATAGACGAGAGTAAGCTCTACAGAATTTTGAAGTTTTATTTTTTTTCCAGCATGTCCCGCCTATGCAATCAAAACCATGATGAATAAGCCAAGCAGAAAATGTTTTTGGATTCAACACAATAAATCAGTGACAGGTAGATGACTGAAAATAAACCCCAAACTCTTTTGAATTTAAATTTCAAAACAGTCAAATGGTGCAAACCTCCACATTGCATTCTACTTTGCTAATTTAAATAAAGTGCCTACTCTTGTAAATGACTACGGGAAGCCGTGGATATGGGAAAAAAAAAACTTCAGTACCTTGACTTTTCATGAAATGTGAATAAATCACGCAGTTCTTCCGTCGAAAGACAATTACCCTGCATTTCTAACTCTCCATTACCATCATTAAATGGAAAAAAAGAAAAAAAGAGTATGCTATGATAAACGTCAGAAAGTGGCATCACTCTGTACCTCCGCTGCAAGTGTACTAGTCTCCTGTTGAATAACTTTTTGAAGACCTTCTTTTGATAACTGACGTTGATATACCTACAGATGTTAAATAGCCTATTAAACTACATCTAAAACAATGGAACTTTCAAAGACTGTAATACTTAAAAAAACATAAACAGTATTAGCAGAGAATCCAGATTGATTCATATTGAACCTTTTCTTCAATTGTTCCAGCGCTTAAAAACCTGTAAATGTAAACTCTCTTTTTCTGTCCATCCCTCCATATTCTGGCGGCAGCCTGATTGTCAAGACAAATGGACAATTGGCACAATCAAGATATCTTCCTAGGCAATTTGCGCAGTAAAGCCATTCTCATACATGAGAAGTGAGGTTCAAATGATTACTTGCTTGTCATTGGCTGGGTTCCAATCTGGATCAAATAAGACCAGGCGATTACCTCCAATCAAATTGAGCCCACAGCCACCAGCCTTGCTGCTTAAGAGGAATACAAACTCATCCTGGAAATTATCAGCTAAGGGTGATTAGAATGAAGCCCATTTCACTAGAGAAGGAACTTTAAGAACAAAGACCAACCTATCTTGACTACTGCTTGATCAATAACTTTATACCTTTGATGGGTCATTGAAACGATTGACTAACTTTTGCCTTTTGCTGATTGTTGTGGATCCATCAAGCCTCAGATATGGATATCTTCTTTCACGACACAATTGGGCAAAAAGATCCAATGTCTGGTAAGTTCCAAACAGTAAGACAGATAATTGCTTCAGTGACTTGTGCTTTTGAAAAGAAAAAATCAATCAACTAAAATATAATCAGACTGCAGAAGTAAAACAGGTTCTAGATGCACAAGAGAAGGCTTGCTCTCAAGCCCCTCTGAAATATTCCCTGGACTGAAATGTAGTTCCCCATGCTCATTTAAGTTATTGAGAATGGTCACTAATTTCAAATTACTTCCCACTTTCAAATTGATTAACATGATCGAAGTGTCTAAAAAGATGATCAGAATGAATGATTACAAGCAGAAAATTCCCATACAATATCATAGAACTTTCGTTAAGTGGCAACATCATATATCCTACAGAACACAACAGCAATTCAGTAACCATTGCACTCTCTTTCTTTTTTTCTCCACAAAATTGCATTTCTTCTAAGGTTGATAACGACAGTAAATATCACAGAATCAATGCAGAATCAAAGGATTGATAAAATCTTCCTTGTCAATGATAAACTACAAAAAGAGAAGAACTAAAATTTGTGGAGAAAATGTTTAGGATCTCATAGGGAGCTGAAATGAGACTACTAAGCTTTGCCACTTCACTGAAACTTGATACACTATTATGGAACAAAATAACTTGAAAACCATCAAACCTACTGAGAGTGGATAGGAACCTTAAAATGGATACTATTCTTGCAATGACAGACAAATTACTGTATCCAAGAGCAAATAATGCAATGCGTATGCTCACTCTGTTACCAGCAAACTTTCATAATGAATGGTAAAATAAGCATTTGCTACCAATTAGCAACATATGCTGGCAATGTCAGTGACAAGTATATCATGAATGACAATTTATTTATAAGCCAGATTACACACTAAAAGGTGGTAAGAAGTTCAAATTGTATTTAATAGCATTCAATTACTTCATTATTATGAAGACAACCTGCGTATAGTTTGAGACAAGGACAATGCGATCATCTGTCCGTTGACGAAGATGGGCCAGCAACCTGGCCAAGACATGCATTTTCCCTGACAGTTCAACCCAGGCCCCATCACCCCCACTCCAGGATCCAGACCTACAAAAAATTAACGATAAAATCCTTGAGAAACATGATATTGTGACACTATGCAAAATCCAAAGGTGCAATAGAAGTGCCAACCTTCCTGAGAACATCTCTGATGGGAAAAATCGTACACAATCTTCAAACCCTGAAGTTCCGGGACTTCCACTTTTGACAGTATCATAGATTAGCTACAGAAGAAAAGTTTCATGAAAAGAGATTTAATACTGCAGAAGATGCTTAAAATGAAAAGGCCAAGAGGTACAAGAGGTGGAGGATGAAGCAGAACATCTCAAAAGGCCTAAATACAGGTATGCAGAAAAATCTGAAGTGCTGACACATAACAAGAATTAAGATGCATTGGATTAAGTAAAAGCTGTCCTTATAATGGTACAGCAACCAAAAAGCTGCTGCAATTGATTAATCAGAGTGTGCATCCATGTGCATTTCAAATTGGACTTTGAGCAGATGCAAAAAATGGAAGAGGCCAGGGAAAGTCTCAAGCAAAGACATTTAGATGGTATGAATGTCATACTTTTGGGTGATTGCACAGCTTCTTGAGAGCTGTGATGTAAGCAAGAATTTTTGATTGCTTCATTTCTTCGGTTATTGCTCGTTTAACCTGCATTTGAGGGCAACACAACAGGATGAGAACTTTTGATACAGCTAATGCATTAACCACAAAGTGAGATTGGAAAGCATATATCCTTACATTTTTGGAATGTATGAAATGGTTATAAAGATCTGTTTGAAGTGGAGATAACTTGCAACAAACAACTTCTATTATCTGAAAGAGAAAAAAGAGGTCAAAGTCACAGAACTATGATGAGTAAATATAATAACGAGCAGGAAATACCTGAAGAACAAATCAAAAAGTTAATTGTGTAATTTTTAACCCTTCAATAAGATATGACATTGGTATAGCCTACTTTTTCCTGGAACAGAAAGGCGGTTTCATCTCTGCTGTTGCTCATCTTTTTGTGCAACAAAATATCAAACCGTTGTGTCAATGAAATAAATTTCTCTTCTATCAGGAAGCCAAAAATTCTGTCCCATACAGGGACAGGGTATTGTAAGCCAGGGAGATATACATCAGTCAGAAAGAATGAAGCAACACTAGAGACTCAGAGTTCAAATGAGCTTGTCTCATTCAAACTAATTATCCAGTAAATCATGAGGCAATGAAAACACTGAGAAAGTAGATAAATAACCAGAATCTCTCACAGTTCACCATTAAAGAGACAAACCTTCGGTGGGAGGTGATTTGATAGAAGAGCATTTGTCCTCCTTAGTATGAACTGAACAAACATAAACCATGCAAAGCTGAGGTCAATTTACATTTCAATGACACCATTACACGCAGAAATTAACCTTGTGAGAAACCGACCATAGAACTTATATGAGAAAAAATGATGAATCCCAGGATTGTATGACTTTATAGGACTAGATAGCAAACCAGATCGCAAATAATGATAAATTCCTGGATTGTCTGCTAGTGCAACAATATACCTGATTTACTATGGCACTGAGCTCTGAAGAGCGCTCACATCCTAGATTTTTCTCCTCTTCACTGGCAGTAGGTTCTCTTCCACAGATAATTGGCGCCTTTGCAAGTCATGTGACAGGTTCACCAAAATAAGCAGATAATTAGAAATTGAAAAACACAGAGATGGAGGTAACGACAAAGGGTTTCTTTAATCGCCACTGAATTTGTACAGCGACAATATATCCTAGTGCATGAGTAGTAGGTTGTATGACTACCTTTCTAAGTGAAATCATCTTGATTTTACAATCAAGAAACGAAAAGATTTCCATCTGACAATGACTAGTTTGCAGGCGTTCTAATCAGAAGCGATTCATACAAAATAACAAAGCTTCCCTATGACTCAACTGCCTTTTTTATTTAATATGGTTCAGTTGGTGTATCACCTGGGGTTTATTTTAACCACGGTGAATTACAAAACCAAGGTGATGCTCTTAAACCATCAGCCCACAACTCATCTTGATGAGAGAGAGCGTTAATGTAGCACCATTACGCATAAGACTGTCAATGAAATAGCAGATTAATTACATGAATATCACATCTTTCTTTCTGTGCATTTTGTCTTATAATTATCTTGACTCCAACATTATAACAGATGCCAAAAGCATGTGCCAGTAAAGCAATTGACTCACCTCATAGTAACGTCGGAAGTATGCAATATCACCCAAGATTCCAGGATTTGTGAAATTAACCATGGCAAAGAACTCTTCCAAGTCATTCTGAGTAACAACAAAAGTTAAAAAGCTAATTAACAAAAGAGAGAGAGAGAGAGAGAGAGAGAGAATGTTCAATAAAAAGACACATATTACATTTGAAGCAGAAGCAAACACTTTGATACCCAAAAGTGGAAAATGGTAATCAGAAACAAATACTTCTTACCTGCATTGGGGTCCCCGACAACAAAATGCGACGTCTACAAGAGAGAGCAGCCAAAGCCTAGCACATTTAACAATGATGTCAAAGAAGGAAAAATCAGAGACATCAACCAATGCAGGAGCATATCCGGTAAGCATATCTTACCCGATTTGTCAATGTTTGGTCATTTTTTAGTCTATGAGCCTCATCACATATGAGGAGTTCACAGGATTCACTGTGGCTAAATTTTGATGAATGCATCCGGAATGTCTCATATGAAATAATAAGAACCTGCGCAAGGGAATTTGAATTTAGTGAAAATATCCTAAGACATGAAAACTGAATAACAAATTTACCTGTAGAGAACTATGGGGACTTGTGAAACGATCAATTCCTGAAATGACATCATCTCGGGTGCTTTCACAAAGAGCAATAAGCTGGATTCTCTCTCCCAGCCACTTACTAATTTCTGCTTCCCAATTACTCACAAGACTAGTGGGAGTGACAATGATGGCTTTCTTAACCATTGGCTTTCCATCAAATCCTTGACGGAGCAGTGTGTACAGTAAAGTGATTGACTGTAACGTCTTTCCTAAACTGCAAAGGTACAACAAAAAACACAAATTTTAAGATGTATCTGAACAAATAGGACATAGAACAATGTCAAGACACACGAAGCAACATCATTGCAAAGCTAAGATATTTACCCCATGTCATCAGCCAGAATGCATCCATTTATGCTGGCATTACCGGATAAACCTGAAACACATTCAAACATAAACTGGACACCTTCCCTGCATGAATAAATGAGAAACACTTCATTAGTTTTATGTAAGGTAAGAAAATGGTTTCTGGAATACTGCAGCGAGTTTTCATGCCACAGACTCTTCTTATTTCTGATCAGTCCTCTAAAACTTCACTTACACGAGCGTGCAACACACACACCTAGCTTGTGAACATATTAAAGTCTTCTGACAACAAGTGATATTCATCAACCAATTCCAGATGTCTTTCAAGAGCATTACCTTTGATGGGGTCGAAGGAAACGCACAAGCAATGGATCCACTTCGATCAACACTGCATTACCAGATGCAACCTCCGAATCTTCAGGCTGCCACAGCACCAGAGGTTCAACCCCAGGCGGCAGCTCCACCTTTTCATCCTCCACATCCTTCTCAGCAGCACTCGGTAACCAATTGAGCCGGTTAGTTACTTCCATCAAAGCAGGGCTCGAAGAACCCCATGGTACAAATCTTTTACGGGCTGAAAGGCGACGGTGAAGCTTTCCGTTCCTATCACCATATCCATCAGTGCAGGGAGGTTTGAAGGGTTTCCGACACACGGCAGCCCCTTCGGTCACCGAAAGCACTCTCGGTAACAGCGCCTGCCTTCTCACGACGAGGTTGCCTCTGATACACAAAATTAAAAATGGCAGAAACCTATCATATCAAACACGAAATAAAACCGAACTAAAATCCAGCCAGATCAACAGGCAGAAGAGAAGGTAAAACTAAAATCCAGCAAAACCCCCGCCAAACAATTCTACAGCCGATTCCTCGGTCGCCATACAATCCATAAAGCATAGGCAAATCGAAATAAGTTCATCAGCTACCATAACTTCGGGGCAAATCGATCGCGTCAGCTATCCCGAAGAAAACCTCCATTTCAGAGCGTTCCCCTCCACCATTTCGTCAATATAGTGCAGAAACGGAACAGGGATCGGAAAATAGGAAATCACCTCACGAGAGCGTCGATGTTCTTCGACTTCCGGCACTCGTCGCCGCCGGCCGGTACGGAGGATCCTCTAGATCTACGGTCGCGACCTGCCCTAGCTCCTCCCTCGACGGCGGCTTCTTCTTCTTCGTCCTCTTCATCGTCGTCGCTTCCGTCTCCTCCTCCTCCTCCTCCTCCTCCTTCGCTGTCTTCTTCTTCTTCTTCGTCGGTCGGAAGGTACGAATCGGAACCGCCGGAGAGAACTTCCTCGTCGTCGTCCATGGATGACTCTCTCTCTCTCTCTCTCTCTCTCTCTCTCTCAGAGACAGTCAACAGGAGCACGACGGAGCACCGCCGATGGAAGACACCAGGATGGCGGCAAAACGAAGGCGGGCTTCAATTTTCAGGGGAAATGTCGTTTTTGCCCTTTCCAACATGGTCTTTGCCTTTGGGTGTATAAGATCGCTATGTATTTAATCTTAGGGGCTGTGATTTTAACTTCTGAGGATGGGCCGATTCTCGCCTTGAAATTTAGAGCCGGACCAAAAAGGTCGGTCTTTAATTTGTGGAATTGGGAATTGGCCTACCAAATTGACTGGTCCCATTGTCGGATGGTTCCAAAAATTGACTGCAAATCTTGTTGTATAATCTAAACTACTACATGAGTGATGTGGATAGAACAAGCTTGTGATGAGCTAAACTTGATGATCATCTCCACGAACAAAGCTAGAATGATCATCATGGAACATGAATGAGAGGCATTGAGCCATGAGGGTGAGCGTGCCTAAGTTTGAGTGATTAAAGAATGCAAATTAGGATTTTAGAAATTTAGAATAATAAGGATTAAAAAAAATCAATCCAATCTAGATGATTAGGGTGGGTGGATCTACACTTGAAATCGGAAACCAAACCAATATTCATCTATTTCAAATTTTAAGAATTGGGAATCATCTAGAAATGATCGGTTTTGTTCAATTCTTTTGCTCACCCCTACTTACCACACACCCGGCCGTGGCTCGGGATGTCATTACCAATGCCGTCGAGAGCAAGAGGTCGACAACTCCGACCACAACAGCGACGGGCTTGGTGTTGAGAAGTGAACCGCATTATTAAAGCCTTGGCATGTTGTCATCGAATAAGCGAGCCACATTAGGAATAGTGCTCGTATTATCTAAGTAATGCACAGAGTTGCAATATCTCTAATGGAGGCACTACATTGATCGAGTCGTATTTTGAATGTTTAGGCATTTGATTGAAACAAAAAGGATGAATTAGGACTTTGTTTGTTTCTCGAAAAAAAATAATTTGAAAAATATTTTCTAAAAAATGATCGGTTATATTTCTTAAAATAATTAATCAATAAAAAAATATTTTCACCACCTAGAACAATTTATGCTTTAAATCGTTTCATGAATAATAATAAAATTTCCTTTCTTAATTTTTATAAGTAATACGAGCGATGATCAAGATTATGCGAAATAAAAAGAGAGGGTCAAGAGGAGCACTTGTCACTCTTTCTAGACATATTTAGAAGCTAGATCCATGAGATTGGAGCTGGTACTTGAGTAATGGCAAGCCTTGCATTGTGAATCTTCATCAACAAGAACCCCCCTTGTCAATCCCAAGATCGTAATTCTTGCATTTTTGGATTGCGCCTAGGCCGACCGTTTGTTCTTGGTCTTGGAAGAAACTCTATGGCCTGCGTGAATTGATTCAGAGGTATTTTGCCTGGAACATTGGTAATGAGTTATCGACTTCTTTCTGGTTTGATACCTGGCACCCTCGTGGCCCATTCAACAAGTTATTCTCGGATCGTGACATATATTACTCTCGTATCCCTCGGAATGCTTATGTTGCTACTGGTATTGCTGCCCTATCTATCCCGTCTAATGTAGCTGTTGCTATCCATACTTGGGTTGATCCTCTCCCCAGCCTCAACAGCCAGGATGACTGTCTGGTGTGGCTTGGCCACTCTTCAGGTAAGTTCTCTACTGCTTCTGCATGGACTATGCTTCGAGCTAGAGGCTCCTTGGTTAACTGGTCTCGATTTGTCTGGAGCTCCACTCTTCCCCCGCGTTATCGGACCCATCTATGGCTGATCACTGAATAGATTGCCAACCCGGTCTTGCTTCTATCGTATGGGAGGATCCCGGATGTTTCCTATGCCTTCTGCTCAAGTAGGCCAGATTCAATCGACCACTTATACTTTGGTTGCTCAATTACGGGTAGATTGGCCTCTTTTTGGGCTTCTAAATGTAATTTGAGTTGGCGAAATGGTCCTTGGAAAGAGAATCTACGGTGGATGATCAGCCATCTCTCGGACTCGTGCTTCCACCATTCCATTGCTCGCTTTGCATTTGCTGCCCTGTGCTACCTTATATGGAAGGAGCGAAATAACATAATCTTTCAGAATCAAAGCCTATTCCTGCCCGCTCTCAAAGATCGTCTTCGGAAAGCTGTCAAAGATAGAGCCTCCACATTCTCAAGAGTTCCGGATAACCCGTGTAACCGAAGACTCCAAATGTGCTGGGAAATCCACCTTGCAATCTTTGAGTAACGTCTCCATACTGGCCTGTCATCCTTGCGCTGTGAGATGTTGCTGTTGTTGAATATGCGTCCTACTCTCCCTTCGCAAGGCTGGTCTACCTCTGTTTCGCTTGTTGCCGAGATATTCCCCTCCGCAGCTCCTTGGCTTGGCGTCTGTGGTTCCCGGGCTCTTGGTGTTTGCCTGGTCCTTTTATGTTGGCCGTCGTGTTTGGCCTTTTGCAGCTTTTGTTGCTGTTGTTTCTTATTTGGCTTTTCAGCCCCCGCCTCCCATCCACTCAGTCTGACGCCTGTGTCATTTTGAGTGCATGATTGGAGTCGCCTGTCTGTTTTGCCTCTTTGTAACTCCTTGTTTCTTTAGCTATAATATTCTTACCTCTTACCAAAAAAAAAAAAAAAAAATCAACAAATACCACATAAATAATTCTACGGACTTGAAGTTGATCACCAAAAAATTTCGGAATAGTTATTTAAAAAATCTTAAACCTATTACATAATAGCTAATTCAAAGCTAGCCATTTCTCTTAGAATGGTGAGGGTTCACATCATCGATTTTTAGTTAAAATCGGTTGAGATGACTAGATTTATTAATCATAAAAAAAATTTAGCGTGAAATTAGCACAATCGAAAAGTTTAGAATTGAATATAGTGCCATACGATAGGTTTACAACTGTATAGATGATTTCTCCAAAAAGCACCTACTACGGGGATAAAATATTGCATGATCACATCCTAAATCGAACTGACGCTCCTTGAAATCGCCCCTGCTGGAGCCACCCGGGAGCAGCACCGTCGATCAATTAACAACCTCCATCGGTGCGCAAAGTTAACGGAGAAATTCGCAAACGTCACGAGATGGCCAGCTTCGAAGAGTCTTATTTTTACATTAGTAGATGTAGAAACGATTTCCACAGAGCGACAACAGTTATTTGCAGAGCCCATGACACTAAGAGCGAACATTTGCACAAGGACTATTACAACACAAGCGTTCGTTCTCCCCTTTAGTTAGATTTCAGCGTCCGAGTCATCATGGTCATGAACTCGTCCATGTCCACTGCGCCGTCCCCATCCCGGTCGACCGCCCTCACCATCTTCCGGCAATCCTCAATGCTGCACCTCTCGCCGAGGCTCCCTAGGACCTTCAGAACCTCGTCGGCCGTGATTTTGCCGTCGCCATTGAGATCGAACGTGGAAAACGCGCTCTGGATGTCCTTGGTCTTTATCCCGCCTTCTTTCTTCTGTGCTTCCATGAACTCTTTGAAATCGATGAACCCATCTCCGTCCAGATCAGCCACCCGGAATATCTGCGGGACTTCCTCGATCCGGTTCTCCTTGTCGATGGCTCGTAGGACTGCTTTGTACTCCTGCTGAGAGATCTTGCCATCCTTATTGGAGTCGAACTTGTCGAAGACACGCTTCATCTCGTCGGCATTCGGTTGGTAGGTAGGCAAGAGACCAGAATTCTGTCTGGACCGTGAAGAGAAGAGCCGGGATGGCCCTCGCAGGATCTTCTTCTTGGAAAGTTTGTACTGCAAATCAAGATAATTGAAAGTTGACATTTTCCAGGATGCAAAATTTACAAAACTTTTAAGGAAACAGTAAAACAAGCTTGGTGTTTATAGCAATGAATTGACGACAGATACATGCGTCTCTGGGTTGTTCCGAATCTAAAGTGGGCATAACTTTGCTTTCATTCCATGTGCGCATGTTACAGGTACCTTGTACTGATACCATCGGATAAACATTCCCGATCTCTCAACTTGCATAACAATTTAGGTCAAGAATAAAGCATAGATTCCAAAACTACAAAGCAAGACGCGGAGAGACAAAAGCAGTGGTCACCCCGCGCAGAGCACAAACAAAAGAGAGAGAAAAGAATATATTCCTTTCAATAGCCGTGCAGTATCCTCTTTCGGGACTTCCAATCAACACTATTGCAGAGATGTTGCCTACGTTCTCTCCATATTATACCTCGAGATTATTGTATTACAAGAATCCTCTTCTAATCTACACAAAAAAAACGGCACGGATGTGTGGTTGGAAAATCGCTTGATTTGCAGAAAAATGGCAGAAGAAGAGAGCAATGAATCCAGGAGATGCTAATCCGGATAGGTGTTGCTCAAGGCGGCTTTCCATTGTCCAAATCTTCCATTACTTCAATATCCTTGCGAGCTGTTATCTTCTGCACATACCCTGCAGCAAGAACTCGTCAAGATGAAGCCTTGGAGGTGCTCACATCGTATATTGATGGCAAACAAGAACCAGCAAGATGCAAATTCCCGCATTTAATTGCTGACCTCACACGCTAAAACACCTCCTCAGTGGTAATTATCTGGAGTAATCAACATACTTCACAGTTATCACATCCACGAACAAAAAAAGCACAGAAAAATTTAAAGCTTTTTACAGCTAAAGCAACCCGCAGATTTACACAACATGCGGCTGAGTGGCCTTTAAAGGGAAAAAAACAGAAATATGCAGCCGAAACAGACAGCGGTAAAGAAGTATCAGAAATAGTCGAAGGGTCAATACATTTTCTCTAATATGAAAGGCTTACACCATCCTCAGAGTACCGTACTGCACTTACTATATTCTGAAACGGTTCAAATAACAATTATACTAATACCATAGGCACATAGTTGCAACCAGTTAAAGAAGACTCATAGACATAAACACATCTTGAGAGTGGATCTCCAGTTTAATTTCCTTGAAATAGAAAACAAGCCTTAAGAGCTCTAGATATGGATTATCTAGCTCATTCTCTCCAAAGGAGAGAGAAAGAAAGTATTCTAGACTCTTACTATGCCCATGCTATGAGCTTGAGTTACTCAGCTTTAACCAGATCAAAATAAGCTCTGCAATATAGGCTTCACTTCTTGGCCCCAACTGATCTATTGTGTGAACTGAATCAGAAGAGCAGCCTCTGACCAGCCCAGAACACATATGATGCAGACACATAGGACAGAGCCTGCATCACACTCAACTTGCTTTCACAAGTAAGAGAAAATTGTTAAGAAGCTTTAACCTCATGACTCACACAATAGCAAATAAACAAAGTGTCAACCCCAACACATCCGATAAGTCATTTTCTAAGGCTCTGATTGGGAAAACAGTGAACGAGGGGCCAATGGAAGTAGATGCCAAGTTTGGAATACGTCTAAATTTCCGTGAGAGAGATGACAGAAAATTTTTCATCAAAATTTATACCCGATTCATTTGATAAGTTGTTCACCAAGGCTTTGTTTGGAAAACTAATGAAAGGGGGGAGAAAGGAAGTGGGTATGAAGTTTGCATATTTGTAAATTTCAGTAGAGAGATATAGAGGGAAAATTTAAATCTATGCATATTTCAATCCCCCATTCCCCCAATTTTCTCCACCTCCTAACTTCCCAAACAAAGCATAATGCAACATTTTAGAATTTGCTGTTGTTTACAGGAAATGAAACTATCAGTGAACATTAACATATAATTGTTAAGACATCAAATTGTGTGAGCATGCACTTGTGAGTACAAAATAAGATAGTCCAAGACAGAAAGAACTCGTGCATTGAGGTTGTCCAACTATATGATACGAATTTCTCAACAGGAAATAATAGTGCCAGAAATCATATCACACTTGAAAAACTATTGACCTCATGCAGCAGCTGTGTATCTTAAGCTTATGACCAGATACAGCAATATGAACAGAAGACTCCTCTATCCAAAGATCCATATTGGTACCATATTTATCTATAAGTTAACATCATAATGCTTCTACATATTTCGAGCAGCCTTCATATCACAAACAAAAAAGTGACATCTCATCATATTCCTTCAAAAAGTCCTTTAGTGATGTTAACATGCCCCTACAATGGAAGATTTGCTTAGCTTCTCATAATGGAACTGCTTTAAGTCCATTTCAAAGATGCAAAACAGGAAAAAGAATCTCTTCTAATAAACAGAATAAGAACAAATAATCCTGGATAAAATTAGCATAATGCGTAGCACAATATCTCATTAAGATAATCCAATGGCTTAGGAAAAAAGGAGAAAATAAAGAACAATGTGCAACATCTAAGTGAGAATTAGAAGCATGGCTAGCAAAAAGATGAGTAGACATTCTTTTCTCTAGGATGGGCTTATTGCCTCGTTATGCTTCTATCCTTGAATCTTGTGATCAGAGAGAATAAAGTTTTGCACAGGTAAAACTAGTTTTCAACAAAAGCATAATAGGTAGAGCAAGAGCCCAATTTACTAAGGGGGCAAAGTTGTACCAATTCCAAGGCAGGGTACACATTTGCAGATAGTTTCCCTCCCTCTTTTGTTATAGTAGCTGACGAGCCCCGTACCTTGGCAACTTCGACATTTCCCAGTCCACTCATAAACCACTTCCTTGCAATCCTACAATTTTCAACACCCAAGACAAAAAATCCACTTCAACTGAGTCACTCTAAATCGCTTACATGAGAATGTCGTAAATTTAGAAAGAAATGAGATGGCTGCACAAGTCATCCAGATGAAAATGCTTGATTGCAAATTTCCAGTAACACGCGACAGCTAAAAGCATCATGAGCAGAGATGGTTGGCTCAAAATTCATTCTCAGTTTCAAGTATCAAATTAAAGATCTTTAGCTAAAGAATGGTGCAAAATTAAGTCACTGCATCTGTCACCACGAATCACACCAGACAGCGTGACATATTTGTGTTCTTCATTATTCTTCGCTATCACTTTGCTGCTTTGAAAGTAATAATTTGACAAGCAAGACTACGGTTCTCTAAGAACAAAGACCAGCAAAATGCACCAGAAACCACAAACGGTGCATTGAAACCATAATTCCTTCGAAATCCTACAGGCGAGTTCTCCCGATACTCAATTCTCCTATCATAAAAGGCCACGGCAGAGCTAAATTTTTCCTCACTTAGTCCAGTAGGACATAATCATTTTCCATCTTCATCAAAACGAAACTTCGAATCTGCAGCGACCTCCGAAGTGCAATTCAACATACCAGCGAGGGTAAGAAGCTACATTAAGCGCATAGAGAGAGAGAGAGAGAGAGAGAGAGAGAGAGAGAGAGAGAGAGAGAGAGAGTACCGACCTCAACTACAGGATCGCAGCGGAGTCGCTTGTCGATTACCTCCGGGGACACCGGCGACGTATTCGGGTACGTCATTGGGAGCGGGAGAGGCTCGCCGTCGTCCGTCAAGTAGCTCTCCCTGTCCCGCGACCACCTCTTCTCCCTCGCATTCGCCTTCACCCCGCCGGTGCCGCCGCCGCCCCGCCGCGCCACCGCCGGGGCGTCCGCCACCGCGCCGCCGTCGAAGTTCGGCCCGACCCTCGCCGCGTCCCCGGCGGAGGCGGAGACGGAGGCGGCCGGGAACTGGAGCCACCTCGGGAACGCGGGGCCGGCGGGGACGTCGCCGGCGCCGGCGGCGCGGCAGGCGAGGGAGGGGCGGGCGGCTAGGAGATGGGAGGGCTTGGGGAGGGCGAAGGCGGAGCTAGGGCTGATGGGGAACATCGGGTCAACGCATTGACCGGTCTTGGCGGATTGCCGGCGGTTATTCCTTCGGGCCGAGAGAGAATGGGTCGGTGTGGATTTTGCAGAGAGAGAGAGAGGGGACGAAGATGGAAGGTGAGAAACCGAGGGAGGAGCATAGCAGTACCAAAACTAGAAGGGTTGAATATCTTCTTCCACGCGTATCAAATGACAATTATCCAAATTATTATTTATGATTGATATTATGAAAAATCTCAAATTGAAATAATTGTTATAAATTTATCAAAAATTATTATTATTATTATTATTATTATTATTTTGGTAAAATGTAAGAATATCTTGAGCTTCGAACCAAATTTACAAAAGTTCGGCGCCAAAAACTTATCTTCAAAGAGACAGCACACACGTCAGAATGAGTTAAAGGAAGCCAAAATAAAACAGAAGATCGCAAACAATGCGGACCAAAACAAGCATAGAACAACCTAAACAATAGGCAAAAGGAACCTAGTAAGAAACAGCACTAGGCATCACAAGGGCGAATGGACACCACTGCCCAGGCCGCATCCGCCAACAACAAAAGTGAAGAGCCACCAAGGAGATAGCCGCACGTGGGAAGAGCAGCCATTTGGCAATCAAAGACAAGCTAGGACCCTACGGAAGCAGGAGAGTTGCCGGCAAAGAAGATAATCGGATCGATACCCCAGCTACGCTTCAACCTCATGTTTCTAAAAGTATCGTCCACATTCCTGAAAGTGATGGCCTTATTTCTTGTGGCACCCCAAACCACCTTAGGTCGCCACAGGCACCTAATGGAACACTAGATACATCTCCTAGTAGAAGCGTCGTAGTTCATAGACTTTTTTTTTTTTTTTGAAAACGGTCCCAGCGCGACTCATTAACGGGAGCAAAATTTAAATTTCGCCATCTCTCCCTCCAACAACCATGATACAATTGCACAACACTAAACATCATAAGAAAAGATAGAGCCTAGACACTTATTTATATATTTTCATGATGGATTTTCTTGGGTTGGTACATCAAAAGAAAGGCCAAGATTTTTAGCTACACTCGGCCAACACCCCAAAAAGAAACACTCGACCCACTATGTCTATTGTGCAAGATCTCCCATCAACTAGTGTCGGCTATCATCCCAAAAAGTTGCAACTCCTACTTCTCATGCACGGGCCCTCACACCCATCCCGGTGCATCAGGCGGTGGTGGCGGCAACATCCACCGCATTGCTCCATCTCGTCGAACGTGAACCGATATGAAATCCTGAATGACAGGGCCCTCAGACAGGCCTACATCGTACATCACTATCGCACGAACTCGAATAAATGTCAGTCCAGGAATGGTGGGACAGTCGATCTCCACACACTCGACCTCTACATCTGAGGGAAGACCGTAAAAGATGCCTCGCGTGACAGCAGGGAGCGGTATCCTGCTAATCTAAAATATTGGTCCCCGAAGGGGTGAGTACAGCCACTCAACAGGTAAAAGATCCAATAACCACTCAATGCATCATGCCACACAATCATCACAATCATAGCATCACATGTCATTAAGGCATCCATGCACCACTTACCTTGGTATCATGCACATGTCATCATACCTCATGTACATACATCATCATATAGTCATTACCATCATACCATATACTTACCATCATCATGTCACATGTATCATCATCTTTACCATGCATCCATGCATATAGCATCATCATTATATCACATGTACCATCATCATTGCCATGCATCCACGCATATAGCATCATCATCATATCATATATGCATGTCATCATGCCATAAGTGATCATCATCATATCATATCATATATGCATGATTCAATTTCCACTTTTAACTTTCAATTCGATCACCACATCATTCTTTCCCGGGATCAATAATTGCATCCCATACTTTATCACTCGCACCCCAACCTGGCATCACGAGAAAAACCTCCGGTACACACCACCGGGCATTCGGCATCCCCACATTCCGAGCATCTCGCATCCCAACTGGCATCACGAGGCATCCCCTCGGGCAAAAACCTCCAAGGCTTCCGGCACCCAACCATTCCGGGCATCTCGAAACTCCCGAGGACATCCGGCCATGTATCTCAATACAATCCGGGCATTCGGCACCCCCCATCCCGGGCATCCTGACACTCCCAGGGCATTATCATCCGCCTCCAACAGTTTCATCATTTATCGTAATTTATGTTCACCCATTTATGTCTCAACTCAGCATGGCATATGATGTAATGGCAAACAAGATCACTTTCATCCTTTTAATTTTTATACGCATTTCCAATCATCATCATACATGCAGCAAGATACAATTACTAGAGACAATATGATCCATGGAATCCATACAACTTAGAATAGTTCATAATACATGCCTTTTTGAAACTTACTAAATTCCAGATTGCACAATTTTTGGAAAACATTTAAATTAAATATTTATATGACCCTCAAAAATCACAAAATCGGAGCATGCACTAGATAAGACATAGAGGTAAAAATTTTATGAAGAATACATGCCCAAAAGAGCTTCACACATTGCAACATGCAAGAATTCGGACAAAGTCAGATTGCACAGTTTTTGAAATATTTCGATTAAAATATCCTAATGACCTCCAAAAATTATGAAATTTTTCCAGGTTATATTCAAGACACTAAAGTATATTTTTCATGAAGACATCTAGGCCAGATTCGTTCTAGATAATTTTCTATAGTCATCCGAAGCTTCTGATTCTAGCACCGAAACGTCCAGTGTAGTTATCTCCGAAATATCGAGTTTTCACCCACTTATTCTTCTGCGTTTCCTCTGAAATTTGGATATGTTTTACTTCAAGAGGTCCCCTAAAAATTTTATTAGGAAATCTAAGCCAAATTTCCAAAGAATATTCACCATATGGGTCCATGAAGTTTCGGGTGTCCAGTACCGTGTTTCCAGATTTACCGTCTTCAAGAGTAAGTCGATTCACTAGGCTACACTTGCTCAATTTACTTCAAATTTGAGTATGTTAGTCTTAGGATGTTCTCTACAAGTTTTATGAAGAAGTCGAAGTGAGATTCTCGGTAAAAATCAACATGCAACCCACAAACTACCAAAAAGGTCAGCAAAGCAGTTCCAGATCTAGGGTCTTCGTAGGAAGAGGGTTTGACCCCTTAAATCTCCACCATTTTGTACCAAATTTTAGTATGTTGTAGTTTAAGATGTTGGCTACAAATTTCACGGGGTAATCAAATTCAAAATCGAACTCGAAACATGCATGCAAGCCTCCACAAGTTTCTGGGTCAGGCGGTTTACACGAGATCAGCAAGCATTTTCAAGAACAAACCACATTAGCTTCGGTTTCTTGCCTCTAAACATCCTAGATTTCAACCACACATGCAAGACATACATGCAAGAGTATAAAGTGGATCCTAACTTGCCTCTAAGGTCAAGAGAACAACGGCACACGGGCGGCAATATAGGCGGCAACGGGCGGACGAACGGCGAGCAGCTCCTTCTCCTCCTCTCTCGGCCTCACTCTCTCTCGCACAACTCTCTCTCTGTCTTTGGCTTGGACGGTGGCCCTCAACCGGCCACTCTCTCTCTTCCTCTCCCTTTTATTTCCCCAAAACTCCATCATTGGCAATGATTATTTGCCTCCCCCAATGGCCAATGCATGTAATCCTCTCCTTGCCACTTGGCAAAGCCCATGCAAAGTGGGCTTGGGCTTGGATTGGGCCGGCCACTCTTCTCCGCCCTCATGGTCGACGGTCACTCTCCCTTGGGCTTCAATGGGCCGGCCATTCGGTCCACCAAGAGCTCAAGCCATTGGGCCTAAGGCCCAACCTAATTAAACCCACAATTTCACTTTCAATTATTCATCTTTAATTATTTCTTTTATAGGTTTCAAATTTTAAATTTCACATGGCCAAGAATAACTCATTCTTATTAATTTATCCTATATTGCTAATTTAAAAACTCATGAACACAAGCACATATTACTTAGTCTTAAGAGAAAACTAATGGCTAAAGCATAAACCATAGGTAATTTCATTACCTAATTATGGGCTTTAATACACCTTAGAGCTTGTCTTTAATTTTTGGGATGCCACATATCTGACGACTTTAAAAAGATGATTCTTCACCGTTGGAATGTCTAAGTTATGCTACCTAAAGAGGATGTTGTTCATGTGCTTCCAAATAAAATAACATAAAGCACCAAAAGAGAACCGGGCAATGCACTTATAGAAGTCTTTGCTCGCAAGAAAGGAAACAGCCCAATTGAGATTCTCATCCAATGATCTATTCCACCATGAAAGATTGCATCTCGCGGCTCAAAAGAAAGCGATGCCAGCAGTGATGCGACATCTGAAAAATAGGTGATCAATAGAATTTGGCATCTCATTGCAAAAAGGACACAAGGCGCTATCTATCCTACCATAAGATAATAACAGAGCTTGGGTGGGAAGTCTACATTTGGCAATAAGCCATAGGTTTACTTGGTACCTTAGAGCGATTGATTTGTTCCAGATGAACGCATGCCAGAAGACCTGAGCCTTCTTCCTCCTAATGATCTCCCAAGGCAAAGCCACCATGAATAGCTCAGAAGTATTCCCTTCCAGCTAAAACGATATGAGTTTTGGCCAAGGACCGGAAGGGGAAGCTCTTAAGAATCCAAGACCATCTTTATTGTCAAGCCATGGTTGTTGAACAGGTCCGTCATTGTTGCCTGCCTAGAAAGGCCAGAGCCATAAATGGCTGAATCCGAAAAATGCAAGTTCAAGGGAATACTGGGGTGCCAATTATCAAACCAAAGAGATATCGATTGGTCATCCCCAATCCTCCAGTAGAAGGAGTTTCGAAATTCAGTCCTGAGTTGGAGGATCTTCTTCTAAGCCCACGAGTAGAAGGTCGACTTGTTGGCCACCCAGAAGTTCGTCCTTTCTAAAAAGGTCAAGTGAACCCATTTGCACCATAATGATTCCTTATTCGAAAACATAAGCCAAATATGTTTTAGCATGGCGACCTTGTTATAATCATGAAGCCTTCAGATGCTAAGGCCCCTCCTCCTCTTTTGGGCATCAAACATCCTCCTAGGACACCTTCGCGCCCCCTCTACCCTACTCCGGCCCTTTCCATAGAAACTGTTTGAGGATTTGTTCAATTTGATCCAACACAGCTATAGGTAAAATGAAGACACTAGCTCAGTAATGCTTGGATGGTATGAAGCATTGTGATCAATTGCAGACGACTAGCAAATGATTGAAAGCGATAAGTCCAAGATTGAACCCTCGCTGTGATGTGGTTGACAAGAGCGCAACAATCCGCCTTACTAAGCCTGGAGGTGATGATGGGGACCCCGAGGTACTGAATCAGTAGGCTCCCTTCTTGAAAACCAAAGGCAATGAGTTCCTTAAGGAAGGCGATCCTCCTATAAGGTAGATCTCACTCTTGTACCAGTCCACTTTGAGAATATTTGGAGACCTTCCTTGAATAGCTCCACTGAAGGCAAATCGGCTTCATAGAAAAGGAAGACGTCATCCGCAAAGAATAAGTGTGAGAGGCTTGTCGCTCTGTATCTCCAAAAATATTTGAAATCGGGCATCGAAGAGTGGATAAAAAGAATACCAGATAATACCTCAATGACCAGAGTAAACAAACAGGGAGATAATAGATCCCCTTAACGAAGTCCACGACCACTAGCAAAGAAGCCATGTAATTCCATATTCAAGGCAACGAAAAATTTAGGAGTGCTCACACAAGCCATAATGAGCCGAGTCATATGATCAAGAAATCCGAAGGCTAGAAGAGTAGTCTCAAAGAACTCCTAGTCGACTGTGTTGTAGGCTTTCCTGAAATCCACTTTGACTGCACATTTAGGTGAGTAGGGATGGAGGTGAAAACCAAAGAAGAGATCCTGAGCCAGAAGGATATTATCCTTGATCCGCCGGCCTTTAACAAATGCACTTTGGAAATGCCCAATGACATCCTAAAGAACTGCTGCAATCCGATTGGCCATAAATTTAGTGATGCATTTGTAGATGGTATTACAATAGGTGATGGGCTTGTAGTCATCCACATAAGTCGCATTTGGGCTTTTTGGTACTATGACCAAAATGGTATTGTTAATCTCCTTTAAGAGCCTATCTGAGACGAAGAAATCCTTCACCGCCGTTGTGACCAACTGACCAACCATCCACTAGTTATGCTTAAAGAATTCCACCGTGAAACCGTCAGGTCTAGGAGCTTTGCCTCTAGCCAAGGAAAAGAGAGTGTCCCAAAATTCTAAGTTAGAAACGGGTTGAGCAAGGAAGCTAACCTGGTCAGCACTGAGAGGAAGCCGGATAACCTCCTGGATTTCCCGAACCGAGGGTCTTCTATGCACTACCCGTGGCGACAAAAGATTTTGAAAGTGACTGACAAAGTGCTGGTGAACTAGCTCAAGGTCAGTGATTTGGATAGCTGACGCATCCATAACAGAGATGATTCTATTTCTCACTTGTCTCTTATTGACATAATGATGGAAGAATCTAGAGTTGCGGTTGCCCTCCTTAAGCCACTTAATTCTGGACTTTTGCCTGAAAAAAGATTCATTTTTAGAGCGTAAGTTCAAGAAAGTTCGTCACTGACACTTCTCCAACTCTACAAGGGCAACAGAATTCGTGTCTTGCTAAGGTCTGTTGGAGAAATCTTCTTGAAGTGTTTTGAAGTTGACAAAACGTTTCTATCAGTCTAGTCTGAAGGCTTGCAGATTCTGCTATTTAAAGTCTGAAGATCTCCGGATAGCCAGACTCAAGACTCAAAGTCTATCCTCATTGACAATCTCTAATCCGTTGAAGAAAGGTTATCCAGAACTAGATGTTTCGTTAAGGATTTGACCTTATCAACTGGAGAAGATCTCGTGGTTGGAGAAGACATAACGGAGTCCTTTGATTGATCGAAGATTGACTCGATAATTGAAGATTCGGTGATTGCCTAAATATTATTGGAAGGTTCTACTTATGGAAACCGAGATGCTAATTGTATGGGCGAACATGATTGATGGGCTATCAACACGTTCCTTTAATAGCTTGAACAATCTTCCTAATTGATTCCGTCCAATGGGTAGATTGGAGGAATTCCTTTGGTAAGTGACAACGGGTATGATGGCATAAAGGAGTATATAAGGAAGACGGTCTTAGTTGTTCAAGGTGTGCGCTATAGAAGAATTCCAAAGTCTGAAGCTCCTTTTTGTTTAGACAATTCCTTTGAGTGAATACTTGTATACAAAAGAGAGTCTATATTTGTGAGAAATCTTGAGGAGGTGTGGTAGAACATCTACACTTGTGGAATCAAGGCAAAGCTGTGCTGTAACTTCTCTTTGTTCATAGTGGGATCCAGCCAATAGGCTGTCGGTGAAGAAGAGTGGACGTAGGCTTGATATAAGCCGAACCACTATAATCCGCGTGTTCAATTTTCTCTTCTCTCAGTCTTACTTTGATTATCGTTTGTCTCAAATCCATCAACTGTCTAGTATTGTGCAATTGTCAAAGAAAAATCTTTTATATACCTATTCACCCCTCTCTAGGTACTCATACTAGCAATATCAAGGTCAAGCTGTGTGATCCTTAGAGCAACCCTTGCTTCGGAAGTCCTGATAGAGATGTTGAAGCAATATTCTTTGTTGAGAACCTTGAGACAAGCTTTGAGGGATTTGAGCTTACACATCAATCTGAACATTGCCATCCCCTCACCAAGCTCCTCCCAAACTTGACTGACAATTGAATTGAAATCTGGATGATCCATCCAAAAGTCGAAAAACTTGAAAGGTTTCATTCGAGGTACTGGGTTTAACACTTTGACCACCATAGGGGAATGATCAAAGATACCTGGTGCAAGGAAGGAAGCTTCAAAGTAGGAGAAATCCTAGCTCCATTTGGAATTGACTAGGACTCTATTAATCTTTCTTGCCTTCTGCGAAGCTCCAAAAGAGGTAATCCAGGTAAACTGGAATCCAACATACCTCAAGTCATTTAGATTAGCCTGGAGTAAGCATGGTCTAAACTCATCAAAGTTCAGGATCCAATTGTCTGTGCCCCCTAGTCTATTAGACGGGTCCCTGATAGCGTTGAAGTCACCAGCAACTAGCCAAGGCGAATCCTGCTTAACTACACTTTTAGGGATGAGGTTCTTCCAAAGTGGTATCTTGGAAGGGAAAGTGTGCTGTCTATAAACCACCGATATATAACAATCCACACCTGAAGACAGCATCTTAAGATTCCCATGAATCACCTGGGCGTCAATTGATGACACTTCAAAGCTAACAACCGTAGGGTTCTAGCCAATCCATATCCTCCCTCTGGGAGCATAGCTATAAATTGAAATCCAGCACCAATCCCTCAACAAACTCGTAGAGATGGAGGAAAACAGAGCTTTCGGAACTTTAGTCTCCAAAAGACCAACAAAGCAAAGACCATTTGAGGAAACCAAACTTCGGACCTTGGCTTGCCTAATAGGGTTAACAAGACCCTTAATATTCCAAATACCTATGTACGTATGTAATATATACAAATGGAAGAAAGGAGAACAACTTACCTCCGCTTAGGAGGTTTCCAGCGAGAGCCAACCGATGCCACAGGGGTTGTAGCAGGAGGTGGATCAGGGGCAAGATTTAGCAATTTATCCTGCATCATCTCCAATCTTCTAGACGTAGCCCTCGGGGATGGGCAAGGGGAAAGCAAATCCTCATCCGAGCAGCTAGAGAGGCTAGCTGAGACATTTGAATCCGCACCTTGATCTTGCGGTTCCATGGACGGGGCAACGAAAGGCTTGAAATTATCCGCACTAGGACTAGAAAGGGATACCACCACCTTCAAAGGAATACTTAGTCCTTTCCCAAACTTCTAAGAAAAGACAGAATGCACGAGTTTCCTCGAGATAGAAGCTTTCGCCTTTCGGTTAAGCCCCTCATCACCAGAGTTGTTTGGATGGGAGGAGGGACCTTGCTTCAGGAGAATGGACTTCTTTTTTCCTTTGACCCGTTTCCAAGCCTGCTCAAGAACTTCCTGCAGTTCTGCAACAACCGGAGTCCCTAAGATTTTCTCCCGAACTTGCTTGAGCTCTTCGCGGGGGGGTTCACCATTGTCGAGGCAGGACAAGCTCCTGGCCGGACATCGACAAGGAAGGGATGGCCTGGACATGCTGCACAGCTCTGTCGAAGCTGGTATTGGCTGGGGAATCCACACATTTGTGCCCAAAAGAGCCACACCTGCCGCACTCCACCGGCCTCCACGACAACGTCTACGGAATTACACCTTGGTTGGCTTGCATGGATCTCCACGCATACCTAAGCAGAGGAAAATCATCTTCATTTGCTCCGTTCGTTCATCACATATAGGGGCTTACCCACAACACTTGCAATGGCACTTATGGAGGGTGCCAACCAAAGATTGAATGGGAGATTCTTCAACCTAATCCACACCAGGACCGAGGCTTGCTTATCCTATTTAAGCTCCATGAGAGGTCTCCATTGCTGCAAAATAAGGAGCACCTTTGTATTCGTAAGGGAGCCATCCTCAAGGATTTTCCTTTAGAAAATAGGGTCCGAAATGTGGAAATAGAATAATCCTAGGTCATCCACCGAGACTTTAGCAAGTTTCGGGCCCCAAACATGTTTCAAGGATTCCTTTGTGAGCTTGAAAGGAAGTTTCCTCCTTATGTAATATCCAATGAGGCACTCGTGCCACTTGGGATCCATTTGCCTCCAATACTTCCTCCAAAAGATGAACGATCGGCTTGTTATCCACAAAGGTAGGTGGGACATAGGATAAATCATAGCCTTTTGCAGCAAGCCGTACCACACTTGCCCATGAGCGGGCAGGGGTGGCTTTCGAGTCTCCTGGTCACTGAGCAGGAGCCTACGGCCGTTTGGAGGAAGATCGAGCACGGCTACGGCCTCGAGAATGGCTCGAGCGGGCTAAGGGCTTCTGTGGTCCTCTTTGTTTGTCTCTCGGGCCTACAAGGGCTGACTTGAAGGAAATGTCCTAACCTAGATGCATCGAAGGGGGCCTACCATGTGCACGGGAAGAGGGTCTTTGCCCCCTTGAGGTGCTAGCAGCTTGCTGAGCCTCTCGAGGAAGTCTAGACGCACCAGAGGTGGAAGAGGCCATTTCACAAACACCTGATGTGCAGCCTACCCACTACCAAAGAAATACTATTGAAAGGAATGGAACATACCATGCCTGACTTCCATGACACAATGCGAGATAAAAGGCAGGACAAACCAGCACAAAATCAACCTAGCAATTAGCAACAGACATGGCATAATCCAGAAAACTTAGGAACAGTGCACAAAACACTAAGCCGACGAGATATGACCTTGTAGACCAACGGAGGGGAAGCAAATTGGTGGGGAGGAACGACCGGCTGGAACAACCTCATAAGCGAAACACCAGTCCAGCTGATCGGGAACCACGAGTAGGCCTAAGGCGGGAGAGATCTTGACTCGTAGACCAACCTAAAGGAAATATTTTAGTGAAGATGAAGAGGAAGGTTAGAAGGACCTGTCTTCCAAATTTTAGCCCAAACGGACGGCTAGGGAACGAGCAAAACATCAAACAATGAATAGTGCCAGAGACGCCCAGTAGAGAGCACTCGTGTGAACAGTACCTGCGCATGTTAGTCTTTCAAAAATGAATTTTTTAACCATTAAAAACCCAAAATCGAAACTGTTGCGACAAATTTATCCCCCCTCTCTCTAGTTATGTCTTCAATCTTCCCAAATTCCTTATTAGAACAAGTTACGGAATCCCATAATAGGTTTAACTTTGATTCGAGAAAGTTTATCAGGATAATCTTGTGAGATTTTGATTCTCATAGGTTTCTAAACTGAGTTGTATTTTGGTACAAGTAAGTGAGTAGTTCTTTATCATTTCTTGAATTCAAGATTTATCAAGCTCTAATTTATTTCAGGGTTTTCATTTTCAAAATAAGTGAATTCTACATATTATAGTGGGTTCATCCACTTGTGTTTGGTTGGAAGGGATATTCCTTCCAACATGTGTTTGGTTGCACACTTAGAAGTGGGGTGCGCATTCCATCTTATGATGGAATGAGGGAATCAGCATTCCTTTCCTTTTTTCTTAACTAAAAAGTTGGTAAAGAAAAACAATATAAAAAATCTACTTTTGGTATATTTAATTATTAAGTTAAACTAAAAGATATAATTTAAATAAAATAATATTTAATCTACTATGAGAATAATAATTTACGCTAAACCACAAAAAAAAACACATAAACTATGGATCCACTTATTTAAGAATTTGTAATTCATAAAAAATATTATTTTCATAATAAAACCCTTCCTTTCAACGTACTTAGAAGTGGAGTGTGCATTCCATCACTTGATGGGATGGAGCAATCGACATTCCTTTCCTTTTTAAACCAAAAAGTAGGTAAAGAGAAAAAGTATAAAAAAAATAATTGTTGTTTTTTATTATAATTACTAAAATAAAAATATAATTTTAAAATATATATCTAATAGAAAATTTTAATTATAATTTCTTATTAAATAGTATATATGAAATTATAAATTATAAGCAATTATCTATTTTGAAATTGTATTATAAGATATATTTCTTAAATAATTTTTTTTAATTAATGAATAATATGTCTAATATTAAGTAATTGATAATCATAAATTATACTTAATAAATATAAATTATTATACTATTATACTAAGTACAATAATCGATAAAAATAATAATTAATTATTGATAAATATTTATTACTAATGACAAATTATAATAGAAAAATATCAATTTTTATTATTAATGCAAGTAAAATATTAATTAATTTCACCAAAAATATATATTTAGTTCCATTCTAATAATTTTTTTTTCTTACAACCAAACACAAAAGGTCTCATTTCATTTCATTGCAAAAGTTTACAGAATGAATGTACTTGAATCATCATTTTATTCCATTCTCATTCTGTAACATTCATTTCTGTCGTACCAATTGTAATGTAGCACTTTTAATCCTTGTTTGAATTTAGTAACTAAAGCTTAAGCTATCCTTAGAAATTCTTGTAGATCCAAGCTATTGAAAGAAATCAATAATTTATGATAAACTAATAGAGAGTCAAGACTATGTATGCATGAATCGTATATGATTTTGCAATGGTTACTTCTTTGTTGATGTAAGATTTGATGTTTGTTGACGCCTACTTGTGATCTTTTCATAAGATCGTTGCTAATATAACATGAAATATCTATTGTACGATTCCATGTGAATATGCTATGAGTCATTTTATAGATCATGACTATACCTCATGAATATAAACATGATTAAACCATTACAAGAGGATTATGATGACTTTGATGAATGAAGGTGCTAGAAAACATTTTTATGCGTGTCAATGGTAAAATTTTAATTTGAGTAATACAAGGGTAAAAAGGTAAATTCACAGAATTTGAATGCCTCTATGAACAGTGACATTTTATTAATGACTAAGTTAGATTAATCAAAGGAAATGAAACCAAGTAAAAAAATCCAATTTTATAGAACAACGACTAATTTTTATCGTGGTCTCATTATTTAAAGCTAGAAAGTTTATGGGCTGATTACTTATTTATGAACATTTTTATGAATTGTACTTGATTTTCGGACATATAAATCACTAAAAGTACTCAAGATTGAATAAATCAGCGAATCAATAAATTAAGGGGCTATTTTATAATTTTATCTTAATACGGGACTCATATTTCATATAAATAAGAAGTTCATGGAGGTTGGATAGCTTGAAATAGCTCTAACTAATAAATTTGTAATAGCGGGTGAGATTGAGAGAAGGTTCTTTGGTAATGATGGTGAAATCCAAAAATTTAAGGGACTTATTAGCAACTTTAGAAATTTGGACCTATTGGAATATATTATGCGGAAATGACAAGATCTTGCAATTTACACACAAACTCCAGAGAAATAAACGAGAAATAATAAAGATATCATAAATTTACATGGTTCGGTTCGAATATCGGTACCTACGTTCACAGGGAGACTAACGGCAAATAATCAACTATAATCGGAATATCATAATTTACAATCGCTCACATGCTTTCGAGTGTTTCCCACTTAAATTTAAGTTGAAATTCAAAGTGTTTATAAATAAATAATTCACTTGGACATAAACTCACTGCACAAAATTACCGTGCGTTCAAACTCAAAGTAAAATGCGTTATGTACGCCAAAATCAAGAACTCCAACGTTCATCTTTGGTCTGCATATGTACGACTTCGCGTTCTTGTTCAAGACTTTGCACGTCAAGTCTTGCGGCTCTCTAGTCTTGCAGCTCCACACGTTTTTTTCTTCGTGCGACTTCTGAAAACTTGCAGCTACTCTTAAATGCGGCTCCTTAAGTTGATAAAAGAAACCTAGCCTTTTTATATTGTGTGCCCAAAGTCAAAACTTTGACTTTAGGCCCCATCACGGGTTCTTTTCTTCAACATGGATTCACTCCTTTACATATGAGGGGAAGAAAACCTTCATTTTTCTTTCTTTTTCTTTTATCTCATATATTTCATTTTTTGTAAACCTTCAAGGAGTCCAACGAAGCTTCTTCGGTAGATTGAAAACATCCAAAATCCAAAAAGAATTTTGAATTTCTTTTCTTATATATAATTTTGAGTATTATCTTCATTAAAAAAAATATCTCCACGATCAAATAATAAAAACTTTATCCAAGCGGATCACATTTTGCAAATGTTCAAACTCAAGATATAATTTAACAAGACCCTTTGGACAAGACTACAATTGCTCTCGAAATCAAGTGTCTGGTTAGTGGTGGGCTATGTTTAAAAGCGCGATATCAATCCTATTAGCTTTAATTGCTAAAAGTGATTAGAATGTACTGTCTATGGATGCATTATGATAATGAGAGGTCCATGTTAATCTTATGGTGACACGTACATGGCGATATTAATGTTGTTATGCTTGCATTTGATTAATGTTGAAATTTTTGTTATAATAAAAAGAGATGATTGTTAGATATGAAACGAAATAATTATTGACATTATAAGAAGTGATGATGGATCATGAAAAGACTATGGTTAATCATATAAAGTGGTGATGGTAGAGATAAGTAGAGGTGTGCAAAGAAACTGGGAATCGCCTAGATCACTCAGACTAGTTTGGAACCAGTGGTTCTCGTATGGACCGATCCGGTTCTCGATTCCAATTTGCCAGAACTATTGAGTATTGGTCCAGTTCTTGGTTTCAAGCGTGGAACTGCCTACCTAAACTGGACTAGTATATATATTTTTAAAAAGAAATTTCAACTCAATTAGTTAATTATTTTGTAATTTTTCAACCAATGTATGTGTACATATATATATATATATATATATTTTGTAGTATTTGACATTATTGACTCATTTTGTCTCTTGGATGCCTAATAGGATTAAACTCTCTACTTTTTGTTCATTCTAATAATTCATTTACTTGTTTTCTTAGTCAAAACAAAATAAACAACCAAAGAAGATGGAGGAGATCATTAGAGATGGTTAGTGCTGAACAAGCTCTAATGTTTAATGTACAAACTAGATTTCCCATGCTATTAATTGATGGATGCAATTATGGTGGGATGGGGGTTGGTTTCATGAAGCCACATGGGATTCAGACCGGATCGGCAGTTCGATTCTCGGGTGAATCCATAGAACCAATGGACGATTCCTAATTTCAACTTTTTGGAACCAATCCTTAGTAGGTGGTTCTCTATTTCAAGGTGGGAATTGCCTACCCGAACCATACTCACCTCTAGGTTCAAGAAATGTCTTATTTATTTATTTTTATTTTTTGCCGAAGAAATGTCTTATTTGAATGTCTGTAAATAGCATCAAATTATACATTTTTCACCACAACTATTCATAATAATATCAACTTATTCTTCATAATTCTCTTTTGTTCCCTTTCCACATACAAGTTTCATGACACAATTAAATTGAAATTCCAAAAGAGAAATTGAGTAATTGCTGAAGTGATTTCTCTGTTATTTTGATATATATCTAATAAGTATATTTATTTTAAACTTGAAAGTAATAATAGTGGGGTAAATAATACTTTGAGGATCATGATTGTTATCGTGCATCTTAATATCAAAGAATTATAAATTATTGCTCTATTTTCATCGGCAATCGGCCCCAACAATTGATGGCATGTACAATGTAAAAGGATGAAACTAAAGTGCCCCATAGGTTTTCCGTCAATTCCGCCACACGGTTAAAGCGGGGAGCCACCTTAAAAGTCCAATTGGGGAGGTCATGTATGCCATGGCTTATTTGTCAAATAGCAAACTCCCATGTGCGAGCATGGTATGAGAGACTTCGAGAAGAAATAGATGTCCCATCGCTTGAGACGGCTTCCCACTAGGTTAAGAGGAGAAGACAACATTATGATACATACATGAAATGTGATTGTGGCTTGAACCGTAAAAAAACGCCCGCCTTGGCCCCACCCGACCTAGTCCAGTCGAAAAACTTAGGGGTTGAGTCTTAAATCTTCTTCGAATAGGGAATTTTAGATGTTAGTATTGTTATGGTCCAAGTTAGGCCCATGTAGGCTTTTTGACACCCATAAAGCGCAGTCCAAAGTCCCCTTCTCTCTCTTTGTGCGAGCACGACAAAGACAAAAACCTAAATTTGAGTCGAGCTGATCTACGTCCGCCCAACTTATTTTTAGAGATTGTATGATATTCAGGTCTTGTGCGAGCCGGGCCAAATCAATTGTGCCCCTGTAAAGTTTTGGGTCTAGTCAAGTACTATGAAAACCTAACTTGACTCGACCCCTAACACCCCTATTTGCGACCTACTTCCATGAGGTGGCATTAGTCGAGTTATTTGATATAAAATAAGAATATTATATTCATTGTCATGTGGATGTACGGTGATGTTTAAGCTGACTGAGGCAAATATAGTAAAAGTGGTCCAACCTCGTCCATGACAAAGGATAAAAAAAAAAAAAGAAAGAAGATGGTGGTCCCACCAGACAAAAAAAAATCGAAATAGCATCAGCACCTGCGAGAAAAATAGAATTGGACAATCTGACAGGAACGGCAGGAGGGAGAAAAATCAAGAAAACGTGGCAGAAGACCACGGCCAGACGTGCAGCGATTTTTACCAATAATCAACGACGTGCTGATGATGCTAATAGCTTAAAAAACACTAATCATCGTTGTCAAGTAGATGAAAGTGGCTTCGATACGTTTATTTGCAACGATCGGATTGTCATCGAGAGATAATCAAAGGCGGAAAACAGTTGCTTCTGAATTGTTTCAAGCAAATGCACAGTTTAAAAGATCACCATAAGGGGATCATGCCAAATAGACATCGATACCCAGACGAGCAATATGATGAAACTTAAAGAATAGACTTCTGATCTCCAAGCAGGAGATAAAATATATATAGCACGTGCAGAGAATCCAATGTTATAAAGGTGTTTTCAATGGCATGTTTTTGGACATGCATCCACGAGATGGCTTAGATCTCTTAGCAATCGAGGCCATGTACTTGCCTTGATGCTCGGCGAGAGCTGTCTTGGTCATGCTTGCTTCCCTCGTGTGTGTGTGTGTGTACCCACATCAAACTTTGCGTTGGCTTCCCAAGCGATACAGCTAGTCATCATAAGATTAAGAATAGAAAATGACATATGATTCGTGAACTTTGATTCAATATCCAATGTTGTCCCTTAATTTTTAATTTGTTTAACGTAATCCTTGAATTTTAACTAAATGTGCAATACATTCGCTAAACTTTTAAAATATTTTCATATAATATAAGAACTACATTAAATACTTATCAATAGTTTAAGAACCATATTAGATAAATTAAAAATTTATGAAAACGACATTATATATTAAGCTAAAATCTAAACACAACAACGCACAAATTCAAAATTCAAGAACAACATTATGTATTATATAAAAGTTCATGTACCATTTGTGCTATCACCCCAACTATGAACAAGAGAACACGAAATCAGCATAGCTCACATTTCCTATATAGCCACATCTTACATATTAGGAACAACTACTCAATTTCCCAAAGCTCCTTCAACTTCAACTCGAGTTCTTGCTTTCGGCAGGTATATGATGATATTCCATAAAGGACCCTCAGTTTCTCGTGACACGGTCCATTGCTCTTGAGCTTACAATCTAAAAAGGAAAAGATTCAGGGAGCGTCACAAAGCTAGAGTAAAGATTAACTTTGCTTTTGCTTGATGCACTCCCAATGAAGTATCCATACTTTTGATGGCAAAAGCACTTCATTTTGCTCTTATCCTCCTCAATTCAACCTTTCTTTCCCTTCTGAAGAAGCTCTTTTCTCTCTTCTCTGTCCGACCCAAACTTTTAGAAAAATTATCTAAAAAGTAAAAAATTTATTATACTTTTATCAATTTAATCCTGAACATTTTAATTTTGCCCTTTTTTTTTTGTATGTCTATTAAGTCATAAAACTTTTTATGTTTTGTCAATAGAGTTTATCTGATCAATTTTAGTTAGAATCACTAATGTGAACATCAACTGTCTTACACGGTACGGTCGGTGCTGATGTGAATAATTTTTAATAATATTTTTTTTTCATTTTTTTTCTTCTATTTTCCTTCTTTACTTTTTCTTCCCTTTTCTATTGTTTCTTTTTCTTTTATCTTTCTCCCTTCTTCACTCTATCAGCCATTACCGAGCCAAGAATGGTCAGCGACCCGTTAGCCTGAGAGCCACCCTCATCGGCCTCAAGTTGGTCCCTCTCTTCATTTCTTTTTTCTTTGTTCTTTTTATTTCAAAGTCGCTTTACACAAAATGCACATCTACCGAACGCAGCCTATGTCGGCTATGCTATTTCCTTTTCCCCGATTAGGTTCAACCAATTCAAAGGAATATCTAGGTACATTAGGTTCATGACACACGCCATGATTTCAGAAGAAATCATGTAACATGCCCCCATCACGTTGCTCGGCGAATGTCCTGCGCACGAAACTCTCACAATCACCGACCTCCCTCTCCAACTTCATTAGCCGCTAATCAAGTCGGCAAGTCACACCATAATCACGTGCTTGAAAAGCTCTTACGTTTCTCGTCTCGATGATAAGCACCGCACCCTCCCGAAGCGCCGTCGCACCAGTCCACCCCCCTTAATAATCACGTGTTCTTTTTTTTGGTTCGCTTGGTCCCTAAAGGGAAAAGCCCTGAGTCGATCTTGACGTCATCATCGACGTGGCCGAGGGGGCCGTCCCCCTTTTGCGCCCCACCTGAGTCAACCCGGGTCGTTTTTCTCCACGTGCTCTAAATCCGCCCCCAATTCACACTGGAGGTCTTTTCAAGCACGTGCGGTGGCAAGTGGCCGGAGCAAATCGTCACTGGACCCCACCACCTCGGTCAGGTGAGATCTCGGTCGTGAGTCCCACGGGAATATCTGCCGACCAATCGCTGGGTCTTCTCGTCAACCAAGCGTTCGAAGAAAATAAGATATCCTCGGTCCATAAATTTTCAAATTTTCAAGTGTCACGTGCCCAATTCAAATTATACCCTATCAATTCATATTGTTGACATACCTTTTTCATTTAATTAAATTTATGAATATCAATCCTAAATTGAGGTAAGAACACGGAGTGAGTGAACACAACATAAAGAAAGGGCGTGAGAAAGTAAGTAGAAATTTATAGATATGTGAGGTCTAAATAAATTATAGATATAATTTACTTTCACGTTATTTTTGAGTTTTATCTTTCTAAATCCATCGATTGAATATAATTAATTCATCTAATAAATAAACCCATTAAATTTGGGGTACGAAAATGGGCGTATGACCTGTTTTGACAGGTTCGTCAAGCAATCTTTGCATAATTTCTGAAAAAAAATGCAACGAATTTTATTGCAAAGAGCCTTAATTTCTCGGATTCAAGCGATGAACAGTAGAAAAAGCAGCAACATGGGAACGAGTAACATTAACAGACGAAAGCCCGGGAACTCAAGAACTGTGGCCATTTCCGTTCGATGAATCCGATGAATGGTCACTTCCGAAGCCGATCGTCGTCATCCACTGCTGCATCTCGTCGTCGCCGAACACTTCCCAGAGCTCGCTCCCCCTGGCATTCCCCTGTTCCGCCTCTGCCGGCGCGCGCTCCGTCTCTGGATATTGCTCGCTCTCGTTCGGAGTGATCTCCCGCCTCTCCAGCAAGGAAGGCGCGCTGCTCTCCCACAGGCTGTGATCGACGACGGGGAAGTTGAGCTTCGCTCGGGGGCCCCGGAACTCGATGGCCGCATTGTCGTATGCGCGGGCCGCCTCCTCTGCAGTGTCGAAGGTCCCGAGCCAGACGCGAGCCCCGCGCCGTGGGTCGCGGATCTCCGCCGCCCATTTCCCCCATGGCCGTTGCCGCACGCCCCGATAGCGATTCTTCCTCGCTCCGTACTCTTGACTTGCGTCAGCTGCTCCAGGTGCATGGCCCGACCCGCCCGCCGCGTTCGACGCGGACTGCCCGTGCGTGGAACTCGCCTCCGCTTGAGAGGAGGAGGCGCCGCCGCGCTCAAGCGTCGGTGGGAAATAGCTGCACCCGAGGCAGCCCTCGATCCCGCACTCGCGACACGTGATGAGCCCGCCCGACCCTGGGGCGGGGCCTGCGGGATCTTCACCGCTGCCGCTGCGAGCCGACGGAGTGCCAGAGATGACCTCGGCCAGAGTGGCGACCATAACAGAGAGCTCTTGCTCGTGAGTGAGGAGGCAGCGCCGCGGTGGAGAGGGGTGGTCCTCCGCCGCCGGCGGCAGCAGCAGAGGCGGGGGCGGGTCCAGCTTGGGTCGCTTGGATTTGGACTTCTTCATGAATCGTTCTCGGCGGGAGAGAGAGAGAGGGAGTGCGAAAGGGTTCATATAGGCGTAGTCAAACGTGGGGCGATGCTGACTTGGCACGCACTTGCCACGCGGATTCAGAGGGTCTCCTTTTCCAGTTGTTTATTTTTCAACACGTGGGGAGGGATGACGTGGCGGCGTGTTGCGGCCACACGCGGCGAGGAGGGCCCGCGCGACGGGGTCCGTGCGCCAGAAGCCGCTTATTCGCCAATTTCCGGAGTACAGCTGGGACCCGAAGCTTCCTAATGGAGGAGAGGGGGAGCTCCTGGAATTCGACAAGGTGCATGAAACCGGAAAAAAATAAATAAAAAGTAAAATGAGAAGCAGAGGTGAAATTACAAGTAAGTCCCCCGAGATGGCGTGAGAAAATAAGTAGAAATTACAAGTAAGTCCCCCGCCTTGCCAAACCTCACTCGCCTGCTTTGAGCTCGAAGCCGGCGTTGCTCGGGGTGAGGTCGCTCAACTAGAATCCTTGGTGATCTCGGTGCCGAGAGTTTGATTGTAGCCATTTGAATAGTTGTTTTATATTATTTTTGTCTAGTTGTATTGTTCGTGGCATAAAAATTTGATCTGGCACTCGGTTACGAAGTTAAATGAAGAGTGACATTGTATCTTTAAGAAAAAAAAAGACATAGGGGAATATTTCTTGAACAATGGAGGAGCTGGGGGCAGCAAGGCCAAGGAGGCAGTCAGAGGATTGTAAGTGCAGGCGTTGAAGTTGGGACTTAGAGGGGGTGGGGTCGGTTGTGGCAAAGAAGGTAGTAATGACGGCAAGTGATGTGGGACGGTGGCAGAGTTGGAGGGTGGTCTTGCTGTTGGTGATTTGGTGGTGGGTGCGTTCGATGTTCTTGTAGTGCTTGGAGGTACATGGAGCGTGAAACCTATAAAGCTTGTCTCACTTTTACGAAGTGCTTTATGCATCTCTTTCTTGCTTTGCATATTGATATCATTTCTTCTCTTTCTCCTCTCAAGTAACAGGCCCCAAAAAAAACACCCATTTTCTTGTTCTCCTCTATCTTGTGGCTTTTTATTGGATTTTATCGAGTTACTTTCCACCATCAATAAGGGCATTTCACAATATTTTAGCTTGTCAATGGGAATTTCATTGAGAGGCTCGACTTTCGCAAAAACAACTTTAATTTTTTTTTAAAAAGTGGGCCCACTGCCTACCATTATTAGGAGAGGGAAATAATAAAAAAAAACAAAATAGTGTTTTTTTTTTGGTCGGTGAAAATAGAGGTTAATAGGTTAAGAATGAAGATCTAGTGGAGACCAAGAAAGTGAGGAATGTGACCCATGAGTTGAATAATTTCTGTCTTTTCCATCCTCTAGGGGGTGGATGAAGCCATTTTTAGAGTGAATTTAGAATTATCCATTTTTTTAATCAATCATTATTTCCATTAGTCAATATACTACATAATGAGATTTGTGATTTGACCTTTTTGTTATTGAGGTCTTTTCCCTATTTATTCCATTTGTGTTTATTTCTTTAAAATACCTATTTTATTTATATTAAAGTGTATGTATTTACCAAATTTTAACATTTTTTCATTGTTTAGTATCATTGGTTTTTTTTTTTTTTTTATATTATTAGAATTTCAGTTAAATTAGTTTTATGCCGTTTTCTATATATATTTTTACAACAATTAAAGGTGAAAGAGAGATTTTATAAAAATAAAGATAATTTTGACCCATTAAAAGTTATGTGCATTGCCATGCTAATAGAAAAAATAACAGAGAGTTACATTTGTAACAAAATGAGAGTCAAGTTGAACATCGTGCCAATTTAATTTTAAAATTTTTCAGATTTTATCAATTGAGTATATCTGGTCAATTTCGATGAATCGGCGATGTGAATCTTTGGTAATCTCACGTGGCATAAATGGCGAAGAGGGTAGCAGTGATGATGAGTAATGTGGGATAGTGATGGAGTCGGAGGTTTTCCTTACCGTTGGTGAATTGGTGGAGGGTGGGTCTGATGCTATGCAATGTGTGGAGTTACATAGAGTGCAAAATCGATAAAGCAAGCCTTGCTTTCATGAAGTGCTTATCTCTTTCTTGCTCTGCAATGAGACACCATTTTTTCTCTCTTTCCTCTCAAGTAACAGGCCCAAAAAAACACCCATTTTCTTGTTCAATTTTTTCTTGTTCTCCTCTATCTTGTGGCTTTTTATTGGATTTATCAAGTTACTTTCCTCCATCAATAATGGGCATTTCACAATATTTTAGCTTGTCATTGGGAATTTCAGTGAGAGGCTCAACTTTCACAAAAACAACTTTTAAACATTTTTTTTTTAAAGTGGGCCCATTGCCTACCATTATTAGGAAAGGGAAATAAATAAAAAACAAAATAGTGTTTTTTTTTTTTTTTGTCAGTGAAAATAGAGTTTAACAGGTGAAAAATGAAGATCTAGTGGAGACAAAGAAAGTGAGGAATGTGACCCATGAGTTGAATAATTTCTGTCTTTTCCATCCTCTAGGGTGTGGATGAAGCCATTTTTAGAGTGGATTTAGAATTACCCATTTTATTAATCAATCATTATTTCCATTAGTCAATATGAATTTGTGATTTGACCTTTTTGTTATTGAGGTCTTTTCCCTATTTATTCCATTTGTGTTTATTTCTTTAAAATACCTATTTTATTTATATTAAAGTGTATTTATTTACCAAATTTTAACATTTTTTCATTGTTTAGTATCATTGGTTTTTATTTTTTATATTATTAGAATTTCAGTTAAATTAGTTTTATCCCATTTTCTATATATGTGTGTGTGTGTGTGTGTGTGTATGTATATTTACTTTTTACAGCAATTAAAGGTGAAAGAGAGATTTTATAAAAATAAAGAAGACGATAATTTTGACCCATTAAAAGTTATGTGCATTGCCCCATGCTAATAGAAAAAATAACAGAGAGTTACATTTGTAACAAAATGAGAGTCGAGTTGAACATCGTGCCAATTTAATTTTAAAATTTTTCAAATTTTATCAATTGAGTCTATCTTGTCAATTTCGATCAGGAATCGATGATGTAAATGCTGGTCATCTCATGTGGCATAATTGGCGAAGAGGGTAGCAACGATGACGAGTAATGTGGGATAGTGATGGAGTTTGGAGGTTTTCCTTTGGTGAATTGGTGGAGGGTGGGTTCGATGATGCTATGCAATGTGTGGAGTTACATGGAGTGCAAAACCAATAAAGCAAGCCTCGCTTTCACAAAGTGCTCATGTATTTCTTTCTTGCTCTGCAACGAGACACCATTTCTTCTCTCTTTCCTCTCAAGTAACAGGCCAAAAAAAAAAAAAACCCATTTTCTTGTCCAAATTTGTCTTGTTATCGTCTATATCGTGCATTTTTATTGGATTTTATCAAGCTACTTCCCCATCAATGACGGGCACTTCACAATATTTGAGCTTGTCATTAACAATTTTAGTGAGAGGCTCGACTCTAGCTCACAAACATAGTTTGTTGATCATGCACTTTTACTCTACTGTAGCAAAAACAACTTTTAAACATTTTTTTAAAAAAAGTGGGCCCATTGCCTGCCATTATTAGGAGAGGAAAGAAGAAAAAACAAAAGTAGAAGTTTTTTTTTTTTTTTTTTTTCTAGTCAATGAAAATAGAGGTTAGCAGATGAAGAATGAAGGTTCAGTGGAGACAAAGAAGGTGAGGAATGTGACCCACGCGTTGGATAATTTCATCTTTTCCATCCTCTAGGGGGGGTGGATGAAGCCATTTTAAGAGTGAATTTGGAATTACCCTTTTTATTAATCAATTATTTTTCCATTAGTCAATAACATACATAATGAGTCATTTGTCGTTTGACCTTTTTGTTTTTGAGGTCTTTTCCCTATTTATTCCACTTGCGTTTATTTCTTTTTAATATATATTTATTTATATTAAAGTGTATGTATTTGTCGCGACCTAATTTTTCGGGTTCACCACCTAAAACTAGGTTAATGGATTACTAAGTCTTTAAGCTTAGCTCAGGCTCTCCTAAACCCATACCAATTTGCGACTTAGGTTTGAATTCTTAACATGCAAATGATTTTCAGTCAGGAGTCGCCACTAATCTATTTTTGGTGGGTCGATTAGAAACTCAAGTAAAGTAACGGGAGATTTACTTTACTCCTACGAACTAGAGATTTAAGAGTTCGGGGACTTAGTTACACCAGACTATTCTAGTGCCATTTCGGTACATTTTTATTTCATTTTCAAAAAAATGTTTGGCAATTGAATTGATTTTAATTTAACTTCCTAACATGTGAGGTGATCATACGTGTGCGCATATCACCAATTTAACACTCAAGAAAGCACTTAAATAATGCAGGACTTACCTCAAAGCAACGAAAGCATTTGCGATGTTAAATTAAAATTCATATTAACAACCCTAGATATGATTTCTAATTAACACGCAATTACCCAATTTTTGTTTTCGCTTTTCTCAATGAAAATCATGCGATGCATGCTAATAATCTAATATGACATGGCAGCATGACCTAAACTATATGACATGAAGAAATGCAATAATTAAATGCAATCTAAATGACCTAACTCTAATGACATGCAATGCGATGCGATGACATACAAAATTATTTAAACTAAGATGACATGTGGCATACAATTTAGTATGTGAGTTACATGTCATGTGACATTTATTAAATGATTTAGTCTAATGACGAGGAAGATCTAATTAAATGAACCTAATAAAAACTTAATGACATGCATTTGATATTTCTATTTAAAAATGCAAAAATGATCTAGCTAGATTAAAATTCTAATTTAAACTAAGGATCAAGTCACATTAAATCCTAATTTAAACTAAGATATTATCTTAATCTAACATGCAATTTAACTAATATGCAATGACGTGCAAAGAATGCCTCAATTCAACATGATATATGCATGATGATTTTTTTTTTTTGTGTTTTTATATTAATTTCGAAATTAAAATTTCACATGCAATTCAAATAATGATAAAACTAACAACCTAAATGAATGCACATTTTTGTTTTTTGTTTGTTTTTTTTTTCTAAATTCGGAATAAAATCCTTATTTTAGATATGCAAGATAACAAGAAATATTCCAAAACAAACTGAATCCTAATTCAATATTTTTTGGATTTTTTAGTGATTCTCCAAAACAAGCAATTATCAACTAAACATTAAATCTAAACAATCAAGATATTCAATCAAATAAAGGATTAAAATAATCGAAAAAATAACCTGTTGTTTCACATGTCAAATTAACAATTATAACCCTAATTATCAAAGAGTTCAAAATAATTAAAAATCCGATCCGAATTCTTACGGATCAAATTAATAATTATATTGATTCAACACATAAAATATTATTGACAAACCCCAAAAATTAATATAATTAAAAAAATGATCTGATATCTTACGGATCAAATTAGTAATTATAATAATTATGAGGAAGACCCTGCGATAATGCCTACAAAATTCATGAAATGAAGATCACTTCAAATTTACACAATAACAACTAAACTTAAAAGAAATAAATAAAATAAAGTTAATGAAAAGAAAATAAAAATACCTAATTTCCTTTTTTTTTTTTTTTTTTTTTTTTTTTTCTTTCCTAAGCACGGCTTGCTCGTGGATCTCCAAGGGCAGCAAGTCATCGGTCCGGCAAGGGGAACTCCGGCGAGTGCACATCAGCAGAAAAGGGGCAGCACCCGGGTAGCAAGGACAACCGGCGGAATAGGGGCGTCGCGATCGAAGCTACCGGCGTTTGGTCTCCGGCAAAGGGCGTCGCTGGCGGAAGACTCTGAGTGCGGGTGTCGCGATGGAAGGCAGGCCCAGATCTGCCGGCGTCGCGGGCGGCCGAGCGATGAGATTGGGACAGCAACAGTGGAGGCAGAGAATCGGCAAGGCGAAACGGACGAGCACCGGGCGGTTGCGGACAGAGCAGCAGCGGGCGTCGGGGTCGTCGCGGCTTCAGCAGGCGTTGGGCAAATAGACAGCAGGTGGCGGAACCGGTTGGTGTGGTGGCACGGTGCTCGCTGGGCGTCAGAATCGCAATCAGGGTTGACCACAGGGGCTGCAGTAACCGGCGCAGGGGAGCTCGGGCGGCAACGGGTCGTCGGAATCGCGGGTCAGCGCGGGCTGAGCAGGAGTGGTGTTGGGCGTGGATCACGGGTGACTCGCAGATCAGCGCGTGGGCATGAGGCAGAAGCGGAGCCGGCCGTCGTAGCTGGACGAAGCGGAATCGGAGCCGGCAGGAGGAAGGTAGAAGCGGGAATGGCAGAGGAAGAAGGTGATGAACAGTAAATGTCCAATCACCTTTACCCCTTTTGCCTTCTTTTTACTTTTCCCCCTTTCTTCTCCTTTTGTGTTTCTCTTCTTCTTTCGAGAATTCCACGGATGGCTCCTTTCTCTCTTTTTCCTCTCTCCTTCACTTTTTTTTTTTTACTTTTGTGTTCTTTTCCTTTCGATTTCATAGAAAACGAAAAAGCCCCTTTCCACCGAGAGAACCCCCTCATCTCAACGTACCCGATTGCTTTTTATAGATAGAAACAAAATGCAATCCTTACGTGAATATTTCATCCAACGAAAAGATTGTCTATAACCTCTTGATCACCCAAAATCCTCTTATTTTCGAATATTCTCATCGATTTCATCATCTATAGATAAAGATAAGATTACAATGCGATTTTTTAATTTTCAAAAATCATCATAATATCGTGTCAAATCTTAATTTTTCGCAAGATAATCAATTAAAAATAACGACGGGCTTGGGTTAATTTTATCCTTTCATGGGCCTAGCCCGGCCTACCGAACTAGAGCTCAAAAACATAAAATTTGAACCCATCCACCACCGGTCCTAAAAATAAATAAAAAAAATGCAAAACATGTAAATTAAAAATAAATGCACCTAAAAAATTATATGCTATGCGATTGAATTATAATATTTTTTTAGGGGTTAAAAATTAATCCCCAATTTTTATGCAATAAATGACTAAATGGGTTGTCCAAAATTTAGGTGTCAACAATATTTATCAAATTTTAACAAATTTTCATTGTTTCCTATCATTATTGGTTTTTATTTTTTATATTATTAGAATTTCAGTTAAATTAATTTTATCCTATTTTCTGTGTGTGTATATATATATATTTACAGCAATTAAAGGTGAAAAAGAGATTTTATAAAAAGAAAGAAGATGAAAACTTTGACCCATTAAAAATCATGTGCATTGTTATGCTAATTGAAAAAATAACAGAGAGTTAACGTTTGTAACAAAATGAGAGTTAAGTTGAACATTGTGTCAATTTAATATTAAATTTTTTCAAATTTTGTCAATTGAGTCTATCTGCCTAATTTTAATTAGGAATTGCTGATGTGGACACTAATGATTTTATATGGCATAGTTGACGTGGACATTTTAAATATTTTTTTTTGAATATTTTACTTTTTTCTTTTCTTTTTTTCCCTATCATTTTGGCTAGGGAGGGTTGTCAGTGAACCTCGCTAGCAACTAGGCATGTGACATCTAGAAATTTCCATATTTGATAATAGTATTTAGGATTAATTTCACGATTGGATCGCTAGGAGTTTGAGGCGATAAAATTTAGTTAATAGGTTTTGATGTGTATGTTTGTGGCGTAGGACGACGATATTAATTTGCAGCTAAACTATTGGTAGAACTTGGTCGTTATGTTCTGAATTTCATATTAGAAGATATTAGGGCTTTAAATTTACCATATTGAGATTTTCCTAATTTTCCTAATTTTTATAATTTTATTCATTTTTGTGGATTGAATATATTTTTCAGCTGTACATATGTTCAAAACTAGATGTTCATAATGAAAATTAGCTTTCTAAATCTTTACTCCTTCTCAATTCACACGCCACTTCTCATCTTCTATCAAATATTTTAAGCACATGCTTTATTTTAATACTTTACACTTGGTAGCTTGATATAATGCATGAGATCACCAAATTTAATTCTAATTCATTAATGCATATATGATTCATGCACTTGTTTGGCCCAATGAGAGAGCCTTATTTTCATCCCCTCAAAATAACTTCTCATGAAAAAATTCTATTGGGCCATTTGTTTACTAAATAGCCTCACAGGGGACACTTGAAATTTAACTATTGCGGCACTTGGCAACTTACCCAAGGTCATTAAGAATTTAACCTTAGTTACTCCGTTTCATTCTCTTGTAATTCTTGGCCATGTAGAAGCATCCTTAAGAATACGACTACTGATCACCCACTCTCCATTTCTTCTTTCTCTTTCAAAAAGAAATAGAGGTGGAGGTTTTTTTTTTTTGGTAAGTAAAATAGAGGTAGAGGTTTTACTCTTGAATTATCAAGATTCTGTTTTGATTTTCTGGTTTGGGTGAGGTAAATCATTGATTTTCACTTACTCTCTACCAATGGATTTTGTCGTTTTAAAATCAAGCTTCATTGATTTTTGGTTGTATATGTTCTTTTTGAAGGTGTCTTCGATTCTAAATCTAAAGTTACCTTCGAGGTAAGTGAAAATCCTATATGCTAAGTTGGTTTGATCCACTTAATGCTTTTAACATGATTGATTGTCGTATGACTTTGTTCAGTGGTGGTGCGTTGATATATTGTAATGTTTTGATTTGTTTGATGAATGTTTACATGTGTAACAAGTGTTCGATTTGTCTCCTTAGAAGGTGGTAACATGTTACGTGTAGAAAGAATGAGTGGGGTGCTAAGTTAATCAATCTACTTAGCACTTTGGACTTGGTTGATTGGTTAAGATGTGTAATTTTAATGTGCAATAGTGTTATGGATCTTGATTGTTAAATTTGCCTTGTTGATCTTATGCATGTTTAGAAGATGCGTGATTGGTTTTCTGAAAGTATGGTATAATTGGTAAATGTAAATGCTGAATCTAAATCTGAAAGTAGTATATTGCGAATTTTAAACTCAACCGTATTGGTAATATTTATCTCATGTTCATTAGATCTATCATGTTTTACTAACTTATAATCTATTCACTCATTTTAACAGAGTTTATTTAGTCATAATTTGTTAATTTGTTTTACCATAATTTACTGAATCATAATCTATTCATTCGTTCTATCAAAGTTTATTGAAAAACAAAATCCATTTATTTATTGTACTATAGTTTATTTAGTTAGAATATGTTCATTCGTTTATCTGTTCATTTGTTCTTCTAGAATTTAATAAATCAAAATCTATTCATTCGTTCTACCAAATTTTATCTAGTTGGAATTTATTCATTCGTTCCACTAGAGCTATTAGATTTGACTAATTATGAATTTGTCCATTAGTCTCGTAGATTTGATTAAGTCAAAATCTATTAATAAATTCTAGGGATAAATGTTCCAGAAGTCCTACAATTTGTCACGAAAATGCATTTCGGTCCTAAAACTTGCAAAAAGTGCATTTAAGTCCTAAAACTTGTCAAATTGTTTCAAACGAGTCTTAAGATCGACGCCGTTAGCCTTTTCCGTTGAAAATGTTGACGTGGCATTTTAAATAATTTTTATTTTTCACATGAATTTTTAATTATTTTTTAAAAAATTAGATTTAAAAACTAAAAAAAATCAAATTTATTCATTTTCTCTTATTTTCACCAAAAACTTAAAAAAATTAAAAAATTAATTAAAAAACATTTTAATTAAAAAAAAAAAAAAATTTAGTTAAAATATTTATAAAAAAAAACATTTAAAAAGTTAACATTATTTTTTAAATTTATTTTTAAAAATTTTTAAAATAAAATTTTTAACTTTTCTTTTTAGTTTTTGTTGAAAATAAGATAAGAATAAATTTAATTTTTTAAAATTAGATTTAAAAACTAAAAATCAAATTTATTAATTTTATCTTATTTTCACCAAAAACTTTAAAAAATTAAATATTAATTAAAAAACATTTTAATTAAAATCAATTTTTTAGTTAAAATATTTATAAAAAATATTTAAAAAGTTAACATTATTTTTAAATATATTTTTAAAAATTTTAAAAATAAAAATTTTAACTTTTCTTTTTAGTTTTTGTTGAAAATAAGATAAGAATATTTTTTTTTTAACTAATTTTTTTAGTTTTTAAATCTAATTTTTTAAAAATGGATAAAAATTAATTAAAAAATAACCTGGAAAATAAAAAATTATTTAAAATGCCATGTCAATATTTTTAACGGAAAAGACTAACGGCGTCGATCTTAGGACTCATTTGAAACAATTTGACAAGTTTTAGGACTTAAATGAACTTTTTGTAATTTTTATGACCGAAATGCATTTTCGTGACAAGTTGTAGGACTTCTGGAACACTTATCCCTAAATTCTTTTAGATTTTTCTAAGTTTGAGTATATTTACATTCAGAACCTAAGTATTTATTCATTCTAAATCTGAGTATAGTTACATTATAAACTTGTGTATAGTCACTTTCTAAATCGTAATATATGTATTTTTTGAGTCAGAATATATTTGTATGTGTGTATCGATTTAAGCCCAAACTCCTTCCTTGAGTATATTCATTTGCATGTTTAGATTCGAATCCAGACTTAACCCTTTCATCTATTCATTTATATGTTTTGACTATAGTCAAGACTCACTTCCTATGTCTATTCATATGTCTAGACTCACTTATTGCATCTATGCATACGTTTAAACTTAAATCCAAACTCATTTTATCATAACTATTTCTTTACATTTAGACTTACCTGTCAATTCACTTACCAAGCATGTTGATTGTTAAGTATTGAATGTGTTTGTATGAGTACTGGGTAAGAGGTAAGTGTATAGTTATCATTAATGATTTATGTGATTATTGAAAGAGTGAGGTAAGGATATGGATGAAAATGTGCTGTGAAATGGATGCCGATCGTTGATGAGTGTGAGACCAAGTCATTGGTGTTGAAATTCATGCAATGATTTATCATTAAAAATGAAAGTATAAATGTTGAAGTGCATGTAATAATTATTAATCATTAATTACATGAGAAATGACATATTATCATGGCAATTAATATGTTATGATGATGTGTATGGCTATGATGTAATGTAAGGAAGACATTTGTTAGTGCTAGTACCCTTATATGAGTATATATGAAAGACTTTGGAGTTAACCAAATGTTTTACCATATGAGATGTTTTTTTTTACAAGTTTGAAGGGACTTAAAAAGTTACATAATTTATAGACAATATGAGTTGGCTCGTGTAAGCGTGTGTTGACCATCATAATGGGTTCGTACAACGGCGTATTCATCCTCGCCGATGTAGAGGAGGCTTGTGATGATTGAGTTGTGTAGCATGGCAAAGAGGTAGTTATGGTTTTGTTAGCAAGAGTTGGTGGTAACGATATCCTTTGTGACATGATGCATTGTAAGTCGAGATGGGTCATTGCTAGCAACACGTATGAAGGAACCTATATAAGTATTAGTGAGTTTCATGACCCAAATGAACTCAATTGGATATCAATGAGCTTCATGACTATTATGAACTCATTTGTAAGCGATAGTGAGATTTATGACAAATATAAACTTACCTATGTATATTGATAAGTTTTATGAGAAGTATTGAATATATGTATAGAATGGTAAAATGCGTAGTAAGTATGATTTTATTTATGTGTGAGTAGTGATCAAATACATGACAAGTATGAACTTGCTTTAAGTATATTCTTATGTATGGAGTTGAACCACTAGGTGATACTGGTATATCATGAAATATTAAGTCATATGCTTGCTAACGAGTAAATGAACTTGTACTATAGTTAATGGTTTTATATTGACACATAGAAAAAAAAAAAGAAGAACTTGTTCATGCATGATTATTTTGCATTGCCTTTAACTCGTGTTGTTTGAATTGATATTAGGTTGAATACTAAGGTGAGCTTCTCCCTTAAATCTAGGGATTTCATTTACTGAGCGCACGTGCACGCGTGTGTTTCTCCCTTAAATCTAGGGATTTCATTTACTGAGCGTGTGTGTGTGTGCGTGCGTGCGTCCGTGTGCGTGTGCGCGTGCTTCGTGTGTCAGGTGACTTTCTTGTGATGATGTTTTTTGTAGTGTTTTGGTATGCGTAATTATAAGATATAATTGGAAATGGCATGTATAGCACATGACATACTTGTGGCAACACAAGGTGAGGGTCAGCAAGTTCTCGCAAGGTGACGACGAGGGCTTGCATGTCCTCAACCAATGGCCTATAAAGTTGCTAGCCAAATGAAAGAAATAAAGAAAATAAAGAAAAAAAATTCTATTTAAAAAAATATATTGTTTGGCTTCCTCATTATCGATTTCTAGCCAAAATTGGCACAAAAAACTCAATTGGTATATTGTGAAAAGGTTTAGGACAAAATTGAGACAATTGAAAGATTTGACACTAAATTAATATTACTATAATAGGTTTATGATTTTTTTTAGTACTTTTATTATTGAAAGTTTTAAGGTAAAACATATATTACTCTCACAGTTTGAGAAAATTTTATGAAATTTCTCCAAAAGTAAATTAGGTCTTTGGTATAGATCCTTTTTTTTTTTGGTAACAAATTTGGTCTTTTTATTATTCTTCAATGATAATTTTAATCTTGTCGTTCAATTTTCGTTTGTAATTGGCCTCAAATTATTCAATAAACACTAGTTATATTGACACATGAAGCCTACAACGTACACAAGCTGAAGAAAACTTTTGATTTTAATACTTTTAGAGATGATCAATTTTAGCCAACATACTTCATCTTATTGACAAGATTAGTCTATATTACTTTTAAACAAAAAGTAACTATTTTCGCTTTATTCCTATCCCAAATCTTACGAAAATGAAAAACTAAAGTTAGCTATCACTTTTAATCCATATGTGTTTAGATTGACAATCTAATTGGCACAAATGCTACTAAAAACAACAATCTTCTTTTTCACAGTGAGAGTTTGATTCTAGTTGTTTGAATATCTGCTTTGTATTATTTTTCTAGTTGTACTGTTCATGGCTTCAGAATTTGAAGCTGGGAATTAAATGGGGCAGGTTTAGTTATGGTGAAAATGATAGTAGCAACAATGAGTGATCTGGGATAGAGGTGGAGGTGGAGGGTGGTCTTGTCGTCGCTGAATTGGTGAAGGGTGAATTTGATGTTGTGAAGTGCTTGGACGTACGTGGAGTGTGAGCCCAATGATTCATGTCTTGCTTTCATGAGGTACTTTATGTATCTTGTCTTCATTATGCAACGAAACACCATTTATTCTCTCTCTCCTCTTAAGTAACAAGCCCCGAAAAAATACCTATTTTCTCGTCCAAATTTTTTTTGTTCTACTCTCTTTCATGAGTTTTAATTAGATTTTATCAAACTACTTCCTCCATCAATAATGAGGCAAATACTTGTATCAATAGTTTAGATTCAAATCCTATCCAACCAATACATTGTGTTTAACTTTGCGGTATGATCAAATCAAAGTACCTTCCTATTGCAGTATTAGCTAGCAAGCAAATACTTGTATAAATAGTTTAGGTTCAAATCATATCCAACCAATACATTGTGTTTAACTTTGCAGTATGATCAAATTAAAGTACCTTCCTATTGCAACATTAGCTAATAAGCAAATAATTGTATCAATAGTTTAGGTTCAAATCATATCCAACCAGTGCATTGTGTTTAACTTTGCGGTATGATCAAATCAAAGTACATTCCTATTGCAGCATTAGGTAACAAGCAAATACTTGTATCAATAGATTAGGTTCAAATTCTATCCAACTAGTGTCAATACATTGTGTCTAATATTACGGTATGATTAAATCAAAATAGCTTCCCATAGTGGCATCAGGAAGCAAGCAGATACTTACATAAAAAGTTTAGGTTCAAATTCTGTCCAACCAATGCCAATATATTGTGTCTAACTTTGCAATATGATCAAATCAAAGTACCTTGAACTTTGTGAAATGTTCGAATTTACCTATTTTCTTACTCAATTGGTATATATGATGATTTCTTCTTTCTCGAGTGTGAGCTACATGACTGTTCGGTTTGATTTCGCTTGTATGCCATTTTCGCTATTTGCTAGTAGATTTAGCAGTTCCGGCGCTCTTTTTGGTTTTTCGATGGTCAAAATTTCTTATCAACAGTAGGTGTTTAGGGGTATTGGATTAGCAATGCCGTAGTGAGCAAGTTATGGTAATTTTTTTTTTGTTTCGCTTGTATACCATTTTCGTTGGGCCAAAAGCGAGGCAAATCTGTTCGCTCATCTACCAGAGTTTATTTAGTCACAATTTATTCATTTGTTCCACCTGAGTTTACTAAATCAAAATCTATTCATTCGTTCTACCAAAGTTGACTGAATCAAAATATATTTATACGTTGTACCGAAGTTTATCTAGTTAGAATTTGTTCAAGTGTTCTATCAGACTTGATCTAGGCTGAATATTTTGATTCGTTTTACTAGAGCTATCGAATTTTACTAGGTATGAATTTGTCAATTAGTTTACTAGATTTGATTAAGTTAGAATCTATTAATAAATTCTATCAAATTTTTTAAGTCTGAATATATTTATGTTATGAACCCAAGTATTTGTACCTTTTGAATTCGAGTATAGTTATGTTCTAAACCTGATGGTATAGATGATGATTCTTCTTTTCTAAGCGTGAGTTGCATGGTTGTTTAGTTTGATTTCGCTTGGATGCCATTTTCGCTATTTGCTAGCAAATTTAGTAGTTTTGGTGCTCTTTTTAGCTCTTCGATGGTTAGAATTTCTTGTCAGCAGCAGGTGTTTGGAGGTGCTAGTTTGGCAGTGCTGTAGTGAGCAAGTGATGATAATTTTTTTTTTTGTTGGGCCAAAAGCGAGGCAAATCCGTCGAGTCATAAGTTAATTCATTAAGAGTTAATTCATTTCATGTTCATTAGTTCTACCATATTTTACTAAGTTATAATCTATTCGCTCATTCTACTAGAGTTTATTTAGTCATAATTCGTTCATTTGTTCCGACAAAGTTTAGTAAATTAGAATCTATTCATTCGTTCTACCAAAATTTACTAAATCAAAATATATTTATTCGTTGTACTAGAGTATCTAGTTAGAATTTATTCATTCGTTCTATCGAGACTTTATCTAATTGGAATCTTTTCATTTTGTTTTACCAGAGCTATCGAATTTTACTAAGTAAGAATTCATCCATTAGTCTACTAGATTTGATTAAGTCAAAATCTATTTATAAATTCTATCAATTTTTTTTATTAAAGTCTGAGTATATTTATATTATGAACCCAAGTATCTGTACATTTTGAATCCAAGTATAGTTACATTCTAAACCTGATGGTATAGATGATGATTTCTTATTTTCTGAGTGTGAGCTGCATGGCTATTCAGTTTGATTTTTCTTGGATGCCATTTTCGCTATTTGCTAGCAGATTTAGTAGTTCCAACGCTCTTTTGGCTCTTCGATAATCAAAATTTCTTGTCAACAGTGAGTGTTTAGGGGTGCTGGTTCAGCGATGCCGTAGTGAGCAAGTGATGGTAATTTTTTGTTTCGTTGGGCCAAAAGTGAGGCAAATTCATTGGGTCATAAGTTTATCCATTATGAGTTAATTCAGTTCATGTTAATTAGTTCTACCATATTTTACTAAGTTATAATTTGTTTGCTCGTTCTTCCAGAGTTTATTTAGTCATAATTTGTTCATTTGTTCTACCAGAGTTTACTAAATTGGAATCTATTCATTCGTTCTACTAAAGTTTGATGATTCAAAATAGATATGTTCATTGTACCGGAGTGTATCTAGTTAGAATTTGTTCATTCGTTCTATCAGACTTTTATTTACTTGGAATCTTTTCATTTGTTTTACCAAAGCTACTGCATTTTACTAAGTATGAATTTGTTCATTAGTTTATTAGATTTGATTAAGTCAAAATCTGTTCATAAATTCTATCAAATTGTTTTAAGTCCGAGTATATTTATGTTATGAACCCAAGTATTTGTATGTTTTGAATCCGAGTATAGTTACGTTCCAAACTTGATAATATAGATGATGATTTCTTCTTTTCCAAGCATGAGTTGCATGGTTGTTCAGTTTGATTTCGCTTAAATGCCATTTTCTCTACTTGCTCGATTGGTATAGATGATAATTTCTTCTTTCTCGAGTGTGAGCGGTATGATTGTTCAATTTGATTTCGCTTGGATGCCATTTTCACTGTTTACTGGCAGATTTAGTTGATCCAATGCTTTTTTTTTGGCTCTTCGATGGTTAGAATTTCTTATCGACAATGGGTGTTTAGGGGGTGTTGGTTCAAAGATGCCATAGAGAACAAGTGATGGTAAATAGGGTCTATTCCTCTAGCTCTTGTCTATAGAATTCATTATAAAGCCATGACCTCTGCTTTTGGAGAAAATGCTTTCAAACATAGTTCACGGGGAGAAACACTCCTTCTCCAAACTGACATTTCTAGAGCAAATACTACAATCCTAGGTCTATTAATTGGAACCAAGTTACTTTACCAGAACAATGGGAATTAGAAAACCAAATTCCCCAACAAGTTGTTCAAAATACAGATCCTACTAATGTCATTCAACATCCAGAAGGAAGAGTGACCATTAGATTTCCTAAAAGATCATTCGATTCAAGATCTAGTCCTTCCTTTCATAATTCCTACACGAGGTCCATAGATCTTAATCCTAATCTTCCTCCTATAATCACCATTCCTCCTAGTACGCATAGAAACACTCCTCCTCCTAGTATACAAAGAGACACCCCCACAAGTGCCACAACACCTTTACCTCCTTCCACTGGTAGAAGTAATCATGAGACACCTCTTGAACCAGAAATTAGTGGTTTAGATAATAGATCAGGGATTTTATAGGCCAGTTTATCAACAAAACTAGCTTGAACCAGTTCTAGAAAATACTGATTCTCCTCATCATTCTCCTACTTATTCACAAATGATAGATGCCGAGCTTAATGTTTTAGAAAAATTTTTTGAGCCAAACAAAAGCTTTTCTTAATAAAGAATTTAATTCTGAAAACAACAAACAAATCAGAGAATGGTTCTTCAAAACCTTTGCTGATAAAGCAAAAAACATCAAACAAAAATATTACGACTACATATATGAATATGAAGTCCATATATTTTTCTTTGATTGGTTAGAAGAACAATTCCTCGAACCAAAAGAAATAATTGTTTTAGATCATCATTACAAGTGGAAACTTGATAATTGTGAAACCATAGAATCCAATCATCCACCCCTTAGGAGAATAAAAATTCAACATGGAGATAGTGAGGTTACAGCCACTCCATTTAGGCTTCTAGACAAATGAGACTCTCTATACACCCACAAAGTTATTGAACAAAACAATTTTACTAATCAACATTCAGTAACCTTAGGAAAACAATTGAATAGGATAGGAATCCACCATCCAGAATCCTACTCAGCTTATTACACCACAAATTGACACTCTCAAAAAACCCATTTTTAAAGCCTTTGAATTTCCAAAAAATCTTAGCCCAGAGTTTGCTAAAACTATAAAACAAAAGAAAAAAATCTTAGGAAAATCAAAGTTAGAACTTGATCCTATACTAGACACTCCTAAATTCCAAAGTCTTATCATTAAAGATACTCCAGACCAACCCACTATTAGCACCCTGACCAAACACTCTAGTAATTCCGATACTGAGTCAGTCACTGAGATTAACAGACTCAATTGGAGACAACCTCAGAAGCTTTATTATAGCAAAGCTACCCCACCAAACATTGCCCAAGAAGAATCATCGCAAAAAATACAGAATAAATACTCTCATGACGCCATCTATGAATGGAACATTGATGGTGTTGCTGAAACCAATATTATGAACATTCTTAACAACATGGTTATGCTTGCTAATGCCTACAAAACCCAGCAAGATGTTTCTGACCATGCTGTTGCTAATCTTTTAGTAGCCGGATTTACTGGACAACTAAAAAGTTGGTGGGATAATTACCTGACAGATGAACAAAAAACACAAATTTTAACTGCTTATAAGGTAGATGATTTTGGTCAACACATGGATGATGATCAAGGACATCTTATCCAAGATGCTGTCAATACCCTTATCTATTCCATTTCACAGCACTTCGTAGGAGATCCTTCACATATTAGGGATAGAAACCAAGATCTCCTTTCCAATATGCGTTGCAAATCTTTAGGAAGATTTAGAGAATACAAAGAGCTTTTCTTTCAAAGGGTTCTTATTAGACCCAACTGCAATCAACCTTTTTGGAAAGAAAAATTCTTAGCAGGTTTACCTCATATTATAGGAGACCAAGTTAGAGATAAAATTAGAGAAGTGCGGTCAAATTCCTTATGATATCATTTCTTATGGTGAAATAGTCTCTTATGTTTATAGACAAGGAACACAAATGTGTAATACTATCAAATTACAAAGACAACTCAAGGAAGAACAATCCCTCACCAATAGGAGTCTAGGAGATTTTTGTGCCAAATATGACCCCTCTTATAATGAAAAAACAAAAACAAAATGTAGGGGAACTTGTCCTCCTGAGAAAGAAACAAAGAAACATCGCAACAAACCTCAACCCCGTAAGAATAACCAAAGACATCAGAATAACCAAAATAGGACTTACACTGATAAGAAATTTTTTAAAGACATTAAGTGCTACTCTTGCGGTAGAAAATGTCATATTTCAAAATATTGTAGGATTAATAAAAAATTGAATGAGCTTTCTTTAGATGACAATACTCTTAACCAGTTAAATAACATCTTCATAGAAAATGATGATACTTCTTCTGATGAACTTCTTGAGGAAGAAGGTCTTCAGATCAATGAAATAAATTCCTCTTCAGATTCCGAATATGAAGACGCTTCTCCAGAAAAACCCATTCCTGAAGTGAACGTCTTAACAAAAGAAGAAGAATTCATTCTCAGACTGTTGACAAAATACTTGACCCTGAAGCCAAAAAATAATACTTAGATAGACTACACTCTTCTATGAATATTACTTCCAAGCCTAATACTTCCTACAATCTTAAAGACATTCTTAATAGAAACAAAAAACCACAGTCTAGACCTATAAATATTAATGACCTCCAAAACAAAATAAAACAACAAAAGTTAGAAATACAAGCCTTGAAAGAGACTCAATTAGAAATGAAACAGGAAATTTCTGATATAAAGTCTCTTGCAATAAAAGGAAAACTTAATGACCAAAATGAAATCACTAGTACCCTAGACACCTCTGATCCAGCCTTTCTTATGTTGTTAACAGAAATAACATCTAGAAAATGGATAATAAATATTAAGATAAAAATCAATAATGAGTATAAAACAACAGCACTATTTGATACAGGGGCCAACCTCAATTGTATCAAGAAAGGCCTTGTTCCAACAAGATACTTTGACAAAACTTTTGAATCCTTAAAATCAGCCTCGGGAGACAAACTGAATATACAATACAAGTTACCCGAAGCCCTAATAATAAAAGACCAAATGTCTTACAAAACATCTTTTCTTTTAGTTAAAAACATGAGGCAACAGGTTATCCATGGAACACCTTTTATACAATTAATCCAACCATTTACTGTTACTAATGAAGGTATCGAAACTCATGCTTTAAACAAAAAAATCACATTCAATTTCATAACAAAACCACATAAAAGAAGTCTTAATATTCTACAAGAACATTTAATTTCAGAAATAAATTGCCTTATAAAAGACAAAGAAAACCAGCTTGAATTTTTAAAAGAAGATTTAGAATTCAAAAAGATAGAAGAAAATCTTTTGAAACCTAAAATTGTAGAAAAGATTGCTTCCTTACAAAAATACATAGAGAAAACCATATGCTCTACCTTACCCAATGCCTTTTGGGAAAGAGAAAATCATATTGTAGACCTACCTTATGAACATGATTTTTTTTATAACAAAATTCCTACCAAAGCTCGCCCAACACAAATGAACCAAGAAGTTTTAAAATTTTGTCAAGCAGAAATACAAGATCTTTTAAATAAAAAAGTCATAAGAAAAAGTCAATCACCTTGGAGTTGTTCTTAAAAATGCTGAACTAGAAAGAGGAGTTCCTAGGTTAGTTATTAATTATAAACCTCTTATTACAGCCCTTAGATGGATAAGATACCCTATACCTAATAAAAAGATTTACTAAACAGACTTTGTAGATCAAAAATATTTTCTAAATTTGACATGAAATCAGGATTTTGGCAAATACAAGTCAGTGAAAAAGATAAATACAAGACAACCTTTACTGTACCTTTTGGCCAATATGAATGGAATGTTATGCCATTCGGCCTAAAAAATGCCCCTTCAGAATTCCAAAGGATTATGAACGAGATTTTCAATCCCTATTCAGATTACATCATAGTTTATATAGATGATGTTCTAGTATTCTCTTCCAATATAGAACATCATTTCAAACATTTATCTACTTTCATAAAAATAATCATACAAAACGGTCTTGTAGTCTCTCCTACTAAAATTGCACTCTTCAAGACCAATGTTAGATTTTTAGGTCATTACATCCATTTAAGCACCATCACTCCCATAGAAAGATCAATCTCTTTTACTGATAAATTCCCAGACGAGATTAAAGACAAAACTCAATTACAAAGGTTTGTGGGTAGTCTCAATTATATTTTAGATTTCTTTCCCAATATAGATGTCCTCTATAAACCTTTACATCAAAGGCTACGAAAGGATCCTCCACCATGGACCTCTGTCCATACAGACATTGTCAAACAAATAAAAATGTATGTGAAAGATATACCATGATTACATCTTGCTGACCCTTCCACTTTCAAAATAGTAGAAACAAACGCATCAGAATTAGGATACGGTGGCATTCTCAAACAAGTCAATAACAACAAAGAACAAGTTATCCAGTTTATATCAAAACATTGGAATTCCACTCAACAAAATTATTCGACAATCAAAAAGAAATACTTGCGTATAGTTTTATCTATATCAAAATTCCAAGGAGATTTATTAAATTAAAAATTTCTCTTGAGAATTGATTGCAAATCAGCCAAAGACATTTTACAAAAAAAACGTTTTAAATGTTGCATCAAAACAAATTTTTGCTAGATGGCAAGCCATACTTTCAGTTTTTTATTTTGACATTGAATTTATAAATGGTTCTTCAAATTCATTACTTGATTTTCTCACAAGAGAATTTTTATAGGGGATATTAATATGCCAAGATCCAAAAAAGACAAAGGCAAAGGCAAAGGCAAAGCCACTGCCGAACCCTCCAATACACCACCAAAGCCGAAAGGCTTAACATCTGTCAAGACATGGCTTGAAATGGCAGAAAACAACCAGACATTCATACACCAAACACCTTTGAAAATAGAACACATATCACCTAATCCCATGTTAGCCTTTGATAAGCTAGCTAACATGACACCAAAAGAAACCATTCTATTACTTGCACAGTCTATACAAAATAAGACAAAGAAAGAGCCATCCAATGCCATTGAGGTAAGCAACAATCATTCCCCGCTGGTTACACAAAAACTAGCATAATACAAAAGAATTTCAAATGAGGTGGTTATTAGGCCACAAGCAACCCCTCAATCTCAAAAATCAAAATTTTTCCCTAAAACATCATTTCAAAAAACATTAACTGTAGAAGATGGATTCTTCAATGAAGATCCAATCAAATTTGCAAAAAACATCTTTCCAAAATACTGGTTATTCAAACCACACAATACAAACAAAACCCTTGCTTATTATGAGCAAATTCTAGTGGAGACGGAATCAGCAAGATTTACCCATTTTGCTGACAAAAACAAAACAAAAAACATTCTATACTCCATTATATCCATCAGTAAAGTCATACACCCCTCACACTGGGGAGCCTCACCTCATACACCTAGAAAATTCCAAACCAGACTTACCCAAAACCTACCATATTCTTCCTCATACACCTACTAGGACTACCAACAAGCTTGGTGGAACGTTTTCTTCAGAAAAATTTCCAACACACCTGGTTGTTATTTTTCAAAAATAACTTCCCAAGACAAAGCCTACCAAATTGGTTTGACTCTTGGTGGGATCTCTTTGGTCCTTTAGACATAATTCTACACCCCACAGTCGAATAAGGTTATAAGGTTTTCAGTGAATACTTCGTACCAACACCACATGATATAAGGTTCCCATGCCTTATGCATTTCTTTATAATATTCAGAATCTCTTGGGTAACAGCCTAAGAATTTGAATACAATACATCCACAAAACCTAGGGTACCAGTCCTTGTCTGAAAATACAAAACAAAATGGTGGGATGGATTCAAACACCATGAACAAGGATCCGAAGCTGCGATTAGAACATGGCTAAACAACCATAAAAACATGATAACCACAATCCCATCAAATACATCCTTTTTACAGGAGAAATCCATGGCAAGTGCAGCACTTGCTGCAGTCCAGAGCAGAGAGGAATACTGTAACATCCTCATGACAATGCTATCGGAAGCGGAAGAATCATAATGTGGATCTTCCAAATCTCAAGACAATAAAGACGAATCCTCACAGTCACATCACAATGGAAACACCAATGAAGACGACTGCTACGGGATCAACCTAGACAAAGATTAAATTCAAGACATCACATGCTGACACTGTTACGAGCGGCGCAAAGGCTATACATCGTAGCATACACTATTCACTGTTCACTGTTCACTCAGTACTGTTCACTTTATACTGTTCAGCACTGTAGCACTTTCACTGTAGCACCATTATAAATACACCCTCTCGACATAAAAGAAGGGAACCTCGAAATTTTCCAGATTCCTCTCTTCTTCTTCTCCCTCTCTCACTTGTAACCCATCATCTCTTCCATCTCCATCCTCATCACTTCCATCTCCAAGCTCTCTTACCTTGTATCCCCTGGTTTCAAAGTAAGTTAGTTTTTCATCTACATAGTTTCATACAGGGTTACCAACTTATATGATAGTTGGTTAACCATTTCTTGTAATACAAACATCAATACTCTCTAGAGTGCAGATTACCGCCCTAGTGGATGACTTGATGCTTTAGTTTCTGCATCCTTCAATACATGTAATTTCATCTTTTCAGCTTTATAATACAAGTTCATACCACCTTCATGGTTGATTTTTGTTTATGCATACTCTTACTTTATATTTTATATATTGCATTTGCTCTTTACATTATTTTTAATTCTCTCGATTTTATTTAAGTTATTTACTTTCTTGAGTTATTTACTTTCTTGTTATTATACATCATTTCCTGCTTTCATATAGATCTGTTAATCATCTATACTTCCTTGTTCTCTTATATAGTACTCCGGTCCTAAAAATTCAAGCTGGTTTTCTTTGTCTTTTATAAGACAATTTATTTCTGAAATGGAATGTTCTTGTAGAATATTAAGACTTCTTTTATGTGGTTTTGTTATGAAATTGAAGGTGATTTTTTTGTTTAAAGCATGAGTTTCGATACCTTCATTAGTAACAGTAAAGGGTTGGATTAATTGTATAAAAGGTGTTCCAAGGATTATACTTCCTTGCTCTTATATATATATTTGTTTCATTGGGCCAAAAGCAAGGCAAATCCATCGGGTCATGAGTTAATTCATCCTATCATATTTTACTAAGTTATAATATGTTCACTCAATTCTACCATACTAGCAAATTTAGCAGTTCCGATGCTCTTTTAGCTCTTCGATGGTCAAAATTTCTTGTTAGCAGCAAGTGTTTAGGGGTGCTAGTTCAATGATGCCGTAATGAACAAGTGATGGTAATTTTATTTTTTTTGTTTCGTTGGGCCAAAAGTGAGGCAAATCCGTGGGGCCATAAGTTAATCAATTACAACTTAATTCATTTCATGTTCATTAGTTCTACCATATTTTACTAAGTTATAATCTGTTCGCTCATTCTTCTAGAGTTTTTTTTTTTTTTTTTTTTTTTTTTTTTTTTTTTTTTTTTTTTTTTGTGAAGGTAAAAAATATATTGACTTTAAACCAAAGAGCTAAATAAAGCTATACAGCAAAAAACTTGGTCCCATAGACTTGCACTCACGCAAACAAGTCAGAGCGAGTGAAAGGAGGCCAAGGTAAAAAAACCAAGCCAAGGCAAGGGAAGGAAAATGCCAAACAACAGTACAAAAACAGCAAACCTAAACCAACACAAGCAGCAAAGAGACAGCTTTGATGTTGGTAATGGGCCGTCTCGGAAGCCAGAAGGAGGGTGAAATCCATTAGCTCGCCAAAATGGAGGGGTTGAGCGACCAGCTTTGCAATAATCTTTTGTTAGCCGCAGTGGGAGGGACTTGATGGAAAGACAAGGCTTCATTCTTCTAGAGTTTATTTAGTTACAATTTGTTTATTTGTTCTACCAAAGTTTACTAAATCGGAATCTATTCAGTCATTCTACTAAAGTTTGATGAATCAAAATATATTCATTTGTTGTATCGGAATTTATCTAGTTACAATTTGTTCATTTGTTCTATCAGACTTTATCTAATCAGAATCTTTTCATTTGTTTTACCAAAGCTACCAAATTTTACGTTCTAAACCTGATGATATAGATGATGATTTCTTATTTTCTAAGCATGAGCTGCATGGCTATTCAGTTTGATTTCGTTTGGATGTCATTTTCACTATTTGCTTGATTGGTATAAATGATGATTTCTTCTTTCCCGAGCGTGAGCTTTATGACTGTTCGGTTTGATTTCGCTTGGATGCCATTTTCAATATTTGCTAGCAGATTTAGTTGTTCGGAAGCTCTTTTCGGTTCTTCGATGGTTATAATTTCTTGTCAATAATAGGTGTTTATGGGTGTTGGTTCAATGATGCTGTAGTGAGCAAGTGATGGTAATATTTTTTTTTTTGGTTTCGTTGGGCCAAAAGATAGGCAAATCCATCGGGCCATAAGTTAATCTATTACGAGTTAGTTCATCTCATGTTCATTAATTCTACCATACATTACTAGGTTATAATCTGTTCGCTCATTCTACTAGAGTTTATTTAGTCACAATTTTTTTCATTTGTTCTACCAAAGTTTACTAAATTGGAATTTATTCATTCGTTCTACCAAAGTTTGCTAAATAAAAAAAAATTATTCATTGTACTGGAATTTATCTAGTTAGAATTTGTTTATTTCTTCTATCAGACTTTATGTAGTCGGAATCTTTTAATTCGTTTTACCAGAGCTACCGAATTTTACTAAACATAAATTTGTCCATTAGTCTACTAGATTTGATTAAGTTAGAATCTATTCATAAATTCTATCAATTTTTTTATAGTCTGAGTATATTTATGTTATGAACCCAAGTACCTTTACGTTTTGAATCCGAGTATAATTATGTTCTAAACCTGAGTATAGTCACTTTCTAAATCATTGTATGTATACTTTTCGAGTCGGAGTATATTCATTTGTATGTGTAGATTTAAGCCCAGACTTCTTCCATGAGTATATTTATTTGCATGTCTAGATTCAAGTCCAGACTTAACCCTTGAATTTATTCATTTGTATGTTCTGACTATAGTCCAAACTTACTTCCCGCATCTATTTATATGCCTAGACTCACTTCTTGCGTTTATACGTATGTTTAGACTTAAGTCCAAACTCACTTGATCATAACCATTTCCTTATATTCATAATTGCCTATCCATTCACTTACCAAACATGTTGATTATTATGCATTGAATGTGCTTTTGTGAGTAATGGATAAGAGGTAAGTGTATGGTTATCATTATCAATATATGTGATCATTGGAAGAGTGAGGTAAAGATATAGATGAAGATGCGTTGTGAAATGGATGCCGATTGTTGATGAGTGTGAGACCAAGGCATTGGTGTTGAAATACATGCAATGATTTATCATTAAAAATGAAAGTATATGTGTTGAAGTGCATGTAATGATTGTTCATTATTAATTTCATGAGAAATGACATATTATCACGACAATTAATATGTTATAATGATGTGTATGGCTATGATGCAATGTAAGGAAATTATTTGTCAGTACTGATACCCTTATATGAGTATATGTGAAAGATTTTAGAGTCAGTCAAATGTTCTATCGTATGAGACAGTTCTTTATAAGTTTGAAGGGACTTACAAGTCATGTAATTTACAAACAATATGAGTTGGCTTGTGTAAGCGTGTGTTGACCATCATAATGAGTTCGTACAACGGCGTATTCATTCTTGCTAATGTAGAGGAGGCTCGTGATGATTGGGCTGTGTAGCTTGACAAAGAAATATTATGGTTTTGTCCCCCAAAAGTTGGTGGTGACGATGTCCTATGTGATCGGATGCGTCGTGAGTTAAGATGAGTCATTTCTAGCAATAAGTATGAAGTTACCTATGTAAGTGTGTTGGTGAGTGCATGACCCGTATGAACTTATATGGATATCAATGAGCTTCATGAGCAATATGGACTCACTTGTAAGTGATGGTGAGATTCATAACAAGTATGAACTTACTTATGTATATTAAATATATATATGTATATGTATATATAGGCGGTAAAATGCATGACAAATATGATTTCACTTGTGTGTGAGTCGTGTTGAAATACATGATGAGTATGAACTTGCCTTAAGTATAATCCTATGTATGGTGTTGAACCACTAGGTGATACTGGTACATCATGAAATATTATGTTATATGCTTGTTTATAAGTGAATGAACTTATATTATTGTTAATGGTTTTGTATTGGCACATCATAATAGAAAAGAAAGAGATCTTGTTCATACGTGGTTATTTTGCATTGCCTTGAACTTATGTTATTTGATTGATACTAGGTTGAGTACTAAGACGATCTCCTCCCTTAGATCTAGGGATTTTATTGATTGAGCTTCGGCTCATTCCTTATTTTTTTAGTATGTAAGATGATCCATTTGTACACGGTGGAGGAGACGAGGTGATGTCTGAGACTATTAATCCCTAAGTTGGATGGTGGCTCACTTGTGGAATGGTACGAGAGTTGTAGTGATCGTTAACCTGACTATTTTTCTAAGTGTATATATTTTGGTAATAAGTACTAGCGTTTGTATAAGAAAGAAGTAATATGTATTAAGCTAGTGCGACCTTCTTGTATGGTATGTGGTGATGTATTTTATAGTGCTTCCACATGTGTAATTATAAGATATAATTGGAAATGATATGATATCACGTGACGTACTTAGGGCATCACAAGGCAAGGGTCGACAAGTTCTCATAGGGTGATGACGAGGGCTTACATGTACTCACTCAATGGATAGCAAAGTCGCTAGCCAAAATGAAAGAAATGAAGAAAGGAGGGAAAAAAATCCAAATTTTTTTTTTAAATATTGCATGACGACGTCCACATTATGATTTCTGGCCAAAATTGGCCCAAAAGACTCAATTGGTACATCGTGAAAATGTTTAGGACAATATTGACACGATTGAAAGGCTTGAGACTGAATAATTATCATTATAATAGGTTTATGACTTTTTTGGGTACTTTTCTCATTAGAAGTTTCAAATCAAAACATGTACTACTGTCAAGGTTTGAGGGGGTTTTATGTGATTTCTCCAAAAATAAATTAGGCCTTTGGTTCATATACTTTCATTTGTAACAAATTTAGTCTTTTTATTATTCTTCAACAATAATTTTAGTCCTTTCGTTTAATTTTCTTTTGTAATTTGCCACAAACTATTTAGTTAACACTGCTATTCTGACACATGAAGCCTACAATGTAGACAAGCCGATGAAAACTTTTGATTTGTATACCTTTAGAGATTATCAGTTTTAGTTCATCTTATCGACAAGATTAGTCTATAATAATTTTAAATAAAAAATACCTATTTTCGCCCTTTTTCTATTCTAAAACTTATGAAAATGACAAACTAAAATTAGCTATTACTTGTAATTCATATGTGTTCAAATTGACAAGCTAATTGGCACCAATACTACTGAAAACAACAATCCTTCTTTTTCATGGCGAGAGTTTGATTCTAGTTGTTTGAATATTTGTTTTATATTATTTTTCTTGTTGTATTGTTCATGGATTAAGAATTTGATATGGCAATAGGTTGCAAAGTCGTTGAAGAATGATGTCATTTCCTTACCCTCCCCCAAAAAAAAACTAGGGAAATTTTTTTAAAAGACGACGTGGGGGCGATAAGGCCAAGGAGGCAATAATGAGGTTGGAAGTCTAGGTGTTGAAGTTGGGAATTAAAGGAGAAAGGTTCAACCATTGTGAAGAGGGTTGTACCGACTACGAGTGATGTGAGACAGAGGTGGAGTTGGAGGCTAGTCTTGTCGTTGATGAATTGATGAAGGGTGGATTTGGTGTTGTGAAGTGCTTGGACATACATGGAATGTGAGATCAGTGATGCCTGTCTTGCTTTCACGAAATGCTTTATGTATCTCATCCTCGCTATGCAATGAGACACCATTTCTTCTCTCTCTCCTCTCAAGTAATAGGCCTCGAAAAAACACCTATATTCTTGCCCAAAATTTTCTTTTTCTCCTCTTTTTCATGGATTTTATTGGATTTTATTAGACTACTTCCTCCATCAATGACAAGCATTTCACAATGTTTGAGCTTGTTGTTGGGAATTTCAGTGAGACGCTCGATTTTGGCTCACAAACGTTGTTTGTTGATCATGCATTTTGCTCTACCATAGCAAAAACAACTTTAAAACATTAAAAAGGGCCCATTGCTTGCCATTATTAGGAGAAGGAAATAAAAAAAATAGTTTTTTTTTTGGGTCAGTGAAAATAGAGGTTAGCAGGTGAAGAATGAAGATTTAGTGGAGACAAAGAAGGTGAGGAATGTGATCCACGAATTGGATCATTTCTTCTTTCCCATCCTCTAAGGGGGTGGATGAAGCCATTTTAAGAGTGAATTTAGAAGTATCCTTTTTATTAATCAATCAATTTTTTTTCCATCAGTCAATAAAATACATAATAAGTAATTTTTCATTTGACCTTTTTGTTATTGAGGTCTTTTCCCTATCCATTTCATCCATGTTTATTTCTTCAAAATATCTATTTTAATTATATTAAAGTGCATGTATTTATCAAATTTTAACAATTTTTTAGTGTCTAATATCATTATTGGTTTTTATTTTTAAATTATTAGAATTTCATTTAAATTAGTTTTATCCCATTTTCTATATATATAGAGAGAGATTTTATAAAAAGAAAGAAGATGATAACCTTGACTCATTAAAAGTCATGTGCATTGCTACACTAACAGAAAAATAACAAAGAGTTAACATTTGTAACAAAACGAGAGTCAAGTAAAATATTGTGTCGACTTAATCTTATTTTTTTTTCAAATTTTACCAATTGAGTTTATTTAGCCAATTTTGATTAAAATTCGCTAATGTGGATGCTAAGTCATTTTATGGAGCCTAGCTAATGTGGACATTTTTAATAAAATTTCAAATTTTTTTGGTTTTTGTTTTTTGTTTTCCTATCATTTTGGCTGGTGACGTTCAACAAGTCCTTGTAGGCTGACAGCGAGGGCTTGCCAACCTTCATCCAATGGCCAGCAAGGTTGCTAGTCAAAATGGAAGAAATAAAGAAAAGAAAGAAAAAATTCATTTTTTTAATTGTAAGAATTATCAACGTCAGCGGCCGTAATGTCACATAGGGTAGTCGGCGTTTATGTTAGTAATTTTTGCCAAAATTAGCGGGAAACACTCAATTAGTAAATTATGAAAATATTTAAAATTAAATTGACACGATTGAAAAGCTTGAGACTAAATTAGCACCACTATAATAGTTTTATGACTTCCTTTTTTGTACTTTTCTCATTGAAAGTTTTGGGGAAAAACATGTACTACTCTCAAGGTTCAAGGCGGTTATATGTGATTTCCCCAAAAGTAAGTTAGGTCTTTAATTTGGATATTTTCATCTGCAACAAATTTAGTCAATTTATTATTCTTCAATAAATATTTTAGTCCTTTTTCTCGTCCAAATTTTTCTTGTTCTCATCTCTTTTGTGGGTTTTTATTGAATTTTATCAAGCTACTTCCTCCATCAGTAACAAGCATTTAACAATGTTTGAATTCGTCGTTGGCAATTTCAGTGACACGCTCGACTTTGACTCATAGACAAAGTTTATTGATCATGTACTTTGCTCTTGCGTAGCAAAAAACAACTTTAAAACATTAGGGAAAAAAAAGTGGGCTTGTTGCCTGCCATTATCGGGAGAATGAAATAATAATAAATAAATAAACAAAATAGAGGTTTGTTTTTGGTTGATGAAAATAGAGGTTAGCGGGTGAAGAATGAAGATTTAGTAGATATAGAGAAGGTGAGAAACGTGACCCATGAGTTAATTCCGTCTTTTCCGTCCTCTATTTCCATCCTCTATAGGGGTGGATGGAGCCATCTTAAGAGTGAATTTAGAAGTACTCTTTTATTAATCAATCATTTTTTCCATTAGTCAATAAAATACATAATGAGTAATTTGTCATTTGACCTTTTTGTTATTAAGGCCTTTTCCTATTTATTTCATTTGCGTTTATTTCTTTAAAATATTTATTTTATTTATATTAAGGTGCATGTATTTATCAAATTTTAACAATTTCTAATTGTTTACTATCATTATTAATTTTTATTTTTATATTATTAGAATTTTGTTTGAATTAATTTTATCCCATTTCCTATATATATATACTTTTACGGCAAATAAAGGCGAAAGAGATTTTTAAAAAAGAAAGAAGACAACAACTTTGGTCCATTAAAAGTCAATTACGTTGCCATGCTAATAGGAAAACAGAGTTAACATTTGTAACAAAATGAGAGTCAAGTTGAATATTGTGTCAATTTAATCTTAAATTTTTTGAAATTTTGCTATTTGACTAATTTTGGTTAGAAATCATTGATGTGGACATTGGCTATTTTATGAGGCATAACTGACGTGACATTTGTAATAAAATTTTAATTTTTAATATTTTTGTTTTTTAAAAATTATTTCTCTCTTTTCTTTTTTTTTTCCCCTTATTATTTTGGCTGGCAAGCGTCAACAAGTCCTCAAAGGCTGATGGTGAGGACTTGTTGGCCCTCTCTTTATGGCTAGCAAAGTTGCTTGCCAAAATGAAAGAAATAAAAAATAAATAAAGAAATTCATTTTTTTTTTAAATTGTCAACATAAGCGGCAATGCCATGTAGGGTAGTCAGTGTCCGCATCAACAATTTTTGGCTAAAATTAAGAAATTAGTGAATTGATAAATTGTGAGAAGATTTATAACTAAATTAACATCATTGAAAGACTTGTGATTGAATTAGCACTATTGCAATGAGTTTATGACATTTTTTTTTTGGGTGCTTCTTTCGTTGAAAGTTTCAAGGCAAAACATGTACTACTCTCAAGGTTCAAGGGGGTTATATGTGATTTCTCCAAAAGTAAATTAGGTATTGGGTTTGGATATTTTCATCTATAACAAATATAGTCCTTTTAATATTCTCCAATAATTATTTTAGTTTTTTCGTCCAATTTTTTATGATGATTTGCCGCAAACTTTTCAACCAACACCGGTTATATTGACAGGTAAAGCCTACTACGCATGCAAGCCGATGAAACAATATATACTTTTGATCATTATACCTTTATAGATGATCAGTTTTAGCCAACATATTTCGTCTTATGGACAAGATCAATCTATACTACTTTTTAAAAAAAAAAAAAACTATTTCCCCTTATATCTTAAATCTTATGAATGTCAAACTAAAACAAGCTATTACTTATATTTTTTTTTTGGGTGATCGAGGATTCGCCAGAGCATGTCCTTGTTAGCTTACGCCGATTTGGGGTCTCAGAGGCCTCCGCGGTGGAGGACCAACAGCAACTATATGTCGGGAGAAAGTGGCCTAGTAACCCACCATCGGGTCCCCTGCTTTAATCGTTAGCAACACAGGATTTCGAACCTCGACCTCCATGCGTTGGAAGGAGAGATCTCAATCAACTGCGCTGTCAACGGGTGGGTAGTTATTACTTATAATTTATATGCATTCATATTGACAATCTAATTAGCATCAATTCTACTAAAAAACAATAATCCTTCTTTTAATTTCAGATCCATATAGATAGATAAGTAGGCAACTTTTAAATATTACGTGAAAGTGAAATTTCCAAAATTCAACTAAAGAGATAAAAAGTATATATTTTTTTTTTCCAAAAATAATACAAAGAGGGTTAAGTATGCTTTTGATGTTTTGACTATTCATGCACATTGTCAATCGAATCAATTAGACTTTTTTTTTGTGAAATATATCTTCATCTAAATCATGCGGTCCTCCCATACTTGCCAACGTGGCAACACTAGCATAGTAAAAGATGAGAAAATATTGGGTAGGTCCGGAGCTCCAAATTGGCAAATGCCTCGGTCACTTGCTGATCATCGCATGTTCCACGCGGGCCCACTTGTTAGGAGAGGCAACCCTCTTGTCTCTCTCCTCTCTCCTCAGTGTCTCCGTTGCTCTCTTTGTCTCTAATAGCCCTCTCCATTACTTTTGTTTGCTCTCTCTCACTAGGATTTTAAGGGTGTGTTTAGTAATATTTTTGTTTTTGGGAACAATTTTTTTTTCAAAAATAGTCATTTTATATTTCTATTTCTTAGAACAATTTCAGAGTAAAAGAATGAGTTTGGTAATTATACAAAATTTTTATTCTTGAAATAGAAAAAGAATAGGAATGGTACGACTCACAAATTTTTTATAATGTATAATTTTTTTAATCTTTTAATAATTGTTTTAGATTTTTTTTTCCCTCTCTTCTTCTTCTTGCTCCTCCTCTAGTCGGTAGTGTCCAGCGAATGACGGTGGCTGACGAGCGGCGGCGGGTGGCGAGGAAGAAGAAGAAAAAAAAAAAAAGAAAAAATGACTTATTTTTGAAAATTATCCCCAACAACAAAATGTTACTTTATTCTTCTTCTTTTTTGGTGGAAGAATTGTAAAAGAGAGAAGCCTTACTTTGTTCTATTTCTTGCTTCTATTTCAAATTTATGCCTCCCCTACTTTTATATTTCGAAGAATAGAAAAATTAATTGATGTTATCAAACATATTTTTGTTTTTTTTTATTTCCATTCTTTTTTTTTTTTTTTCAAGGAATAAAATAACATAAATTGGAAGAAATATAAATGTTATCAAACGGAGCCTAAATCTCCAAATTTTGTCTGAATTTTCTTGGCGAAGAAGAACAAACCAACTGGGGTACTGGGGAAATCCCATCTCGAGGATTAAAATGGAGTTTTCCATTTTGGTTGAATAATCAACATTGCCAAGCAAACTATCGCCAAATCCTGAGCACGTGTAAAGATTTTATTTTCTGGCTAGTAAAGAGGAAGATGGGAAAACAGAGAACTGCGATATTCTTCCTGGACCGGATTATTCACAAGTCCCTGAAGCAGAGCTTGCGGCTGTCATATTGGGAGTTGTCGAGGTGACGGCCTCAGTGTCTCTAGCACTTTTTGATGGCTTTGCTTCTTCCTTTCCTGAAAGAAGTCGTCGTGGGGCTGCCGGTTGAGGCTGTCAAAGAAAGCAAGAGTGAGAGACGAGAGAGGTGAGAGAAAAAAAAAAAAAAAAGGTGATGGAGACGGAGAGGGGTGAGAGAGAAGAGAGGACTTTGCCTAACAAGTGGGCCTTGCACGGGACACGTGGCGATCAGCGAGTGGATGAAGTGTTTGCTTACTTGGAGTGCCCGGACTACCCAATATTTTCTCGGTGGTGAAAGATTGCCATGCGGTGTAAACATGGTGGTGACATAGCACACCACAGTCAACTCGCTCCATCACTAGCTAGTGAAGGCCGACGATCCTCATATGTCGCCGGCGAGGGTTACTAGGTCACGCCATGACCGCCCCTGGCGGGGAGGGGCGGGGGCATTGTTGATACCTCCCTCTCTCTTTTATTTGTTTTTGTTTTTGTGTCTTACATAAATAAGTTACCAATATCATAGAGGACACAGTCTTAAAATGAGGCAGGTGATTAAGGGTGAGGTTGGCAAATGCTTCGACTGTTTAGATTTAGCATCTCTCTTGACTCCAAAGATTTTTTTTTTAAGCAAATAGTATTTGATAATCACAATGGAAAAGTACGTTGGAAAGTAAATTTTAAAATGAGATTTTCTTTTTTTAAAATAAAGATGATAAGTGCATTCGACATTTAAAAATTCGTTACGAAAGTATAATTAAGTTTTAAAACTTTTAAATAGTGCAATCAGTAGAAGGAATTGATTGGATCAATACCCACAACAGAGAAGTGATGCTTCATGCTTAAATTTCCTGTTCAAACGCAATCTCTTTAGGCTTTAGAAGTATAGTTTCATCAAGCCCTCTAATACCCGCAGCAGAGAAAGTTGATGGGTGAACGCGCGATTAGCCATGTTTGCTTCCGTCCCGTCTACATTTAAATTTGCTGTACATGTCATACTTCAGTGCACTGTATGAGGCAAGAGGTAAGCTTCCTGCACATATTGCATCTGGTACACTCATAATCTGCGACTTGATGCACGTTGATCTGCACATGCGAATCGGCCCCTAAATGTGAAGAACTCGACGTCCAGTTGATGGGCTGGTTATGTGATCTCTTCTATCGACACGCCAAAATGTTCCCGGTGATGATCACAGAGGGGTCACCTCGGTGCGCGGACATAATAATCCAGCATCCGCCATATTCACGAGATTCACGAGTCTTCTGCATTTCTCAGTATATATTCGTCATTTAAGATCTCGACCAACTGTTATATTTCTTCTACTCTTGCACAGGTCTGTTCGTGCAAAATTTTTCAGTATAGTGGTCGTCCATTTAAAATTCCTCCTGCTTCTTCTGTTCACTTTTCATCCTTGCAACATCTCATCTCCTGCTTTCTCTGTTTCTGAGTTTAAATTCCTCTGTTTTTGAAGGTTGGCTTAGGGGGTTTTCTTCAAATTGGGCTACATCTGGCTGAAAGCATCAGGTTTAAAATATGAACTCTAATATCTATCCCAGAACATGGTGAGCAGAGCAACTACTCTCCCTCCCATCTTCTATCTTGGGTTTCTCCTCGTTAAAGCTCAAATAACCTTTGATTATCATGGCGAAAGTTTTGACAGTTTTCTTTGTCACCTCTTACATGCTCCAAGAAAACCTCAGAACTAAATTGTAGCCACTTCAACAATGATTATTTTCTTTCGTAATGGTATGTTGATTGTGGCATTATATGCTGTTAATTCCAAAAAGAAATAAACTGAAGTTTTATCCATAGAGCCAAAAGGAAACTTACACAATGCCTGTTTTTCATTTTATACACAAGAACTCATGAAAAGTGTCCTTAGTTGGACTGTGTATGTACTTCAAAATGAGTTCCTCACCGAAGGTCCATTCTCAACCTCTGCATCTACAAATAAGCTTGTCGAACTGAATTGGCTTGACACAATCTGCTATCTAATCATCATCCTCCGAATCTGCACCAGTATATATAGATATCAGTAGTGAATTCACACTCCATAATTGAGGTTATAAACACACTGATATGGCACAGCCTATGTAAGGAAGTTGAGTTGAAGGCTTACCGGATCGTATATCTTCGCCCACTTTTCCTCGGTTCTTTAGCTGCCTTCTGATCATAGAGCATATTAGGACCCACCAATAAATGTGGAAGATGAGCAGCATCAGCAACATTGTGTTGAATACGTAATAAAGCGGTGTGGCATAAGCTTCCTCCATTGGTAAGTAATCACAGAGAGTGGTACTGCACAATTTAAAGCAATCGTAAGCCCAAGGTATCCTAAAACCTGTAGAAGTAAATGAATTGAGATCAATTACATGAGGTCGCACCCTGTTGTTCTAATGACCCAGAATGGGAAGTATATTAGACGTAGCATGAGCCATGAAAGGGCGAATAATCCGAAGAAAACGCTCGCTCCAAGCTCATGTTCAGAGTACTTGAAAACTTTGGCAGCTTCTAAGAACACGTCGCTCGCATCATGAAGTGCCAGGACAATTGCGCCAACTCGAAAGAAACTGCACAAGCAAGGAAAGTGTCTTGTGATAAGAAGACGCACATTTTCATAAAATAGATTGTGCCAGCAATAAGATGGGCAAAAAAAGTTCAATACTGTAGAGGTATAGATGAGACAAAGTTGATCTTCAATGACTAGTTTATATGCCATTTACAAGTTGCAAGTGCATTTTAGATATGGATGGTTTCAGGTGACACGGCCTGTAATTCTCTTTGAGGGTATAGATGAGACAAATACCTAGTCAAGTATGAGTAGCCAATCAAGAAGACCGTGATTACATGATGGGACATCATGACAGCAAAGTCCTTCCTTCGAGTTTCCCAGGTAACAAGAGCAGCAATACTGTAAAGGTAGAATCCGCATTGGCATACGTAGATAAGCTTTAGAGGAAGCCTGAAATGATGAAAAACAGATGAGTACACGTGCTTCTGCAATTGCAACCTTCGAAATTTGACCAACATTCTTGCATACGACTTGAAATGAAAGGACTCTTTGTACTGTAAAATACGTGAGAAGCAGTGGGGTATATACAATGAAATAGCATTGCTTGTTTTATCAGCACTCTAATTCACAGCAGTAACACAATAATTTTTTGGCATGTCTGCTGAGCTAACACATTCACAGAGCCCTCCAACCTTTTCATTATTGCTAGCTCACGTTATTTAGCAACTTAAGCATGCTAGCAAATAACACAAGTGAAAAGACAGAGAAGAGAGAGAGCTTAACAACTCGCCACGAATGACAACAACAAACTGAAGATGACAATAGATCACCGTGAAAATGCAATTCTGAGTATGTCGATAGTTAGAACTTGGAAATGCATCAAAGCTGTTAATCTCACAAGCATGAAATTACTTACTTCAACTGCTGGTTAGGCCAACCTTCAAAATACTCTGATGTGTCCCAGAACCATGGCTCGTGATAAGTGATCTTGAGAACGCAATATTCAACAGCGGCGTAGTATGTCAACTTCCACATAGATTCTGAACATTTTACAATTTTCGCCTGGACCGCCTCATTGATTTTCAACTGCCCAGATCCAGGACGAAGCAACGAGATCGCAAGCCTCTACAAGATATTGGAAAAAAGAAGAAGCAATGAAACAATTTCAGAAGTCACAAAATCCACAAAATAAGATTTGCTGGGTGTAAAGAGCATTATACAAGCGGCTAAACACTAGCCTAAGTGGTATTTGCATGCATCGGGCTCACATGAATCAGGGGCACACAATCCGACCAATGGGTAATGGCGCGAGCACATGAATAAATTTCCCTAATATCAGCACCGCGAGCATCGAGCCATTTCCAGATCGTAGATGTATAACCATCATCTCCTCAACAGGTCTGCCAAAGCAATGTTGCCGTGTAAGCTTCGATGCTTCGTCCGCTCAGGCAAGCCGTCACACAAGAATGCCATCTCCACAGCCATTAATCTCTAAATTCCTGGAAAACCCATCTCTTCATCTGACCTTCCCCCTCAATCTAAGTATAGCTCGGATCACATGCTCAGGCAGGACACGCGAAATCGGCCTCACGAATCGTACGGAAAAACCCATCTCCCAGCTTCACAAATCTAAACGCGCGATCTTTAGCAATACCCAGCACGACATTTCCCACGCCGGTCCCCACATATGCAAACGGCGATCGAGAACAAGAACACGCGCAAAAGGACGCCTACCCGACTAGCAAAGAAACCTTACACGGAAGACGAACCGGTCAAGGAAGGACCTGGCGGCGACGAAGCCGAGCGCGAAGCAGCCGGCGACGAGGAAATGCGGGGCGCTCGGCCCGCCGTCCCGATCGAAGAAGGAGCTCATGTGGGGCCCGGCGGCGGGGCGACCCGACCCGAGATCCGACCCCGGGGGGGAAGATTCTGGCTTTCCCGGACCTCCTCCGGCGAGCGTAAACGCCGTCCGCGCCTCTGCCCTGAGTCAGCGGCTCGGCGTAGGAAGGAAGGCAAGCGGAAGAACGGCGGAGAGCGCGGGGGGCTCTATGAATCTGGCGATCTTCTCCATTTATAGATTCCTGCAAGCGCTCCTCCTTCTCTCTCTATCTCTCTCTCTCTCTCTAGACTGAGATACTGCCGCGTGGCGTGGGGGGGAGGGGTGGGGCCCGTCATGGGCCAATGGGGGAGGCGCTCTTGCTTGGAAGCAACGCGTGATTTTTACTTAGGATGGGGAGAAGGTTGACACGTGACGAGTTCGTTCCCTCACCCAACCCCCGGTTCAATTTGCCTGAGAAAAAGCTTGCTGTGTCGCCTGTTTATCGATGGCAAATTGACAATCAAGGGAGTTTTTTATTTTTATTTTTTCGGTCAGAACAATCAATGAATCTACTGGTGAGCAGTTGAGTTGATTTGACTTTGGACACTTCGCATAAATCACGGGGTTGAAACTCCATAATTGTTAACATGTTTTAAATAGTGAGGCCATGGTGATGAGGTCTTGTGCTAGATTCCCTTAGGTATTGACGTTTGATTCGAGGTGCACCGCGCATTCTACAGGTTGTGGATTGCCGGCGTAAACTTGGCAGGCTTAGCGAATCTTGGGCATTAAAAAAAAAAAAAAAAAAACAATCAAGGAAGTTGGTAAGGGAAAATTGAAATTTTTGGAGGTTGAATGAATTGGATTCAATTGCAAAATGAAAAGATTCGTGCAAATTAGATCTGTCGCTATTGTTTTACCAAATATCTCAAGTGAAGATGTTGTGTGTTGAGAGGAGCTGCTCTCTAGTTTGGATATGATTTGCTATGTACCAATTCTATTGGTTGGAGAATTCAATCTGGCAATTGGCAAAATACCTAAGGAGATATCATTTTTCATTACAAATCATCATCCATGGTTGGCAAGCGTGCAAGAAAAGCCACGTATGCTCATACTTCGATGGAAGAAGTGGCCGCTGTCCATTTGATTCTCCCGATGCGCAATCTGAGGGTTTTTATTATTATTATTATTATTATTATTTTTTTATATTTATTTTTTATGAAAACGCCATGTCACATATTAGAAATCTGAAATAGAGAGTGAACTTGAAGGAAAACATGAGAGAGAGCAGGGCATGGGGCTATCGCCTAGACATCGGCAACACCTCATCCAGCTCAAGCAAGCTTCACAGCCGTGGTGTGGTTGTTGTTACTGCCAAGGCCTTATATTCGATGACGCAAAACATAAAGACAGCATAGGCACACAGAGTTCTACTATAGTTTTAGCGCGAATTCATCTGCCATAGGAGACAGGTCTCATCTCAAAGGAAAGGAAAATGTGTTAATCGGGCCTTGATCAACGGGAAGAATTACTAAGAGAGTTATAAGATTATTGTAATTATGCCAATTCAGCTCTAAATTATTTTTTAATCAATTCATTTTTAAATCTTTTATAATTACGCCAATTCAGTCTATTAAAACAAATGCTAGTTGGTACTAACATGGACACTGGTCGACATCGACTATTTAGGGAACGTTGACATGACAAATTTTTAATAATAATTTTTTATTATTATTATTTTCTTTTTTTTTATTTTTCCATTTTTTCCCTCTTCTTCCTCTTTGACTTTTGACTTTCTTACCTGAATGACCCAAAGAAAAAAAAAGAGGAAAAAAAATAATAACAAATTTGAAAAATATATAAAATATTATTAAACAATTACAACGTAAATGTTCACGAGACAAGACAACCAGCATCCACGTTAGCACTCGCATGCCAAATTAATATAATTACAAAAGATTTAGGATTGAATTGACATTTTTTTTAAAAAAAATTGAATTGGATTCTCCATAAGAAGCACGAAATTATTCATTTATCTTTTTGACTAGTTGAGAATCTCCTGCGAACAAACTCGAGCTCGTTACTCGATAGGCAACTTTTTCCGAATTATCTAAAGAAGAAAATATTGACGACTTCATGATGATTATCTTCACAGATGAACGTACAACATGGGTTTAGCGACAAACCCATCTTTTTTCACATGAATACTTTGCAGTAAATATACAATCACAACTGAACTTTGTATCAGAAGTCAATATGCAGCAAACCATAGAAGGAACCCTAGATTTATTGCTGTCTGTAGATCCATAGGACAGGAGTACAGATGCAAGCGGATTGTATGCGAATATAAACCTGGAAAAAAATAAGAATCTCGACATCCCTGACCCAAACATAGAAACATTTTTGAGTGCAGCGTTGGCGAAACGATCCCATTCCACTATTCCCCCAGACTTAGATGGGGAAAAGAAGAGGAAGGGCCATAGAAATGGGAAGTGATTTCATCAACGCTGCACTCAATAACGTTTCTGCATCATGGGAACCTCTACATTCCTCAAGCAGCCAGCAGCATAAACATCTTGCAATTTTCCAATATTTAGAGTTACTCTTTTATAATGTAGTCACCAGGAAAGTGCAGTACAAAGTGACTTTTGCATTTGCTTGTACTGCCTTCAGATCTGCTAAACAAGTGGAGTTTTGGGTCTTGTCTCTGCTTGGCATCAGAATATAAAAAATGCCAAGTGCATCGGAAGAAGTGGGAGTCCTGTACTCCTTCGTTGTACTGAACTCTTGCACTGCAGTTCTGTACGAACACCCCCACTCAACCATCTCATTCTTTGCCTGTCGCGGAATCTTGACAACGAAGAACCTGCTGAGCTGCCTCTGAATATAGTTTCCAAGCTTCCACATGAATTAATCACAAGAATCTCCAGGTCCGGCGGCAAATAGGATGTGGGATAAACTTCTTTGAGCTGAGGAGAAGATTCTATTTTTAGCTGTTCTAGATTTTTTAAGCTCCCTGGCTTCACTTTCTGACTGCATATGGTCTTCAGCCCAGCAGCATAGGAAATATGGATTTCCAGATTTTCAGCTTCTCCAAGCACTACCTCTAGATTCTCCAGATTTGGACACTGTCTCACTTTCAGTACTCGCAGCGATACCATCATAACCCCAATTCTCACAAGCTTTGGTAATTCCAGAAGATCCAAGGTCTGCAAGTTACATTCCGCAGACATACCAGGGTTAAATAGCTCTTTCAATTCAGCACAAAATTTGATTTTGAGGTTTTCAAGCTTCTTTGGCAGCTTGGAAAATGGGAAAATGTCAGTGAGCATTGCGCAACAATCTATAAACAAGCTCTTAAGACCTTGGAAGACCTCAGACTGCAGTTCATCATCACAGACACATCTTAAGGAAGAGAGATTACACAGATAAAGAAAGTCAAGATTTCCCAAAGCTTTGGCATCTTCTTCTCCATCGACTATACGACGGATATTCGTGCACCTATCAAGCCAACAGCTCTTTTTGATGTCAAATTCTCTTTAACAAGTTCAGATAAGTGACTTAAAGAGCTATCATCAATTAGTGATCTGTGGTCAGCATGCTCGAGAACATGTTCAGGTATACTGGAAAGGCAATAGGATCCATGGATCTCCAGATACTGCCCTGTTTCTTTAGGATGAGGAATTCTTCCCTGAGAGTTGATATCCATCAGTAGGCCCCTGTCTCCAAGGTCATATATCCTTCCATTTTTATTTCTGGGAAGCCAAATAGAAAAGTGGAATTTTTGGAAGCATGTATCCCACAACTTAGGATTTTCTTCCAAGAACTGGAGAAATCTGCTACCACATATTGATATGGAAGACCGGTCAGGAGATGCGGAATTCTCAGAACTTAGGGATTCACAGTCTCCCAAGTGGAACTCCTCTGGAATATACTTTTTCTTCTTCCGGTCAACTTCTTTAATGTGCTTCCCTAGACTAGTCCGATTTTAGACATCATAAGGAAATTCTTTTATTTTTGTCCCTGAAAGATCCAGAACTGCCAAGTTGGTAAGAGACTTCAAATTTTCCATTTCTTCCAAATCAGCACAATCTCTCAGCAGTAGTTGTCGGACGTTGCTAAAAGACTCAAGGGTAGGTAAGAACCTTCCTTTGGTCCCCGATAGATCCAGCAGCTCAAGCTCCTTTAGGGCATCCAGCTCAGATACTTTACAGGAGCAACCTCTTAGAGACAGTTCCCTAAGGTTAGTGAGGTAGGACACAGACAGCAATTGTTCAAATTTTATTTCAGAGAGGTTGAGAATTCTTTGATTGCTCATATGGCGAAAAAATTCGAGTTTTATGCTCAAAGATTTTGCACCACAGTGGTCGAGTACCTCTAGGTTCAACAGAGCTTCCAAGGAAGGAAGGTCTTTCAAGTAGGTGCAATTTCTCATTATTAGGTGATGGAGGCTGATAGAAAAGCAACTTGAAGAAGGCTTTTTATTGTAGTCTCTGAAAGATTGATGGTCTTCAGGTGAGACATGCCCCAAAAGGAGTCATTGCTTGCTACCACCAACTCCGAGCATCCCCAGAGATCAAGAACTTCCAGTTTCTGAAGTTTACTCAAGTTTGGCAACCAAGTGAGGAATTTACCATTCTTCACCGAGTGCAAACGAAGTTCAGAATTTTCAGAAAGTAATGTCAGAGCTTTTATTTTAGAATTTGAGAGAATGAGTTGGCGAAGGGAATTAAGATGTTCGAATGACTCGTCTTTGAATTCTTCCAATATAGAGGCATCAGAAAGGTTCAGCTCCTCAAGGCCTTGGAGGCCCTGCGTGAATGGCAATTTTGGAAGCTCCACACAACCACTCAAAAGAAGATGAGATAAGCTGCTGATGTTGCGAGGTAGCTTATTTACAGCACTACCCGAGAGATCCAGAATTCTAAAGTGAATCTGAGTTTGCAGAGAATCTGCTTGTAACTCTTTCAAAGATGTTGCCTTCGAAAGCTAAAAAATCTCTAGTTTAGGTAATGGTTTTAGGGTGGGAACTCTTGCCAGGGATGGACAGTCACTTAAGTGGAGTTGAGTGAGCTCTCCCAAATTGCGAAAGTAGGGCAAGCGCCCAAGCTTGGTTTTGGATAGAATGAGTATTTGAATTTTCTGGAGAGAAGAGAGCTCTTGACCTGGATATTTGTGAAAGAGTCTGAACCAGAAGAAATCGAACACTTCAAGTTTTGCCAATGAAAGCACTTCCTGTTTTGCTGATTCCTTTGTCTTCAATAATTTAAAATCACACAATTGTTTCAAATTTGGACAATTTCTAAGAATGAGCCAACGGAGTTCACTCTGATTTAAGACAGAAGCAGGAAGCCACTTAATGCCAACTTCATATAAGCTAAGAGATCTAAGATCTTTCATATGCTCAAAAAGATCATCATGGATTTCCTCCACAAAATGAGCCCCAGATATCTGAAGAATGAGTAACTTCGTAAGTTCATGGATCTCATCTACATTCTCCAGCAGGCGACAGCCCCTCAGATCAAGTACTTGAAGCTCCCTCAATATTGAAAGTTCTAACGGCAGCTTTTTGAACATCGGATTTAAGATGACCAGAACTGTAAGTCTTTGTATGCGTAAGGGACTTCCCTGCAAAAACGAGCACCATCTACAAGGAGTGTGGACATCTCGCTCCTTTTCCCACTACGTGTTTTGATCATCCCATTGGTCTGTATAACCATCCAAGACCAGCCCAAGTTTGGCCACTCAGCACACTAGCCATGCCAACAGATGCAGACCTGCTAAGTCCATATCGTCAGTGATCAGTGACTCCCAAAGCATCACTTTCCGTATAAACATAACTATTCTCCTTTTCTCTTAGAAATCCGCAATCTTTGAGCTCCATCGGAGTATGATGTCCCTCCTCATAGGCCTTCTCAATATGATCATGGTGATCAAAATACCCTTCCAGTAACCAGTGACTTATCAGCTCATCGTCATGGATGCTATCATGATGGAGAAACAAGCATCTGCAGTGCCAACAGCACTTATTGGCAACATTTTATACACATGCTGTAATAATGTTTCGATATCAGCAGATTCAAGTATAGAGACCGCTTCTTCAACAGCATTGTCCAATTCAAAGTCCTTCACATTATTCATGGCTTCTGCCATCATAATAATTGCTCCAGGATGACCTGAGCTATTATTCAATAGCTGCAGACAGTCTTTCAAACGCAGTTGCCCTAGAAACTGCCGCCTTGACCCTATTCCGCAGTAAATTTGATGAGTCAACATCAGACAGGAATTTGATTTCATATGATCTTCTATCTTCAGTCCAAATTGTATCCCCATTTCCCTCATTGCCAATACCGGTATCTCTGCCACTTCTTATGATTAAAGCCTTAAGAAGGTGCCCATGGAGGATGTTGCTTAAAGCAAAAAGAATTTTCTTTTCATCCTTGTTAATAATATCATCCAGAACTGCAAGAAGATATGGATCTTTTCCAGCCACAGCAACATCTTTCTGATCAACCTTCACCGTTGCTTTTGGTTCAGGCTTTCCAGATTTCTTCTCTTCTGTCTTTGCAGTTTTCATTTGTTCAAGTTACGCAGATTTCATCAAGTTAAGCTTTTTCAGTATTCTCCTATTCAGACTTTCCAAGTCCACTTCTCGCTCCTGTTGCTCAATCTCAATATTATCATATGTTTCCCACTCCTCATTAGAAGAAAACACAGACAGCTGAATGGCAATAATTTCAACAAGAGATTTGACTTCATAATTATATCCTGGGACCACCCAAATAGTTCCACAGGAGGAGCCCTCAAGTATGGCAGACTTACACATCTGTTTTGCCATCCATGTTTTACCCGCTCCAGCTTCTCCCAAAAGTCAACTGTTTTCATGTTATCATCACTTTGAAGAGCTGAAACATGTTTTTTCCGAGTTTCCAGAGAATCTGTTGGGTTGGCCATTGCTGGCAAGGGCAACTGTACAAATAGGACATTGATTAAGGATGATTTTCTTTTCTTTTTCTTTTTTGGCTGGACTATACTTCTAAGTTAACCATAGCTCAACTGTTCCACATACACCACTTAATATGTTAGTGCTTCAATACAAGCATGCATTGTCAAATATCAACTGCAAAGGCTCAAAAGGGTAAAGGAGTGGGGGGGTTAATGACCTTCAGGAAGAAAATTTAACTACTCCAACCTGGAAACCAGCAATGTAAAAAAAGTTTATTGTCTCATCAAACGCGAATATCATGTATTATTACTTCCAGCCTCTAGGAGGCCCCTGGTACAATAAGAATGATTGCATTACTTATAACCAACGTGCCCGATATTTTCCGAATGCAATAAGTTGATTATAGCCTAACCATGTGGTTTTTCAAATTCTTGCAGCCATCCTCACAAATCCAATATAGAAACAATGGAAAACTAAAGTAATCACCATACTCTGCCATGTCGTAAGAAAAGTCAGCATGAAGGAGCTTATGATCTAACTTCCACATTCTGTTAAGTTCTGATCAGTCGGCCAGGATAAAAGAATAGCACTGCATGGTTGTCCTATGGGAGACTTGAATTTTTTCCAATGAGTCCATTGTGAAAATTAGGTCAAGATCATCAGCTTTAAACATGTGCCAATATCAAAATTCGAGGCTTTTACATGGATGTGCCATGATAAAAGAGACGATGGCGCCAACCTAAGAGTGATTTCAGTTGTCGGCGAGGAAGCCATCGGCAAAACAGCTCTAGTGAGGAGCGTCTACGGCAGAGCGGATGTTAAGCATCATTTCGACTGCTGCACTTGGGTCCGGGTTGGGCCGAAGCCTAACCTGGTTCATCTCATGATCGACTTGCTCAAGCAGCTGAGGGTCCCAGAATTGCGAGATGTGGATTGTATGAACGAGGAAAAGCTGTCCGACGTCCTCCAAGGATTCCTGATGGAGTGCTGTTATCTGACGGTCCTGGATGACTTGTCCGATCTCCTTCTCATGGACAAGCTCTTGATAAAGGTGCTTGCAGACTCGAGGAACGGGAGCAGAGTAATCATCACGACTCGTAACAGCAAAATACCCTCTTCCACTGATCCCTGGTATGCCACGCATCTCGAGTTGACCCCCCTCAACCAAGAACAGAGCAACAAGTTATTGAAGGGAAGTAGCAGCGCTTTCGATGGGGTCAATCCGGACGGAGAACTCCTCCCTCTCAAAGAGAGGATTCTTAGCAAATTGGGCGGTTCTCCTACCAAGATCGTTCTACTCGGAGGACTTTTATCCACCACCACGTTGAGTGGATGCACCAAGCTTGTCGATCAGCTTCCCGGTCGTCCCACACTCCAAGATATTGTGCATTTGAGCGTTAATGACCTTTCAGAAGGGTTAAAGCAATGTGCTCTGTACTTGACTCTGTTCCCTAAGGAATCTGAGATTCCCACAAGGAGGCTCTTCAGACTTTGGTTAGCTGAAAATCTCGTATCTTCAGCGTCGGAGAACGGTGCAGAGGCATGTTTTGAGATTCTGGTGTCTAGACACATGATCAAGGCAGCTCGACAGAAATGGGACAGGAGTGCCCAATCGTGCCGCTTGCTTGGATTGTTGCACGATGTCTTTTATCAGATGGCTGAGAATGAAAGATTCCTCAAGATCTTTGACTGTTCTATTCATGATAAAAAGAATTTCGATGCCCCGCGTATGGCCATACATAGGGATATTTCAGGAGTAGGAGAAGCAAATGCGCACATGAATGTGCCAGAAGCAGGACGAGAGCGATTAGAAACAAATGCACAAGAAGCACGCGTGGAGATCACACCTGCCGAGCCAGATCAAAGACTGTCCACCAGTGAAAATTCCACGCCGCCGCTTGGTGTCCAACAACTCCTTTCCTATGTGTCATTCAACACCATGAAGCTGGGAACACAGGCCGGAGAGATAGTGGCGTTACTTAAACCATTAGTGCCGACAAGGGACTTGAGTTTGCTGAGGGTACTTGATCTTGAGGGTGTCTACAAGCCTTTTCTTCCGGAGGAGCTTGGCAACATATTGCCGAACGTAAAGTACATGGGACTCAGATGGACTCTTCTTGAATCGCTTCCAAAGTCAGTGGTGCGATTGTCTTGCCTGGAAACTTTGGATCTGAAGTACACTAACATAACCCAAGTGCCAGTTTCTATTTGGGAGGTAGAGAGTCTGCAACACCTATACATGAATGAGGTGTCCTTTAACAAGTCCGTTCATCCTCAACTGCATTCCAAGAAATCTTTGAACTGCAACATCCAAAAGGTTTTGGCTAAAAGTCCAACATTTAATTGCCGAAATTGGTGTCAAACAAGCTATTCCGACAAATGTACACATTTGCTTATCACCAGTCAAGATTGACTCATTCCTCCCGAAAAATTCACCAGGGACAAGAACTTGAGACAAAAGCTTATGCATGCTATGCATGCACAAGGGTAAAAGTAGACTAAATATGCTGTAAGGAGCAAATCAATATGGATCAAAGACTTTGATCAAATGTATTTTTCCCACGAAACAAGAAGGGAAGAGAGACTGTGAAGTTGCAACTATAGGTTGAAAATGGGCAGGTTCCTTTTGAAGAAAACCTTCTTTGTTCCTCTTCCCTTAATAAAGTCTCATACTCTGCAACACAAATCGCTTACTGGAAGTATGAGATTTTGTGGGAACACTTTGCCTCATGCTTAATCTGGTCTTTTACCTAGTACTATGTGAGGAAATTTAATTAGGAAGGTAAATGGGGCATGGAAAGATTCAAAATCAAGATCTTCAGCTCTAATAATATATGAAATTTTATGGGACCACCACTAACTATTTTCAAAGTTTAAGCCATTGGACGAAGGCATGACTTATTTTATTTATTTATTTTATATCTAGGATTTGGCTTGACACACCTTATGAGTGCTCATGACCACTGCCAGCCCGACTTGCCCAACGAAGACCACTGACTATACCTGGAGGGAGGCTAGCACATGACCCCACCACCATAGTCCCTTACTTAAGACGTGTATAACAGCGCGGAGATTCAAACTTTCAACCTAACGCTAGATCTATTCGCACGTCTCTGCCAACACAGCTGCCCACTGGTGGGTAAGGCATGACTTATTTTTTAAATACTATAACATGAAGAATTAGTAAAATCACTTCAAACATCTTTCTTAGCTCAAAATGTAAGCCACTTTTAGCCATATTAACAAACTCTCATTCAAGAAGTTGGGTTCTACATTTGTTTCTTGCTCTATAAATCTCGCGACAAAGTCTACTTTCACAATTTCACCTAATATTTGTTTAGTTCTAGCTAAGTCTGCCCTTCAAGTTAGTTCTGAAAAACTGAGCATGAAATTGTTCTAAATGCCTCAAGACTCGGACGGAGCTGAAACGTAAATTTACGTACGATTGAAAGCATTCTTAGTCAAAGAATTCCCAAAGGTTACAAAGTCATCCAACGCTAAGTAGGAATATATATGAGATCGACAATTGACTGAGCTCCCTCCCCTTCCCTTTCTATTTCTTTTTCTCTTTCCCTTTCCCTTTCTATTTTCTTTTGGTCTTCAATTTTTCCTCCGATAATTTCTTTATTGAAATTTCGGACTCGTCGATAATTTGACGGACAATGAGACGTGGTCCTAAATGTGACACGCTCGAATATTCAATTCCTGAAACCAAATCAAATTCCATGGTTAAAATCGACCGGACGTGATTTTAGTCCAATCCAACCAATTAAGTAGCTTTTAGGGATTTTACCGCGGATATATCCCTTAACGGCTTCACCCAATATGTTAGTTAACTCGTGAGTGATCAGCTTAGAGAAAAAGGACCATAGGCGTGCCGACAATATGCACATTTCATTTTATCGAAACGGGATCAAATTTCGGGATGTCACATCGAGGATTCGCCAGAGCATGTCCTTATTAGCTTACGCCGATTTGGGGTCTCATAGGCCTCCGCGGTGGAGGACCAACAGCAACTATACGTCGGGGGAAAGTGGCCTAGTAACCCACCGTCGGGCCCCCTGTTTTAATCGTTAGCAACACAGGATTTCAAACCTCAACCTCCATGCGCTGGAAGGAGAGATCTCAACCAACTGCGCTACCCATGGGTGGGTAGTTATTACTTATAGTTTATATGCATTCATATTGACAATCTAATTAGCATCAATTCTACTAAAAATCAATAATCCTTATTTTAATTTCAGATCCATATAGATAGATAAGTAGGCAACTTTTAAATATTACGTGAAAGCGAAATTTCCAAAATTCAACCAAAGAGATAAAAAGTATAGATTTTTTTTTTTTTCCAAAAATAATACAACGAGGGTTAAGTATGCTTTTGATGTTTTGACTATTCACGCACATTGGCAATCGAATCAATCAAACTTTTTTTTTTTTGTGAAATATATCTTCATCTAAATCATGCGGTCCTCCCATACTTGCCAACGTGGCAACACTGGCATAGTAAAAGATGAGAAAATATTGGGTAGGTCCGGAGCTCCAAGTTGGCAAATGCCTCGGTCACTTGCTGATCATCGCATGTTCCGCGCGGGCCCACTTGTTAGGAGAGGCAACCCTCTTATCTCTCTCCTCTCTCCTCAGTGTCTCCGTTGCTCTCTTTGTCTCTAATAGCCTTCTCCATTACCTTTTGTTTGCTCTCTCTCACTAGGATTTTAAGGGCGCGTTTAGTAATATTTCTGTTTTTGGGAACAATTTTTTTACAAAAATAGTCATTTTATATTTCTATTTCCTAGAACAATTTCAGAGTAAAAGAATGAGTTTGGTAATTATACAAATTTTTTTTTCTTGAAATAGAAAACGAATAAGAATGGTACGACTCACAAATTTTTTATAATGTAGATTTTTTTTTAATTTTTTAATAATTGTTTTAGATTTTCTTTTTTTTCCTCCTTCTTCTTGCTCCTCCTCTAGTCGGCAAAGTGTCCAGCGAATGACAAAGTGGCCGACGAGCGGCAGCGGGCGGCAAGCAAGAAGAAGAAAAGAAAAAGGAAAGAAAAAAATTACTTATTTTTAAAAATTATTCCCAACAACAAAATGTTACTTTATTCTTTTTTTTTTTTTGGTGGAAGAAATGTAAAATAGAGAAGCGTTATTTTGTTCTATTTCTTGCTTCTATTTCAAATTTATGCCTCGCCTACTTTTCTATTTCGAAGAATAGAAAAATTAATTGACAAACATATTTATGTTTTTTATTTATTTTCATTTTTTTTTTCGAGGAATAAAAGAACATAAATTGGAAGAAATATAAATGTTATCAAACGGAGCCTAAATCTCCAAATTTTCTCTGAATTTTCTTGGCGAAGAAGAACAAACCAACTGGGGTACTGGGGAAACCCCATCTCGAGGATTAAAATGGAGTTTTCCATTTTGGTTGAATAATCAACATTGCCAAGCAAACTATCGCCAAATCCTGAGCACGTGTAAAGATTTTATTTTCTGGCTAATGAAGAGGAAGATGGGAAAACAGAGAACTGCGATATTCTTCCTGGACCGGATTATTCACAAGTCCCTGAAGCAGAGCTTGCGGCTGTCATATTGGGCGTTGTCGAGGTGACGGCCTCAGTGTCTCTAGCACTTTTTGATGGGTTTGCTTCTTCCTTTCCAGAAAGAAGTCGTCGTGGAGCTGCCGGTTGAGGGTGTCAAAAAAAGCAAGAGTGAGAGACGAGAAGGGTGAGAAAAAAAATGGTGACTGAGACGGAGAGGGGTGGGAGAAGTAACGGAGACCGGTAAAGAAGAGAGGAGAGAGAAGAGAGGACGTTGCCTGAAAAGTGAGTCTCGTGCGAGACACGTGACGATCAGCGAGTGGATGGAGCGTTTACTGACTTGGAGTGCTCGACCTACCCAATATTTTCTCGGTGGTGAAAGATTGCCGTGTGGTGTAAACACGGTGGTGACATGGCACACCACATTCAACTTGCTCCATCACTAGCTAGTGAAGGCCGACGATACTCATATGTCGCCAGCCTACCCAATATTTTCTCGGTGGTGAAAGATTGCCATGTGGTGTAAACACGGTGGTGACATGGCACACCACATTCAACTTGCTCCATCACTAGCTAGTGAAGGCCGATGATACTCATATGTCGCCGGCTTACCCAATATTTTCTCGGTGGTGAAAGATTGCCATGTGGTGTAAACGCGGTGGTGACATGGCACACCACATTCAACTTGCTCCATCACTAACTAGTGAAGGCCGACGATACTCATATGTTGCCGGCGAGGGTTACTCGGTCACACCATGACCGCCCTTGGCAGGAGGGGTGGGGGCATTGTCGATACCTCCCTCTCTTTTTTATTTGTTTTTGTTTTTGTTTTTTTGTTTTTTGTTTTTTTTTTTTTTTTTGTGTCTTAGATAAATAAGTTACCAATATCATAGAGGACACGTCTTAAAATAAGGCAGGTGAATAAGGGTGAGGTTGGCAAATGCTTCGACTGTTTAGATTTAGCATCTCTCTTGAGTCCAAAGATTTTTTTTTTTTTTTGAAGCAAATAGTATTTGATAAACACAATGGAAAAGTACATTGGAAAGTAAATTTTAAAATGAGATTTTCTTTTTTAAAATAAAGATGATAAGTGCATTCAATATTTAAAAATTTGTTACGAAAGTATAATTAAGTTCTAAAACTTTTAAATGGTGCAATCAGTAGAAGAAATTGATCTTGATCGGATCAATACCCACAACAGAGAAGTGATGCTTCATGCTCGAATTTCCTGTTCAAACGCAATCTCTTTAGGCTTTAGAAGTATAGTTTCATCACGCCCTCTAATACCCGCAACAGAGAAAGTTGATGGGTGAATGCGCGATTAGCCATGTTTGCTTCCATCCCGTCTACATTTAAATTTGCTGTACATTTCATACTTCAGTAAGTTCCTGCACTGTATGAGGCAAGAGGTAAGCTTCCTGCACGTATTGCATCTGGTACACTCATAATCTGCGACTTGATGCACGTTGATCTGCACATGCGAATCGGCCCCTAAATGTGAAGAACTCGACGTCCAGTTGATGGGCTGGTTATGTGATCCCTTCTATTGACACGCCAAAATGTTCGCAGTGATGATCACAGAGGGGTCACCTCGATGCGCTGACATAATAATCCAGCATCCGCCATATTCACGAGATTCACAAGTCTTCTGCAGTTCTCAGTATATATTTGTCATTTAAGATCTCGACCAACTGTTATATTTCTTCTACTCTTGCACAGGTTTGTTCATGCAAAATTTTCAGTATAGTGGTCGTCCATTTAAAATTCCTCCGGCTTCTTCTGTTCACTTTTCATCCTTGCAACATCTCATCTCCTGCTTTCTCTTGTTCTGAGTTAAAATTCCTCTGTTTTTGAAGGTTGGCTTAGGGGTTTTTCTTCAAAATGAGGTACATCTGGCTGAAAGCATCAGATTTAAAATATGAACTCTAATATCTATCCCAGAACATGGTGAGCAGAGCAACTACTCTCCCTCCCATCTTCTATATTGGGTTTCTCCTCGTTAAAGCTCAAATAACCTTTGATTATCATGGCGAAAGTTTTGACAGTTTTCTTTGTCACCTCTTACATGCTCCAAGAAACCTCAAAGAACTAAATTGTAGCCACTTCAACAATGATTATTTTCTTTCGTAATGGTATGCCGATCATGGCATTATATGCTGTTAGTTCCAAAAAGAAATAAACTGAAGTTTTATCCATGGAGCCAAGGGGGAAACTTACACAATGCCTGTTTTTCATTTTATACACAAGAACTCATGAAAAGTGTCCTTAGTTGGACTGTGTATGCACTTCAAAATGAGTTCCTAACCGACGGTACATTCTCAACCTCTGCATCTACAAATAAGCTTGTCGAACTGAATTGGCTTGACACAATCTGCATTCTAATCATTCATCCTCCGAATCTGCACCAGTATATATAGAGATCAGTAGTGAATTCACACTCCATAATTGAGGTTATAAACACACCGATATGGCACAGCCTGTTTCTTTGGACATCATGACTTCGTGTATCACACTATGTAAGGAAGTTGAGTTGAAGGCTTACCGGATCGTATATCTTCGCCCACTTTTCCTCGGTTCTTTAGCTGCCTTCTGATCATAGAGCATATTAGGACCCACCAATAAGTGTGGAAGATGAGCAGCATCAGCAACATCGAGTTGAATATGTAATAAAGCAGTGTGGCATAAGCTTCCCCCATTGGCAAGTAATCACAAAGAGTGGTGCTGCACAATTTAAAGCAATCGTAAGCCCAAGGTATCCTAAAACCTGTAGAAGTAAATGAATTGAGATCAATTACATGAGGTCGCACCCCGTTGTTCTGATGACCCAGAATGGGAAGTATATTAGACGTAGCACGAGCCATGAAAGGGCGAATAATCCGAAGAAAACGCTCGCTCCAAGCTCATGTTCAGAGTACTTGAAAACTTTGGTAGCTCCTAAGAACACATCGCTCGCACCATGAAGTGCCAGGACAATCGCGCCAACTCGAAAGAAACTGCACAAGCAAGGAAAGTGTCTTGTGATAAGAAGACGCACATTTTCATAAAATAGATTGTGCCAGCGGATAAGATGGGCAAAAAAAGTTCAATACTGTAGAGCTATAGATGAGACAAAGTTGATCTTCAATGACTAGTTTATATGCCATTTACAAGTTGCAAGTGCATTTTAGATATGGATTGACACGGCCTGTAATTCTCTGAGGGTATAGATGAGACAAATACCTAGTCAAGTATGAGTAGCCAATCAAGAAGACCGCGATTACATGATGGGACATCATGACAGGAAAGTCCTTCCTTCGAGTTTCCCAGGTAACAAGAGCAGCAATACTGTAAAGGTAGAATCCGCATTGGCATACGTAGATAAGCTTTAGAGGAAGCCTGAAATGATGAAAAACAGATGAGTACACGTGCTTCTGCAATTGCAACCTTTGAAATTTGACCAACGTTCTTGCATACGACTTGAAATGAAAGGACTCTTTGTACTGTAAAATAGGTGAGAAGCAGTGGTGTATATACAATGAAATAGCATTGCTTGTTTTATCAGCACTCTAATTCACAGCAGTAACACAATAATTTTTTGGCATGTCTGCTGAGCTAAAACATTCACAGAGCCCTCCAACCTTTTCATTATTGCTAGCTTACGTTATTTAGCAACTTAAGCATGCTAGCAAATAACACAAATGAAAAGACAAAGAAGAGAGAGAGCTTAACAACTCGCCACGAACGACAAAAACACACTGAAGATGACAATAGATCACCGTGAAAATGCAATTCTGAGTATGTCGATAGTTAGAACTCAGAAATGCATCAAAGCTGTTAATCTCACAAGCACAAAATTACTTACTTCAACTCCTGGTTAGGCCAGCCTTCAAAATACTCTGATGTGTCCCAGAACCATGGCTCGTGATAAGTGATCTTGAGAACGCAAGATTCAACAGTGGCGTGGTATGTCAACTTCCACATAGATTCTGAACATTTTACAATTTTCGCCTGGACCGCCTCATTGATTTTCAACTGCCCAGATCCAAGACGAAGCAACGAGATCGCAAGCCTCTACAAGATATTGTAAAAAAAAACAATGAAACAATTTCAGAAGTCACAAAATCCACAAAGTAAGATTTGCTGGGTGTAAAGAGCATTATACAAGTGGCTAAACACTAGCCTAAGCAGTATTTGCATGCATCGGGCTCACACGAATCGGGGGCACACAATCTGACCAATGGGTAATGGCGCGCACATGAATAAATTTCCCTAGTATCAGCACCGCGAGCGTCGAGCCATTTCCGGATCGCAGATGTATAACCATCATCTCCTCAACAGGTCTGCCAAAGCAATGTTGCTGTGTAAGCTTCAATGCTTCGTCGGCTCAGGCAAGCCGTCACACAAGAATGCCATCTCCACAACCATTAATCTCTAAATTCCTGGAAATCCCATCTCTTCATCTGACCTTCCCCCTCAATCTAAGTATAGCTCGGATCACATGCTCAGGCAGGACACGCGAAATCGGCCTCACGAATCGTACCGAAAAACCCATCTCCCAGCTTCACAAATCTAAACGCGCGATCTTTAGCAATACCCAGCACGACATTTTCCCACGCCGGTCCCCACATATGCAAACGGCGATCGAGAACAAGAACACGCGCAAAAGGACGCCTACCCGACTAGCAAAGAAACCTTACACGGAAGACGAACCGGTCAAGGAAGGACCTGGCGGCGACGAAGCCGAGCGCGAAGCAGCCGGCGACGAGGAAATGCGGGGCGCTCGGCCCGCCGTCCCGATCGAAGAAGGAGCTCATGTGGGGCCCGGCGGCGGGGCGACCTGACCCGAGATCCGACCGGGGGCGTGGGGGGGGGGCAGGATTCCGGCTTCCCGGACCTCCTCCGGCGAGCGGAAACGCCGTCCGCGCCTCTGCCCTGAGTCAGCGCTCGGCGTGGGAAGGAAGGCAAGCTGAAGAACGGCGGAGAGCGCGGGGGGCCTCTCTGAATCTGGCGATCTTCTCCATTTATAGATTCCTGCAAGCGCTCCTCTTTCCCTCCCTCTCTCTCTCTCTCTAGACTGAGATACCGCCCCGCGGCGTGGGGGGGCGCCCGTCATGGGCCAATGGGGAGGCGCTCTTGCTTGGAAGCAACGGGTGATTTTTACTTAGGATGGGGAGAAGGTTGACACGTGACGAGTTCAGCCCCTCACCCAACCCCCGGTTCAATTTGCCTGAGAAAAAGCTGGCTGTGTCGCCTGTCTATTGATGGCAAATTGACAATCAAGGAAGTTTTTTTCTTTTTATTTTTTACTTTTTGGATTGGAACAATCAAGGAATTGATCGGTGAGTAGGTAAGTTGGTTCGACTTTGGATACTTCACCGCATAGGTTATAGAATCGAAATTTCGCAGCTAGTAACACGTTTTAAGTGAGGGCTATGGTGATGGGATCCTATACTAGCTTCTCCCTAAATATTAACATTTGGTCTCGGATGCACCGTGCATTCTATAGTTTGGCAGGCTCAGTGAATCCTGGGCATCAAAAAGAAGAAGAAAAAAAAACAATCAAGGAAGTTTTTTTTTTTGGTCAGAACAATCAAGGAAGTTGGTAAGGGAAAAATTGAAATTTTTGGGGGTTGAATGGATCGGATTCAATTGCAAAATGAAAAGATTTGTGCAAATTAGAACTGTCGCCATTGTTTTACCAAATATCTTTAAGTGAAGATGTTGTGTGTTGAGAGGAGCTGCTCTCTAGTTTGGATATGATTTGCTATGTGCCAATTCTATTGGTGGAGAATTCAATCTGGCAATTGGCAAAATACCTTAGGAGATATCATTTTTCATTACAAATCATCATCCATGGTTGGCAAGCGTGCAAGAAAAGCCACTTATGCTCATACTTCGATGGAAGAAGTGGCCGTGGTGCATTTGATTCTCCGGATGCACAATCTGAGGGTATTTTTGTATGAAAACTCCATGTCATGTATTAGAAATCTGAAATAGAGAGAGTGAACTTGAAGGAAAACATGAGAGGGAGTAGGGCATGGGCTATCACCTAGACATCGACAACACCTCATCCAGCTCAAGCAAGCTTCACAGCCGTGGTGTGGTTGTTGTTATTGCCAAGGCCTTATATTCGATGACCCAAAACATAAAGACAGCGTAGGCACACAAAGTTCTACTATAGTTTTAGCGCAAATTCGTTTGTCATAGGAGAAAGGTCTAATCACAAAGGAAAGGAAAATGTGTTAATCGGGCCTTGATCAATGGGAAGAATTACTAAGAGAGTTATAAATTTATTATAATTATGCCAATTCAGCTCTAAACTTTTTTTTTTTATAATCAATTCAGTCTTAAATCTTTTATGATTGCGCCAATTCGTCTATTCAAACAAATTTGGTTCGTCGGTACTAACGTGGACACCTGGCCGACGCAGGCTATTTAGGGAATGTTGACATGACAAATTTTTAATAATAATTTATATTTTATTTTTTTCTTCTTCTTCCTGTTTGACTTTTGACTTTCTTACCCGCAATGACCCGTTAAGAAAAAAAGAGGAAAAATAATAACAAATTCGAAAAAAATATAAAATATTATTCAAAAATTACAACGTAAACGTTCACGAGGCGAGACAGCCAGCATCCACGTTAGCACTCGCATGCCAAATTTAGTCGGATGAACTAAATTAGTATAATTGCAAAAGGTTTAAGACTAAATTGACCATTTTTTATTTTAATTTGAATTGGATTCTCCATAAGAAGCACAAAATTATTCATTTATCTTTTTGACTAGTTGAGAATCTCCCGCGAACAAACTCGAGCTCATTACTCGATAGGCAACTTTTTCCGAATTATCTAAAGAAGAAAATATTGACGACTTCATGATGATTATCTTCATAGATGAACGTATAACATGGGTTTAGCGACAAACCCATCATTTTCACATGAATACTTCGCAGTAAATATACAATCACAACTGAACTTTGTATCAGAAGTCAATATGCAGCAAACCATAGAAGGAGCTCTAGATTTATTGCTGCCTGTAGATCCATAGGACAGGAGTACAGATGCAAGCGGATTGTATGCGAATATAAACCTGGAAAAAATAAGAATCTCGACATACCTGACCCAAACATAGAAACATTTTTTGAGTGCAACGTTGGCGAAACGATCCCATTCCATTATCCCCCAGACTTGGATGGGGAAAAGAAGAGGAAGGGCCATAGAAATGGGAAGTGATTTCATCAACGCTGCACTCAATAACGTTTCTGCATCATGGGAGCCTCTACTCTCCTCAAGCAGCCAGCAGCATAAACATCTTGCAATTTTCCAATATTTAGAGTCAGTCTTTTATAATGTAGTCACCAGGAAAGTGCAGTACAAAGTGACTTGCATTTGCTTGTACTGCCTTCTGATCTGCTAAACAAGTGGAGTTTTGGGTCTTGTCTCTGCTTGGCAAGTGCCAAGTGCTTCGGAAGAAGTGGGAGTCCAGTCCTGTACTACTTCGTTGTACTGAACTCTTGCACTACAGTTCTGTACCAACACCCTCACTCAACCATCTCATTCTTTGCCTGTCGCGGAACCTTCAAGCCCTTTTCCTTTGAAAGGCATGCTGATGCCTACATCACGTGACACGATAGGCATGGTATCACTAGGCACATGCTCTCGATTCTGGTAACAAGGATAACAGATGCACATTATGAAATGTCTCTATAGGCTTTTCTGAATCTTGGGTACTTCAGAGAATTGAAAAGTTTATGCAAATTCACATCTTGAATGAACAGATTTTGTTTTTCCTAGTAGAATCTTCTATTGAAGCTTTATATATGTCTATGATCCCAAACTTCTCTCCCCTGTATGTCTATGTAATTTGACAGTGAACAACAGAACAGAAATAAAAGAAATGAAAAAACGAAATTAAGTCAAGAGAACTCTTCCTCCACAGCACATGCTCAACAAAAAGAAAAACAGACAAATTCATGAAACTATAAGCATCTTTCTTCATGACATGATGATATTCACTCACCCTCTCACACTTAGGGCCTTCTACGTAGTATCATGATAGAAACATTACAGGGAGGAAAACTACAGCTCTCCTCTCACATATAGAATTCTGATAATAATAATATGGAGATAACTGCATCTTCCCAAAACTTCAGAATATGATTTTCTCGAGTGATACTTCATTGATCATACATTCTCTTAAAGTCTAATATACGCATATAACTGGTTCTACAATTATAAATGACGCAGCTCGTAAAAGTAATGTCTAACCTGGTATTTATGAACAAAATCAGCTATTATCTCAGCCTGAATGTAGATTAAGGGTTGCCAATAGGAACCTGAATCCAGTTTAGAAATGTAAATAATAGCCTCATAATGTAACGAATTAAAATTGGTGAGTTCGGGTAGATAAGTATGACACCGCTACCGTCACAAAGGTCTCAATATAGGTGGGATTGAATCAGTAGAAATATGGAAGTATCGACACAAAACGAGGAACCTGAAACCAAGCATGAAAGAATGGCATAGGCTTCAAAGACTCGTTTATATAAAACATTGACATTTGACATCCAGTATCTAATTCTATGCTGCAGCACATCTCTTAAGGAAACGTATGCATTAAGTCAGAACAAGTGTGGTTGGACATTGCATCCCGTAAGCCTCCAGTGATTTCTCTATCCATTCACGATGGCCATGAGTGTTAATACATCACGGAAGAAAAAAGCTGCCAGACATTTCAGTTGCAATTTCTCTTGCATTCAATGGATCATCACATTCATGACGGAAGAAATGCCTGCAAAAGCAATGAGATCCGGAGATGCTGAAATGGGAATTGCAAAGTGAATGAGATTCTAAATGTATAGATCAGTGAGGACTTACTTCTCACTTAACCAGATCGTTCTATTTGCAGATTTGGGCAGTCGCTGTCAACATGACATTGACCTGGTACTTTGAATGCAGTGCTGCTTAGACAAGGCAAGCTGCAGAATCGTAATCTTGACAATGAAGAACCTGCTGAGCTGCCTCTGAATATAGTTTCCAAGCTTTCACATGAATTTATCACAAGAATCTCCAGGTTCGGCGGCAAATAGGATGTGGGATAAACTTCTTTGAGCTGAGGACAAGATTCTATTTTTAGCTGTTCTAGATTTTTTAAGCTCCCTGGCTTCACTTTCTGACTGCGTACGGTCTTCAGCCCAGCAGCATAGGAAATATGGATTTCCAGATTTTCAGCTTCTCCAAGCACTACCTCTAGATTCTCCAGATTTGGACACTGTCTCACTTTCAGTACTTGCAGCGATACCATTATAACCCCAATTCTCACAAGCTTTGGTAATTCCAGAAGATCCAAGGTCTGCAAGTTACATTCTGCAGACATACCAGGGTTAAATAGCTCTTTTGATTCAGCACAAAATTTGATTTTGAGGTTTTCAAGCTTCTTTGGCAGCTTGGAAAATGGGAAAATGTCAGTGAGCATTGGGCAACAATCTATAAACAAGCTCTTAAGACCTGGGAAGACCTCAGACTGCAGTTTATCATCGCAGACACATCTTAAGGAGGAGAGATTACACAGATAAAGAAAGTCAAGATTTCCCAAAGCTTTGGCATCTTCTTCTCCATCGACTATACGACAGATATTCGTGCACCTATCAAGCCAACAACCCTTTTTGAAGTCAAATTCTCTTTAACAAGTTCAGATAAGTGACTTAAAGAGCTATCATCGATTAGTGATATGTGGTCAGCATGCTTGAGAACATGTTCAGGTAGACTGGAAAGGCAATAGGATCTGTGGATCTCCAGATACTGCCCTGTTTCTTTAGGATGAGGAATTCTTCCCTGAGAGTTGATATCCATCAGTAGGCCCGTCTCCAAGGTCATATATCCTTCCATTTTTATTTTTGGGAAGCCAAATAGAAAAGTGGAATTTTTGGAAGCATGCATCCCACAACTTAGGATTTTCTTCCAAGAATTGGAGAAATCTGCTACCACATATTGATATGGAAGACCAGTCAGGAGATGCGGAAATCTCAGAACTTAGGGATTCACAGGCTCCCAAGTGGAACTCCTCTGGAATTTCTTCTTCCGGTCAACTTCTTTAATGTGCTTCATATCCTGCAGATTGAGCTTCCTTAGACTAGTCCGATTTTAGACATCATAAGGAAATTCTTTTATTTTTGTCCCTGAACGATCCAGAACTGCCAAGTCGGTAAGAGACTTCAAATTTTCCATTTCTTCCAAATCAGCACAATCTCTCAGCAGTAGTTGTTGGAGGTTGCTAAAAGACTCAAGGGTAGGTAAAAACTTTACTTTGGTCCCCGATAGATCCAGCAGCTCAAGCTCCTTTAGGGCATCCAGCTCAGATACTTTACAGGAGCAACCTCTTAGAGACAGTTCCCTAAGGTTAGTGAGGTAGGACAGAGACAGCAATTGTTCAAATTTTATTTCATAGAGGTTGAGAATTCTTAGATTGCTCATATGGCGAAAAAATTAGGGTTTTATGCTCAAAGATTTTGCACCACAGTGGTCGAGTACCTCTAGGTTCAACAGAGCTTCCAAGGAAGGAAGGTCTTTCAAGTAGGCGCAATTTCTCATTATTAGGTGATGGAGGCTGATAGGAAAGCAATTTGAAGAAGGCTTTTAATTGTAGTCTCTGAAAGATTGATGGTCTTCAGGTGAGACATGCCCCAAAAGGAGTCATTGCTTGCTACCACCAACTCCGAGCATCCCGAGAGATCAAGAACTTCCAGTTTCTGAAGTTTACTCAAGTTTGGCAACCAAGTGAGGAATTTACCATTCTTCACCGAGTGCAAACGAAGTTCAGAATTTTCAGAAAGTAATGTCAGAGCTTTTAGTTTAGAATTTGAGAGAATGAGTTGGCGAAGGGAATTAAGATGTTCGAATGACTCATCTTTGAATTCTTCCAATATAGAGGCATCAGAAAGGTTCAGCTCCTCAAGGCCTTGGAGGCCCTGCGTGAATGGCAATTTTGGAAGCTCCACACAACCACTCAAAAGAAGATGAGATAAGCTGCTGATGTTGCGAGGTAGCTTATTTACAGCACTACCCGAGAGATCCAGAATTCTGAAGTGAATCTGAGTTTGCAGAGAATCTGCTTGTAACTCTTTCAAAGATGTTGCCTTCGAAAGCTAAAAATCTCTAGTTTAGGTAATGGTTTTAGGGTGGGAACTCTTGCCAGGGATGGACAGTCACTTAAGTGGAGTTGAGTGAGCTCTCCCAAATTGCGAAAGTAGGGCAAGCGCCCAAGCTTGGTTTTGGATAGAATGAGAATTTGAATTTTCTGGAGAGAAGAGAGGCTCTTGACCTGGATATTTGTGAAAGAGTCTGAACCAGAAGAAATCGAACACTTCAAGTTTTGCCAATGAAAGCACTTCCTGTTTTGCTGATTCCTTTGTCTTCAATAATTTAAAATCACACAATTGTTTCAAATTTGGACAATTTCTAAGAATGAGCCAACGGAGTTCACTCTGATTTAAGACAGAAGCAGGAAGCCACTTAATGCCAACTTCAGATAAGCTAAGAGATCTAAGATCTTTCATATGCTCAAAAAGATCATCATGGATTTCCTCCACAAAATGAGCCCCAGATATCTGAAGAATGAGTAACTTCGTAAGTTCATGGATCTCATCTACATTCTCCAGCAGGCGACAGCCCCTCAGATCAAGTACTTGAAGCTCCCTCAATATTGAAAGTTCTAACGGCAGCTTTTTGAACATCGGATTTAAGATGACCAGAACTGTAAGTCTTTGTATGCGTAAGGGACTTCCCTGCAAAAACGAGCACCATCTACAAGGAGCGTGGACATCTCGCTCCTTTTCCCACTACGTGTTTTGATCATCCCATTGGTCTGTATAACCATCCAAGACCAGCCCAAGTTTGGCCACTCAGCACACTAGCCATGCCAACAGATGCAGACCTGCTAAGTCCATATCGTCAGTGATCAGTGACTCCCAAAGCATCACTTTCCGTATAAACATAACTATTCTCCTTTTCTCTTAGAAATCCGCAATCTTTGAGCTCCATCAGAGTATGATGTCCCTCCTCATAGGCCTTCTCAATATGATCATGGTGATCAAAATACCCTTCCAGTAACCAGTGACTTATCAGCTCATTGTCATGGATGCTATCATGATGGAGAAACAAGCATCTGCAGTGCCAACAGCACTTATTTTGCAACATTTTATACACATGCTGTAATAATGTTTCGATATCAGCAGATTCAAGTATAGAGACCGCTTCTTCAACAGCATTGTCCAATTCAAAGTCCTTCACATTATTCATGGCTTCTGCCATCATAATAATTGCCCCAGGATGACCTGAGCTATTATTCAATAGCTGCAGACAGTCTTTCAAACGCAGTTGCCCGAGAAACTGCCGCCTTGACCCTATTCCGCAGTAAATTTGACGAGTCAACATCAGACAGGAATTTGATTTCATATGATCTTCTATCTTCAGTCCAAATTGTATCCCCATTTCCCTCATTGCCAATACCGGTATCTCTGCCACTTCTTATGATTAAAGCCTTAAGAAGGTGCCCATGGAGGATGTTGCTTAAAGCAAAAGAATTTTCTTTTCATCCTTGTTAATAATATCATCCAGAACTGCAAGAAGATATGGATCTTTTCCAGCCACAGCAACATCTTTCTGATCAACCTTCACTGTTGCTTTTGGTTCAGACTTTCCAGATTTCTTCTCTTCTGTCTTTGCAGTTTTCATTTGTTCAAGTTACGCAGATTTCATCAAGTTAAGCTTTTTCAGTATTCTCCGATTCAGACTTTCCAAGTCCACTTCTCACTCCTGTTGCTCAATCTCAACATTATCATATGTTTCCAGCTCCTCATTAGAAGAAAACACAGACAGCTGAGATTTGACTTCATAATTATATCCTGGGACCACCCAAATAGTTCCACAGGAGGAGCCCTCAAGTATGGCAGACTTACACATCTGTTTTGCCATCCATGTTTTACCCGCTCCAGCTTCTCCCAAAAGTCAACTGTTTTCATGTTATCATCACTTTGAAGAGCTAAAACATGTTTTTCCGAGTTTCCAGAGAATCTGTTGGGTTGGCCATTGCTGGCAAGGGCAACTGTACAAATAGGACATTGATTAAGGATGATTTTCTTTTCTTTTTCTTTTTTGGCTGGACTATACTTCTAAGTTAACCATAGCTCAACTGTTCCACATACACCACTTAATATGGTAGTGCTTCAATACAAGCATGCATTGTCAAATATCAACTGCAAAGGCTCAAAAGGGTAAAGGGGGGTTTAATGACCTTCAGGAAGAAAATTTAACTACTCCAACCTGGAAACCAGCAATGTAAAAAAGTTTATTGTCTCATCAAACACGAATATCATGTATTATTACTTCCAGCCTCTAGGAGGCCCCTGGTACAATAAGAATGATTGCATTACTTTTAACCAATCCGAATGCAATAAGTTGATTATAGCCTAACCATGTGGTTTTTCAAATTCTTGCAGCCATCCTCACAAATCCAATATAGAAACAATGGAAAACTAAAGTAATCACCATACTCTGTCATGTCGTCAGAAAACTCTGCATGAAGGAGCTTATGGTCTAACTTCCACATTCTGTTAAGTTCTGATCAGTCTGCCAGGATAAAAGAATAGCACTCCATGGTTGTCCTATGGAAGACTTGAATTTCTTCCATTGAGTTCATTGTGAAAATTAGGTGAAGATTGTCAGCTTTAAAGATGTGCCAATATCAAAATTTGAGGCTTTTACATGGATGCACCATTGTATTACTAAACCACTTATTTATCAACAGGACTTATAAAAAATCCTGCGTTGCTGAGGAAATCTTGTGTTACAATAGTTGTTCCCTGGAGTATTACTGGTAAAAGCAACTTTGATTTGGGAAAAGTTTACATCTGCATTCATCACGCACATTACAATTGTATTGTAGCACTTGGACATCAAAAATAAGTTGAAGTTCGTTACAGTAGTTGTAGACCAGAGTCCTACATCTGACGTCACATGCACAAGGAAAATTTGACATTTGTTCATTTGACAATGATGACAATGACAACAAGAAATGAAAAAAACACCCTTTCCCTAAAGCTTTCTCACTGTCTCGCTCTGCCCAGAAGTTAGTTTTGCCTCATTTTTCTCTTTATATATAAAAGTCATGCCTAAAGACTGCCCATAATTACTAAGTGAACTGCCAAAAGATTATTCATGGGGCAATCCTGCCAATAAACAGTAAATCTCCAGAAGCAGGAATGCAAAACTGTGAAGGTTTTGGCTAAAAGTCCAACATTTAATGGCAGAAATTGGTGTCAAACAAGCTATTCCGACGAATGTATACATTTGCTTATCACAAGTCATATGCTTCAAGATTGACTCATTCCTGTCGAAAAATTCACCAGGGACAAGAACTCGAGACAGAAGCTGATGCATGTTGTACACGCACAAGGGTAAAGGTAGACTGAATAAGCTGCAAGGAGCAAATCAATATGGATCAAAGATTTAATCAAATGTATTTTTCCCACGAAACAAGAAGGGAAGAGAGACTGCGAAGTTGCAACTACAGGTTGACAATGGGCAGGTGGGGTCTGCTTCGCATTCATATAGTTCTAGGGTTGGTGACGTGTGGTCCTGCTTTCTCGTATACAAGTCTGGTTCGGGCTCTGCTCTCGAATCATCTCGTATTTCACTTTCTCTGGAGACGAGTGCAGAACACTATTCAGTAATTGCTCGGAGGCTTTTGGATAATCCCAAATCAGTTTTCCGTCTTTCGGGTTTAGTCGGGTCAGAATTGAATATTTCAACATGTCTAGCATCTTTTATACCTTTTGATTCTTCAACTCATTAGGTCAAATCTACTTTTTTCACATCATTTTCAATCAACGTACACACTAACGAGTATAAATCATGCGCAATATTCAAGATAATGATCCCATCAGAAGTGAATGCACAGATAACCAGGAATGTGGCAGTTTCGATCAGTGAATGCTCATCTCAAACTCTCAAATTCCACAGCCATCACTCCAACGCGACAAGATTAGTCAGATGCAGCACTTCCCTATGGATCAATCATGCACTCAAGAAACAATATATCAATCCTAAACAAAACCAACGCCAAAAGATAATAGATGTTTGATCTGCTTAGAAGAGATATATTACTCATTAGGCTGTGGTTATTTATATAATTCTTTTCTAATCTATTATAGGTCCCTCACTTGGCATCAATTAAGACAAGAGCGCCGATAACGGGATATTTTGGTAGTTGAATTTTGGGATTTTTGAGAATCATACGTTTTGCTGGACTATAGAAGCTCAAATATATTATTTTGACTTTGAGGTTGCATTCTTCATATGAAGAGAAGGATGGCCATGTCACTACCCCTATTTTTGTAGGATTTGGGGTGTGACAAAAGCGCAATGCAACAAGAACGTGCAAGAAAAGACAAATTTGTAGCGGTTATAGAGATATTACAAAAGTCAAACATGGTTTTATTTCGTCGATGATAGCCAAATTTTTTTTTTTTTGGTAAAAATAAGCAATATATTGGGGAAGTCAAACTATACAACTTGAAGGAGATGCTTCTTCATGACCGGAACAGAAAGCTGCTCCCCTTGAAGAGAATGCCATTCCTGTTCTTCCAAATAATATGGCATATCTCACCAAAACTCAAAGTCCAATTTTTTTTTTTTTTTATATGTAAAAAGGAATATTTTGATTAGTCACACAGCAAGAGCATCACTCATTAAATTGATAATTAGAGAACTTCTAGTTGGTTTAGTATCTTCTCTAATATAAAGGGAAGCGGATTTTTCTACTTTGAACTAACATGACTTGACTCATGGATTTTTGGCGTTTAGCCTCAGCCATATACTTAATTTGTTTAGACCTACATGCCCCCTTGAGAAATTAGTCGGCCCGAAAAGTTTAGATAACGTCTGTTATGAAAAAAAAAAAAAAAAAAAAAAGAAAAGAGAGAATGGTTGTTATTGTCAAAGAGTTTTGACGGACTAATTTCTCAAAATATTAAGAGTGGACTTGAAAACAAAGGTCATGAAATGCAGACAAAGAAGAAGAGATCATGTGGAATACAAAAGAGCCCTTTGTAGGTGCTCATTGGCCTCCAACTTGCTAAGTACTGCGATTTCTTTGATCTGGTAGCTATTTCCCGCTATGGACTGACGGAGCCTGCTAGGAAAGCAATCTGACTCGGAGGTGCTGTGACTGCTGTCAACTTAAAGGACTCTTAATCTGTCCTACCACCGACTCAGGGTGTCCTGAAACTAAAAGATCAAGACAATGCTTCTGGATTCTCGACTCTTTTGCAAGAGCAAGTTGAGATTTCTTTAGGTTCACAATCACAATGAACATTATACAAGGAAACCAGACAATTTGGGTCCAGTTTTCGAGCCTTTGGTGGATCATCGTAGATTCATGACAGAAGTTCCCGGAAAAAAGGATGAGTTTAGGACATGGACAGTGACAAAACAGACAGAGCGCCAGCTTGATGGGGAGAGAGAGAGAGAGAGAGAGAGAGAGAGAAAGAGAGAGATTGCAAAGATTACAAGTTTATAAGTTTGTTCTGAACTAACCTACTTACTAGATCTGTCTGTCTGTATATTTGGGCGGTCATTGACATGGCACTGAAGCAGCATTTTGAACCCTGTATCTTTTAGTTCAGGTAAGTAGCACGGTCGTAGTCTTGACGATGAAGAACCTGATGCTGAACTGCCTCCAAAAATAGTACTCAAGTTAGCACGTGACTTTATCTAAATAATCTGTCACATCTCCAAGTTCGATGGGAACTGAGATGAGGAAGAAGATTCTTTGAGCCTGGGACAGGATTCTATTCAAACTGTTTCAGATTCTTGCAGTTCCCACACTTCATTATCAGACCGTATATACTCATCAGCCAAGCAGCATCAGAAATATGGAGAACCTCCTCAATTTTTGCCTTCTCTAAGAGTTTCTTCGCAACTCTCCATATTTGGACACCATCTCACTTTGAGTACTCACAATGAGACAATTGCAACACCAGTCCTCTCCACCTTTCATAATTCCATAAAGTCCAAGGTCTGCAATTTACATACGGCAGACATGTCAGGTTAAAGAAGCTCTTTCATTTCTTTGCAAGACTTGATCTGGAGGGGTCTTGAGGTTCTTTGGCAGTTTGGAGGAAAGTTGCAAAATGTGGGCAAGCATTGGGCAGTACTCTATATAGAAGCTCTTAAGATCTAAGAAGACCTCAAGACTGCAAGTTGTCGCCTGGACTGGAAGGAAGAGAGATGACTCAGATAAAGGGAATCAAGCTTTTCTGAAACTCCAGCATCTGCTTCTCTACCTACCATGCCATGGATCTTCAAGCCCTTCTCAAGCCAACAGCTCTTCCAAAAAAAAACTCCACCAAGTTGAGGTAAGTGACTAATAGAGCTATCGTCAACCACTGGTAGGTGATCAGCATGCTTGAAAACATCTTTGTGTATACTGAAATTTATGCAGGATCCATGGATCTCTAGAGACTGCCCAAGCTCTTTAGGATGTGTTATTCTTCCCTGGGAGTTATTATTTCCCAATAAGTCCCTGTCTCCAAGGTCGTTGTACATCCCTTTAACTCTTTCTTTTTGAAGCCCAACAGAAAAATGTAACTTTCAGAAGCATGTACGCCGCAAGTTGGAATTTGTCCTCCAAAAACTGGAGAAATTGAGTACCACAGATGGAAATGGAAGGTCAGTCAGTACTAGGAGAAGTAGAATTCTAGAGGAGGACTTAGGGATCCGCAGCCCTTTCAAGTTTAACTCCTCTATATACTCGATCTTTTTCCAGTCAATTCTTCTAATATGCTTCATTTCCGACGGATCAAGCTTCAATAGACTAGTCAGATCTGAGACTAGATAGGGGTATTTACTAGTTTCCTGCCTGAAAGATCTTGAAAATTCAACTTGGGAAGTGACTTCAAATTTTTCCGATTCTTCAAAAAGAGCACAACCACTTAGCAGTAACTGTTTGAGGTTGCTAAAGTTCTCCAGGGGTGGGAAAGATCCAACTTTAGTATCAAATAAATCCAGCACCTCGAGGTCTCCAAGTCCCCCCACGTCGGACACTTCACAGGGACATCCTCTCAGCGAGAGTTCTCTGAGGTTAGTGAGGTAGGATACAGATGACAATGCTTCATATTTCATTTCAGATAGGTTGAGAATTCTAAGTTTGCTCATATGCTGAAGCAATTCATATTTTGTATTACTCAAAGATTTTGTTCCACAGAGGTTGATTACCTCTAGGCTAAAAAGGGCATCCTGGGGAGGAAGGTCTTTTAAGTTGGTGCGGTTTCTCATTGTTAGTTCATGGATCTCATCTATTTTCTCCGATGGGGGACGACTCCTCAGAGCTAGCACTTGTAGCTCCTTCAACTCAGACAGTGATGAGGGGAAGATTTTTAACTTTGGACTAAAGATAGCCAGAACTCAGTTCAGGCATTGGAAGAATGTTTCGGGGACTTCCCTGCAAAAACGAGCACCATCCATAAGGAGTGTGGACATCTCAACCCTTATTGCCACTATTCGTTTTTCTAAACTCATCCGCCTGGATAACCCTCCCTAGACCAGCCCAAGTTTTGTTGTTTTAGCACACCAGCCAATCCAGGACATGCTGACTGACTAAGTCCGTGTGGTCGGTGAATCAGCAAGACTCAGGGCTTCACTTCCCATATAAACATAGCTGTTGCCATTTTCCCTTAGAAACCCACGATCTTTGAGCTCCATGAAAGTCTGATGTGCCTCCTCATATTCCTCTAATACAATTATGATGCGAAGAATTCTTCCAGTAATCTGTGAGCTATCAATTCATTGCACTCGACAGCACCATGTTGCAGAAACAAGTGTCTGTAGTGCTGACAACACTTCCTGGTGGTGCTTGGCAACATTTCAAGCACATAATGCAATAGCCTTGTAAGAAGCGTGGATTCAGCAATAGAGGCAGCTTTTCAACTGCCTTGTCCAATTCTGAAATTCCAATATGATTCAAGGCTTCTGCTACCATAATAATTGCCCCAGGAAGACCTGTACAGTCTTTTGAACCCAGCGCCCACTGAACAGTACAATTCTTTGAGCGACTCATCTCTAGTGAACTTGGGTTTGATAGCACTAGTATAAGCACCTAGAGGGGGGTGAACAGGTGTTTAAGAAGTTTTTGCAAGACTTAACAACTTAATTCGACTTATATGAAAACAGTAAATTGAAGAAATGAAAGACTGTAAACTTATAAATAAGACTGCGAATTAAGTAAAGAGATTAGGGAAAGAGAATTTAAACACAAGGTTTATAGTGGTTTGGCTTAGACCAAGCTTACGTCCACTCTCCTGCACTGACAGCCCACTGGCTGGATTCCACTAAGAATCAAAAGAGATTATACAGTATCTCGTCCTTGATTCCACAGTGTAGAGACTCTACTACACTTTCTTAAGGTCTCACAAGTATTTGATCTCTCTATTGTGTACAGTTTAGGCTCGACAAAATGTAATAGCAAAGAATTAAGAGTTTCAGACTTTGGAATTTTTCTTTCACACACTTTCTCGAATAACTTGAGCGACCTCCTTATATGCTCCTCCATGCCATCATAATCGTTGGCACCTTCCAAAGGAGTTCTTCTAATCTTCCCGTTGGACGAAATCAATTCGGAAGATTTTCAAGTTATTTAAGGAATGTGATGATAACCCACCAATCCTGCTTGCCCATACAATCATGATCTAGGTTTCCATAAGTAAAACCTTCCGAGTATACTTCGCCAATCAAGAGATTCTATCTCCAGTCATGAGATATTCTTCAACCGTATGAACCAAATCCTTAAAGATATACTTGTATCTGGATAAGTCTTCTTCATCGGATTAAACTTTTCTTCGTCGGTCTGAAAACTATCAGTGAGGGCATACTTTAAATCTTGAGTCTGGAGGTCTTTAGACTTTGACAATAGAATTTGCAAGTCTTTAGACTAGACTGATGGAAACGTTTTGTCAACTTCAAAACAGATAAGGAAGTTTTCTCCAACAATCTCCCCCTTTTTGACAGTGACAAAACTTTCTTACAGATTTGGATATTTTGACCTGCAAGACAACACTTAAGCAAACCAAGATTTCTTATAAAAGATAATTAGAGATTAGGATAAGGATAGTAACGATTTTGCAATCACAGAAAACATGTTAGTCCTATATAAAAGCAACTATCATTATCATAACATAGCTTAAGTTACTTGCAAGCAATAATAGTCTAAACCAGTCCAAATCATAACCACACCAGACAAAAGATAAGTCCAAACAAAAAATCATTAAACAAAAAGTCATCAAATCTGCATCATAAAACCTCTCCCCATTTTTGTGAACATTAAAAAGTGGAGAACAAATGAAAAAGAGTTGGTTGAAAATGGAGTCAAAATCATGGCTGTTTGGGAAGGCGAACAAGCTCGAATTCTCCCATAGAATGCACTATCTTCTCAAGCCTTTCAAAACTCTGCTTCAGTGACTAAAAATCTTCACCCTGCACAGTAGACTGTACTTGAATCTTCAGGGCGTTTAACGAGTCATGCAGAGACACTGAAGTTGCCTTAAAAGCATTCTTAAGATCCTGCATCTCATATCCTAGAGTATATTGCTGTTTCTTGACGTCCAATAGAATCTCTAGCAGTCTTGAAAAGTCTGCTGTTTGAGCTGTTGCATCATTAGGACCAGTCGAGTCAATTCCAGGGATTTTGAGAATAGATGGAGCTTTAACAGATTGTCCACCATGACTATCTTTAGGGTAATGCGAGGCATACACATCCTATGGGTCTGCTACAGATCGACTTACATCACTAGCAAATAAAGGTGAAGAAATATCTTTTGGTCCAACAGCTCCCCCTGTTTTGTTGCCCTCAAGTGGAGTAGGTAAGGTTTCTTCTTGTTCAACCTCAGCTTCAGAGTGATGAGTGTCAACAGTTCCAGTTCCTCCCATCTCAGAATCACTAAACAGGGAGACAACCAAGGTTGGCTCGAAAGAGTCTTCTTGACCCTGATATTGTTCTCCTTCTCTCTTCTTCTTCTTCTTCTTCTTCTTCTTCTTCTTCTTCTTCTTCTTCTTCCTGTTCTCTTCTTTCTTCATCTGTCCTCCTCTCGTTCATCATATTACTTCTCTATGTCTTCTCTCTCTTTTCTTCCTTCTTCTGGCTCTTCTCTTGTCTCACAAAAGCTAACAAAACTCTTTAAGTTTCATAAGGCTGAAAGGGTCAGTTCATCCTCATCTTCTTCATCTTGCAAGATGAGAGTTTTTTTCTTCTTTACTGGAGCAACCATGGGCTCCTTGCCTTTCCTCTTCTTAGCAGCAGAGTCTTGTTTTGCTTTGATGGGAGACTTCTCCTTCATATGCTCCAACACCTTGTTAAGCTCTTTCAAGCGCATCTTTGTGACCATTTTGAAACCAATCACCATTGGAGAGATGGTTGTGAAGCATAATGGTGCAGAAATATGAATTTTAAAGTGTCTAAAGAGATGCGTGATAAGAGCAGAATAAGGGAGTTGTCCCTTATCTTTCACCACAGTTCGGTACATATGAATCAAGATGGTGTGAGGTAGAGAGAATTTAAATCCAGTATTGATGGCACACACCAATTTAGCTTCAAATCGAGAGACATCAGTCTTGGATGTCGACTTTGGACGAATGCAGTTGATTACAATCTTGTGCAGCAAGATGTTAGAGGCACTCATCCTTGAGTAGGAAATCTTGCCTTCTACATCTCTATCTTTCACCAACGACAGAGTATCATGAGCAATAGACACGCTAATTGGTTGGAAACTCGTTTTTCCACCCCAATTATGTCGGCCAATGTGTTTGTATCCACCAAAAATTCCTTGTCCTTCATTGTGAAAGTAAAACTGTTTGCATCCAAGAAAGATAAGTTCCAGTAAAAGTACGCTGGTAAGCTCACGGATAAGCAGCGGTGGATTCAGAACGGAAACGTTCCAATTGCGTAAAAGCAAACTTCTCTCACGAGATTGACCTTTATCGAATCAAGGAAATCAAAATCAACAGTCCTAGGGTTCATAACCCCTCTCTTTATAAGGTTCGTATAAACCTTCTTGTGATTCTTTGATCTAAATAGATTGGAACCATCAGCAACATTTGCAGCTACTCCCGTTCTAGGCTGAAAATGAGTAAACATCCATTCATCATCGTCCATAACTTGTGGTTGATTTGCAGTGCCATAGAATGGGTCACTCGGAAAATTCGCAAAAGTTCTTTCAACCGTTCCTTTCTTTACAACTCCTAACCTTTCCAACTCCTACAAGAACATGGTTTCATTCTTGTATCCACTATCTCTTAAAAATTCATCGATTAAAGACATCGGCGTTCCTCCATTCTTCAAATTAGAGTAAAGTTTGAAAGCAATCTTGGGAGTTAGCGTTCTTACAAGTTCAGTCTCCTCTATAACTTCATTGTCTGGTTGAGTCGGTGGAGAAGGTTGACGTTGTTGAGAAGGTTGATGCTGACTCGGACACAGTGGTGGAGAAGAATCTTCTTCCTTGGTCAAGTCAAAATGCATAGGATCCTCGGGCATATGTCGTAGTCCCCTATTTGCAATCCTTGAAGACTTTCTTGAAGACATTGTCGCTTCAAGGGAGGAATTCATCAACTTGCTCGAAAAAGGTGAAAACTTTTGGACAGATCGAGAGTGAAAGTGAAAGCAAATAGGAATTTTGTATTCTAGGGTTTCAGTGTAAAATCGAAGAAGACGACTCTCAACAATATATAAAGCAAGTGAAGCGAGATAAACGAAACGTCGTAAAAGGAAAAATAAAAGTACATTTTAAAAAAAATAACTTCCCTTTTTGAAAATAACTGTCTTTTCAAAATTGATAACTGCCTTTTTGAAAAAGAAAAAACTTGGAAAGATAATTTCAATCGATTGGCAATTAATAAGTAACCATACCTTTTAAAGTTTAAAATAGAATAGAAATAGCTTACAGTTGTAACTCTTCGTCTTCTGAGTCTGACTACTTTCAGACTTTACCTTTGAGTCTTGAGGACATTCAGACTTTACTAGGTAAGAGATATGATATTCAATTTGGTACGAATATACTCGAATAGGCTTTTCTCCAGAGGCTTTGTAAATATGTCGGCGCTTGATTCTTTGAGTCAATGAATTGAATCATAACTTCTTCATTTTGAACATGATCTCTAATATAGTGATGTCGAATCTCTATATGCTTTGCTCTTGAATGAAGAATTGGATTCTTTGTGAGGTTAATTGCGTTGGTGTTGTCACATTTGATCTCGGTGCAAGAGTCTTTGACTCCAAAGTCTCTCAGTTGTTGTTTTATCCATAAGATTTGAGAATAGCAACTTCCAAGAGCCACATACTCTGCTTCTGCTGTTGAAGGAGCTACAGTGCTTTGCTTCATTGAGAACCAAGATACCATCATGTTTCCCAACAATTGGCATGTACCATATGTACTATTTCTATCAACTCGCAACCCGCTAAATCTGCGTCTCGAATATCCAAGAAGGGTAAAGTCTCATTCTTTGGGATACCACAGACCTAAGCTTGAAGCAGTTGCAATATATTTAATGATACATTTTGCAGTGCTTAGATGAGACTTTTTTGGATCAGATTGAAATCTAGCACAAATGCAAACACTAAACAAAATGTCAGGCTTAGAAGCGATAAGATAAAGAAGTGAACCAATGATACTCTGTAAAGTTTCGATCAACTTTCTTTCCTCCTTCATTTTTATCCAGCTTCAAGAACTAGACATTGGTATCTCGATCATTTTGCAATTCTCCAATCCGAACTTTTTAACAAATTATTTCGCATATTTTTCTTGATGAATGAAAATCATTTCCTTCAATTGTTTTACTTGTAGTTCGAGAAAGAAGGATAATTCACCCATCATGCTCATCTCAAATTCATCTTGCATAGACTTAGAGAACTTCTTGCACAGGTTTTCGTTAGGAGATCCAAATATAATATCATCAACGTAAATTTGAACAAGTAGAAAGTTTTTACCTTCCTTTTTAATAAACAAAGTAGTATTTACTTTTCCTTTGACAAAACCATTTTGCATTAAAAACTCACTTAACCTGTCATACCAAGGTTGAGGTGCTTGTTTTAAACCATAGAGAGCATTTTTCATTCTGAGTACTGAGTCTGGTCTCTTTGGATCTTCAAATCCAGGAGGTTGTTCCACATAGACTTCTTCTTGGATAAATCCATTTAGGAATGCACTCTTGATGTCCATTTGGAATAACCTGAAATTGTTATAATAGGCAAAAGTAAGTAATAATCTAATTGCTTCTAACCTAGCTACTGGTGCGTAGGTTTCATCATAATCTATCCCTTCTTCTTGCGTATATCCTTTAGCCACGAGTCTTGCTTTGTTCCTGATCACTTTTCCTTTTCGTCCAATTTGTTCTTGAAAACCCATTTAGCTCAAATAATGGATTTACCTTTTGGTTTGGGAGTTAACTCCCATACATCGTTAATGCTGAACTGTCTGAGTTCTTCTTGCATTGCTTTAATTCAGCTTTCGTCAGCTAAAGCTTCTTCTATACTTTTGGGTTCTATTTAAGAAATAAGTGCCACGACGCTAGACTCTTTTTACCTTTTGGATCTGGTGTGAATTCCTTCATCAATATCACCAATGATGAGTTCTTTGGGATGACTAGATTTGTGCTTCCAGTTGCGTGATGGTCTAGCAGGAAGCTGTTCTTCTACTTCAGTTGATTCTTTAACTTCCTTTTGCTGATTTTCAAAGGTCTGAGCTGCTTCAGGGGAGGTAGACTTTGTAGAGTTTGAAGCAGGTTCAGATTTTTCAGGACGAGTCTGAATCAATTGATTCTACAAGGAGTCTTGGAATTTGACATTTGTAGATTCTTCCACAGACTGAATCTTTTTGTTGAATACTCTGTAGGCTTTGCTAGTGGTTGAATATCCAAGGAAAATTCCTTCGTCGATTTCTCTTCAAACTTACCGGTTTGATCATTTGCATTTTTCAAAACAAAACATTTGCAACCAAATACATGAAAGTAAGAAACAATTGGCTCTTTCCTTTAAATAACTCATAAGGAGTTTTCTCAGAATAAGCTTTAAAAAGACTCGTTAATTATATAACATGCTTTGTAGAAACTGCTTTAGCCCAAAAATGAGAGGAAATACTACTTTCTATTAAAAGAGTTCTTGCCATCTCCTACAAAGATCTATTTTTTCTTTCCATAACTCCATTATGTTCTGGAGTGTATGGAGAGGAGAAAACATGCTGAAAACTTGATTCATTACAAAATTTTGCAAAGTCTTGATTTTCAAACTCACCTCCATGGTCTGTTCGTATGCTTGAAACATCATATCTTTTCTCGTTTTGGACTTTCTTAGCAAGCTTTGAGAAGTAAGAAAAGGCTTTAGACTTACTTGACAAAAAGTAAACCCAAGTGAATCGTGAGTAATCATCCACGATTACTAGACAATATCTCTTTTTGCCTATGCTTTTAGTTTTGGTTGGCCCAAAGAGATCCATATGCAGTAGCTACAAAACACGATTAGTAGAAACATGATTCAAAGGTTTAAAAGAACTTCTAACCTATTTTCCCAATACACATGGTGTGCATAAATCAGATTGTTGAAACTTCAGGTTGGGTAGTCCTCGAACGAGATTCTTAGTAGTTGGGTAGTCCTCGAACGAGATTCTTAGTAGAGATCTTGGCAATCTGCTTTATATTGACATGGCCAAGTTTTTGATGCCAAAGATTTGCTTCATCTTGAATTGAAATTAGATAATGAGACTTTCTTGGTTTTATATCCAGAAGATAGATGTTCCCATGTCTTCGTCCGGTAAAAGATTGTGAAAGATCTTTACTAGTTCTCGAACATATTCCCTCTTGAAAATTGATCTTGAATCCGAGTGTCGCACAATTGACGATGCTAAGTAAATTGTAATTGAGTCCTTCCACTAAGGAGACGTTGTTGATTGTGAGACTTCTAATTTTTACAGTTCCACATCCAACAATTCTTCTTTTGCTGTTTCCGCTAAAGGAGACTTTTCCACCATTTATTTGCATAAGTTTTATAAAACAACTTGAATCTCCAGTCATATGCCTTGAACAACCACTATTCAAATACCATTTAACTTTTTCTTGATAGTGACCTACAACTAAAAAAGAAACTTAAGCTTTCTTTGGTACCCACATTTTCTTGGGTCCCGAGGAGTTAGTGCTGTAAGCAGTCTTTGTCCATTCCTTCTTAATAGGTCTCCAAACCATAGGATATTCTTTCTCAAAGTGTTCAGCTGTTGCACTTAGAACCTTTGAGAGCACTTCATCCAACATGTTTTACAAAGATTTTTGAAAATGATTTATGTAAAAAGTTTTTGTAGGCCTTTATTTGATTCTTTCTTTTACTTTTGGAAAATCAATTAGAGGAATAGTTTTAGAAGTCATTTCAAGCTCGATTTGTTAAAGTATGGTCTTTGTACTTTGAAAGAATCTTTTCCAATTTCTCAGAACCTATAGAAAACCTTTTTGAAATATTTGAAATATCATTTTTCAAAAATGTATTTTCTTTTGAAAGAGAGTCTACATTTTCTTTTAAAGTAACAAAAATTTTATCTAATTTTTCAAACTTTTCTTCTTTTCATAAAATCTCCTGTTGCTTCGGTGTAGAATTCTCCATTTTTAGCTCGAAATTCTCTTGAGAGGTTTTGAGACTAAAGCACAATTCATCAATATATTTCGAGACTTTAGTAGGAATTTTTGAATTACTTACCTTGATTTCACTATCTCGAGTCTGAGTCATCAATTTCGAGTCTAAATTTGATTATGATTTATAAACTTCATCACTTTCTTCGTATTCCGTATCATTCCATGTCTCCGCCTTGAGAGCCTTCATGTATTTCTCAGCTTTTCCTTTATTTTTCTTTAACATAGGGCCGGTTGGGTCGATGTGTCCATTTTTCTTGCATTCAAAACAGATCACATCTTTATTGGATTCATCATTTTCAGTTGATTTGTTTTGAAACTTTTGAGTACTTTGTTTCTTCCAATTGAATCTTCTTCCCTTTTTGTTCAGTTTCTTGAACCTCTTTATCATAAGAGCTAACTCTTCATCATCCATATCATCTTCAGAGTCTGTAACATCAGAATCATCGTTAGATCTCAAAGCAATTGACTTCTTACCTTTGGGATCTTCTTCTTCATTGATTTGCTCCACTTCATAGGACTGAAGTGTGCCAACCAATTTGTCTACAGAAAGTTTCATGATTCTTTGTGTTTCCCTTATCAAAGTCTTCATGTGATTCCAGTCTTTGGAAAGTCCACGCAGTAACTTGTTAACCTTCATAGGTCTTGAGATTGGTTGTCCTTGATACTCTAGACCATTTACAATTTTTGTAAAACGACTAAACATCTCAGTTATAGATTCTCCTGACTTCATTTTGAAGGCTTCATACTGTCCGAGTAGAATATTGATCTTTGTTTCTTTCACTCGATCAATTCCTTCATAGGTAATGTGTAGTCTATCCCAGACTTCTTTGGTTGTTTCACAAGAAGATATTCTATCATACTCAGTAGAAGACAATGCACAATATAAGGAGTAAATTGCTTTAGCATCAAGAGCTTGTCTCTTTGTTATTTCTTCTTGAGTCATCTCACCAATGTCTGCAACTTCTTTTCCCCTTTCTGAAACTGATGTAGCTTTAGGAATAATTCTTTTTTCTACTACATCCCATTCTAGAGGATCTTTTGATCTTAGGAATGCCTTCATCTTATTTTTCCATATGTTGTATTCCTTTCCATCGAAATAAGGCGGTCTGGTGTTGCTTTGGCCTTTAACCAAACCTGGAGCCAACATACTAGCCATAGATCTTTAACTCAAAAGTAAAAACACTTCAATTAATCGAGTACACAGGCTTTGATATTAATTGATAGCGCTTGTATAAGCATATAGAGGGGGGTGAATAGGTGTTTAAGAAGTTTTTGCAAGACTTAACAACTTAATTCGACTTATATGAAAACAGTAAATTGAAGAAATGAAAGACTATAAACTTATAAATAAGACTGCGAATTAAGTAAAGAGATTAGGGAAAGAGAATTTAAACACAAAGTTTATAGTGGTTTGGCTTAGACCAAGCCTATGTCCACTCTCCCGCACTAACGGCCCACTGGCTGGATTCCACCAAGAATCAAAAGAGATTATATAGTATCTTGTCCTTGATTCCACAGTGTAGAGACTCTACTACACTTCCTCAAGGTCTCACAAGTATTTGATCTCTCTTTTGTGTACAGTTTAGGCTCGACAAAATGTAACATCAAAGAACTAAGAGTTTCAGACTTTGGAATTTTTCTTTCACACACTTTCTCGAATAACTTGAGCGACCTCCTTATATACTCCTCCATGCCATCATAACCGTCGGCACCTTCGAAAGGAGTTCTTCCAATTTTTCCGTTGGACAGAATCAATTCAGAAGATCTTTGAGTTATTTAAGGAATGTGATGATAGCCCACCAATCCTGCTCGCCCATACAATCGGGATCTAGGTTTCCATAAGTAGAACCTTCCAAGTATACTTCACCAATCAACTGATCTAAATATTCAAATTGATTTCAATAAGAATAGTTGATCAAGAGATGCTATCTCCAGTTGTGAGATATTCTTCAACCGTACAAACCAAATCCTTAAAGATATACTTGTATATGGATAAGTCTTCTTCATCGAATTAAAATTTTCTTTGTCGATCTGGAAACTATCAGTGAGGGCATACTTTAAATCTTGAGTTTGGAGGTCTTCAGACTTTGACAATAGAATTCGCAAGTCTTTAGACTAGACTGATGGAAACGTTTTGTCAACTTCAAAACAGATAAGGAAGTTTTCTCCAATAGGGTTTTCTCAGTTCTTTCTCACACTTCTCCCCCAGTCTTGCAGCAATCATATTGATAGCAATGCGGCTTCCTTTTGTGCCCACATAATTGGTTAAACCAACATCAAGAAAAGGATCTTTATTAATCCACATGGGCTCCTTCTCAGGGAAGTTAACCTTCCCCTCCTCTAGTGAAGTATGAAACATCGAGCAATAGTTAGTTGAATGTGAACATGAATTATGCCACTTACAATAAATTTTTCCTCCCATCTCTTGAGCAATTGACAAATTGTGATTCTCTGAAGTTTGATTACTTAATCTTTCAACCATTTATCAAAGACCATATCGAACTTTGAAATATCTAAAGAATGTGGTTTGACTTTTTAAAACTTATCGTTGTTCTATCTGGGTTCCGCATGAATTTCCTCTCCTCGGCACATTATTTCCTTGAGTCAATATAGGACAAGTATAAGGATCCTTAGGACATTTTCAACTATATTAACCTCGCATTTAGCATGATAGGAATCATAGTCAGTTTCCTAATAGTTCACCAAATTAGGATCATATTAATAGGTTCCTTTTAAAGAAAGCCTTCTTTGTTCCTCTTCCCTTGTTGCGACCTCTTTTTTTTTTTTGGCGCCCGATTAGGGACGCATGCGGAGGCTAATGGTTTGGCTAGGTCTATTAGGCTACGTCTATTTAGGCTTAGCCCGGGCTCTCCCAAGCCCACCAATTCACAACTTAATGATTTGATATTTTAACCCATAAATTAATCTTAAAAAGGAGTCGCCACTAATCAATTTGATGTGGGCCGATTAGAAACCCAAGCCAAATATTAGGAGGAGTATTCGCTCTTGCGCAACTAGAGAAACTAGGTTCGGGGACTTGATTACACTAGTTAATCACCAATGCCCTTTCGGTACCTAATTTTGTTTAAACCTTAAGGCTTTTTGGATTTTTGAGGGATTTTCCATGCATTTTGTGGAGGAAAAGCACATTGTTGGTCTTTTTCTATTTTTTGAACATAAAAGGGATTTTTGGATTTTGTGGTCTTTTTTTTAAAAATATAATAATTTTTTTTTTGGCTTTTTTAATGATTTTTTGGAAAATTGTGAAAACATGGGATATTTTTGGATTTTTTAATGATTTTTTATTATTAAAATATTAAAATATTAATATATAAACGACCCGGGTTGGGTCGGGTTCCTGGGTTAGGGCTGACCCGGGTCACGGCGCTTTAACTAGGCCCCTTTGGCAAGCCCAATCCTAAAAAACAAAAGAAAAAGAGGCCTAGTCCGTTAGGGAAAACCCTAGCCCGAATCCGACCGGGCTTGAGCTAACCCAATGACCCGGCCCGCACGACTAAACCCTAGGGGTGACTAGGTCACACGCCCGACTCAGGCTTGACCTAACACAAGGCCACCTCCTCCTCTGTCTGTCTACAGTGCTGATGGAGAGGCTGGGGGGCGTCAACCGGGCGGTAGCCTGGCGTTCGATGGCAGCGGCGTAGCAGACCACAGCAGTCGGCCGTTCAACGAGATCGATGACGAGGCACGTAGCATGGTAGCAGGAGAAGCGGAGTAGGCTCGGCTAGTCGAGACCGAGATGTGGTGGCGGATGGGGTTTCAAGAAGGGGGAACGACGGCGACGGAGGCAAGTAGAGCTCGTCGTTACCTGTCTGCATTGTCGGCATGGCACGACGGCATGGGAAGTGGTGACAGCCCAGCATGACGGGGGGTGTTAGTTGCTGGTTGTCGGGGTTGATGTCAGGGTTGCAAGAGCAGGCATCAAGCGTTGGCAGCGGCGACTGGACGACGACGGTGTGGGGCTGGATGATGGCGATGGAACAAACCCATGGATGTGGCATCCCAAAATTCAAAGCCCAGTCATAAGGTGTGTTAAAGTCTCTAATTAGGTGATAAAAATTTCCATGGCTTATGTTTTAGCCATTAGTCTTTAATTAGATGATTTGTGCATATGATTGTGAAAATTTAATTTTGATAGATTAATAATCTATGCTTGGCCATGCACTTTATAAATTAAATTTCAATAAATAAAATGCCCTAAGACTTTGGCCAAGATGAAAATTGAAATTTAAAAATATTTATAGAAGAATTCAAAAAAAAGAAGGGAAAAAGGTCAATTTTTGGAATGGGCCTTAAGCCCATTGGCCTAAGCCTTTAATGGGCCAAGTCGACCGGCCCAATAGTGGCCCAAGAGAAGTGATCGCCGGCCATAAAGGAGCCCAAGCCCAAGAAGCCCAAATTCAATTCAAAATTCAATAGGACAAGTGGCAAAGGGGAAGGCCATGCATTGGTTGGTTTTTAGGCAATCTCATGATTACTAATGATGAGAAGTTGGGGAAATAAGAAGGGAAGAGAGAGAGGGTGGCTGGCCATTTGCTCGCCCAAAGAGAGAGAGAGAGAGAGAGAGAGAGAGAGAGAGAGAGTCGTGCAAGAGGGAGGAGAGGCCGAGAGAGGAAGGAGGCAGAGCCGAGGGGTTGTCGCCGTTCGTCCGCCGTGCTCGCCGCCCTACGCCGTCGACCGTCCGTTCTAGAGGAAAGTGGGAGTCCTCTAGCTTCTCTTGCATGCTTGTGTGTTGGTTGCATGTTGAATTTTTGGGTGTTAGATGAGAAATACCGAAGCATGGATGAGTTGTGTGTGGATGGTGTGGCTGTTTGTGTTCGGACCGTGTGAGTCAGAAATTTTTTTGAGCTTGCATGTGTGTTTAGAGTCCGATTTTGGCTTCTATTTATTCATGAGAGTTGTAGCTAACATCTTGAAATACAACATACTGAAATTTCGTGGAAAATGATGGAGATTTGAGGGGTTAAAGTCTTGTTCTACGGAGACCTCAGATCTGGAGAGTTTTTACTGACCTCTTGCTGGATTCGTGGTTGCATGTTGGTTTTGTTGAGAATCTCACTTCGGTTTCTTCATGAACGTTGTAGGAGACATCTTAAACTACAACATAATAAAATTTGAAGTGAAATGAACAAGTATAGCCTAGTAAATCGACTAGATCTTGAAGAAGATGATTCTGGTGATATATTTTGAGATACCGGAGACTTCAAGGACCTAAATGATGACTCTACTCTGGTTATTTGACTTAGATCTGTTCATGTAACTTGTAGAGGATATCTTTATGTATAACATATCCAAATTTCAGAGGAAACGAAAGAGAATAGGTAGGTGAAATCTCAATATTTCGGTGATATGTGCACTGGACGATGCGGTAATGGATCCAGAAGTTTCGTGAGGTTGTATAAAATAATATAAAAATAATCTGGCTTGGAGTTCTTCATGAAAGTTGTGAGAAAATGTCTTATCTATCACTATGTAAAATTTTGTAATTTTTAGAGACTATATAGATATTTTAATCGAATGTCTTCGGAAACTGTCCGTGCTGGTTTTATCCGAATATCATGTGCTGTTTTGTGAAAATTGTGAAATTGTGTGAAATTCAAATTGGTCATGAATTTTGCATGAAATTTGTCATCCTATTGGTTTGTTTAGTGATTTCTTGAATTATTATAATTTTGGGAATTTATAGATTTTTTTGAATTTAATATTTATTTATTAAAAATAAATAAATAAATAAATAAATAAATAAATAAATAAATGGATTATTTTATTGGCCATAAATTCCATTGAATTTATTAATAAATAATTATGCATTGTTGCATGTATAATGAGATATTGGTGTATGTATGACATTGAATTGTGATGCATGTGTGCCAAGTATGAATTGTTTGATGTCATGCCATATGCCATGTTAAATTGAGATTAAAATAATGGTAAATGTGGATAATGATAAGTGAGGAAGTGGTTGTGGTCGAGGATGAGGCCGGAATGTATAGAGATGCATTGCCGAATTCCCCGGAGATTCGGGATGCCCGAATGTGGGGGCCGGGAGCCTTGTCGAGGTCTTTGCCTCGAAAAGAATGCCTTGCGATGCCGCCAGGATTGGGGTGCGGGATGCCCGGCCAGGAGTGTAAATGCCGAAAGCTCGTCGGAGGTTTCTGCCCGAAGGGAATGCCTCGTGATGCTAGTTGAGATGCGAGATGCCCTAATGTGGAGGGCCTGAAGCCCGGTGGCCATGGGATGGCCGGGAATGCCGGGAGCCCTATCTGAGGTCTTTGCCCGAAGGGATGATGAAACTGATGATTTGAGAAATGGGTGACGTGGTGATCAAATTTAAAGATAAAAGATGAAAATTAACCCATGATATGATATGCATGATGATATGCATGATGATGATGATGATGATATGTGATGTGATATGATGGTCACCCATGATATGATATGCATGATGATATGCATGATATGTGATGTGATATGATGACCACCCATGATATGATATGCATGATGATATGCATGATGATATGCATGATGATGATGATGATATGTGATGTGATATGATGATCACCCATGATATGATATGCATGATGATGATGATGATGATGATGATGATGATGATGATGATGATGATGATATGTGATGTGAAATAATGATGATCACCCATGATATGATATGCATGATGATGATGATGATGATGATGATGATGATGATGATGATGATGATGATGATGATATGTGATGTGAAATAATGATGATCACCCATGATATGATATGCATGATGATATGCATGATGATGATGATGATGATGATGATGATGATGATGATGATGATGATGATGATGATGATGATGATGATGATGATGATGATGATGATGATGATGATGATGATGATGATGATGATGATGATGATGATGATGATGATGATGATGATGATGATGATGATGATGATATGTGATGTGAAATAATGATGATCACCCATGATATGATATGCATGATGATATGCATAATGATGATGATATATGATATGGCATGTGTAATGAGATGATGTCATAATGATGATGACATGTATGGTGTAATGATGCCATGATGATGATAACATGTATGATGTAATGATGCCATGATGATGATGACATGTGTAATGTAATGATGTCATGATGATGATGACATGTATGATACGATGATGATACACATGTATGTGTTATAAATTGATATGATGATGCATGATAGTATGCGCGTGGCTTCAAGGTAAGTAATGCTGCGCGATGCATGTGTAATTTGCATTTACGCATTGAAATGTTATTGGATTCCTTATCTCTGGCTCGAGTGGTTGTACTCACCCATTTGGGACCCACATTTCGATATTAGAAGTATGCCGTTTCCCGCCGTCACGCATGGTGTATTTTACGGTCTACCATCCGATGTAGAGGTCGAGTGTGCTGAGATAGACTGTCCCTCTGTTCCCGGATTGACTTTTATTCGAGTACATGACGTAGGCCTGGCTGAGGGCCCTGTTATTTAGGAGTTCATATCCGTACATGTTCGTCGGGATGGAGCGATGCGAGGGATGTTGCCGCCACCATCGCCTGATGCATCGGGTTAGGTGTGAGACCCGTGCGCGATGAGTAGGAGCTGTTTCTTTTTGGGGATAGTTAGCCGACACTGATGATGGGGGTTGTGCACGTGTGATGTTGAGGGTCGAGGTTTCTTTTTTTTTTTTTTTTTAGGCTGGACGTGGCTGAGTCCTAGCTTTTCCTTTTGATGTACCGACCCAAAAGAAATCCCTTCTTGAAAATATATATGTAAATAAAGTGTCGTGGCTTGTTTATAAAATTATGGTGATTAGTGGTGTGTATTTGTATCATGGTTGGTAGGGGGAGAGACGGTGATGTTTTAATTTGCTTCCGCTAATGAGTTGCGCTGGGACCGTTTTGTTTAAAAAAAAAAATGTCTGCGAATTAGGACACTTCTTCAAAGCAGAAAGGTGATAAGGTGTAACATTGGCGCTGGTGACGACTTGCGAAGGGTTCGGGGTGTCACAGCGGACCTTCCCCCTCTATATCTGGCTTGCTCGCTCGGATCTCGTCCTGACCTTCTCTCTCCGGTCGTCCTCTCTCGCAGATCTAGAACCTTCTCTCTCGGATTAGAACCCCCCTCCGGCTAGATATGAACCTCCGACTAGCCGGCTCTTGGACCTCTCGCGATATCTCTTGGGGAAGTGGTCGAAGCTAGCTGCCTTGGATCCTCTCTTGGCCATACCGTTTGGCCTTCCCTCAACGCCCTATTTATAGGCAAGGGGGGGTCTATCGACGAAGGCTAGGCTGGTGGTCTTTTGTGTGCCAATCGGCCTTCCTTTGTCGGCTGAACCGGTGTCCGTCCTTCCCCTTCCATGGAGGCCTGCTCGCCATCAATGCAGCGTCCTTACCGCTTGTGCCGTACATCACTGTCTCCTCTTGCGTTCTAGAATTGTGCATTTGGCCTTCGGCACGTGCTGCGGAAGAAGACAAAGAGAAGAAGATGAGAAGAAAAATGGGGTTGGGCCAGG